>JAVGWX010000002.1:43937756-44349565 GCA_036924085.1 Ariolimax columbianus | reverse complement strand
CCCATCAAACTTACAATAAACCTGGGAAACATTTCATCAGACCACAGACCCATCAAACTTACAATAAACCTTGGAAACATTCCATCAGACCACAGACCCATCAAACAATAAACCTGGGAAACATTCCATCAGACCACAGACCCATCAAACTTACAATAAACCTGGGAAACATTTCATCAGACCCCAGACCCATCAAACTTACAATAAACCTGGGAAATATTTCATCAGACCACAAGCCATTGACCAGGTGGAACTTTAAGAAAGCAGAATGGCAGAAGTTTGCCACAAGTACAGATCTTTACTGCCAGTCCATCAACACCCACCACAAGAAAGTAGGCAAGATGGTGGACAAATTCAACCAGTGTCTTCTAAAGGTACTAATGGAAAACATCCCAATAGGCGCCAGAAGAAATTACAAATCGTATTGGTCACCTGAAGTGCAACAGATGGAACTTCAACTAAAAGAGGCAAATGAAAGAGCGGAAATTAACCAAAATCAAGAAAGCAACAACGCACTAAAGGCAGCTGCCGCAAGATATAGGAAAACAGTCAACCAAGCATGCAGGAAAAGTTGGCAGAAACTATCAACTTTGATAGGGAGAGCAAGAAGTTCTAGAAGCTAGCAAAGGCCTTGAGTGACGAAAGCAGCTACAAGCCAACAATTGCAATTGAAACTAAAGTGAAGGTACTGACTGGGAAAAAAGCAGCCGATGTTTTAATCCAAAATTATGCAGATATTAAAAGGTATATTAAGAAAGAAATGAACCACATGGAGCACTCAATGCGAGTACCTGAGGAACATCTGATAGTAAATATCACCAAGACAGAACTGGAGTCAGCCATTAGTAAACTCAAGAAGACAAAAGCCTTAGGTAAGGATGTAATCACAAATGAAATGCTCTCTAACATGGGAGAAATAGAAAAGAACAAACTGTTACACATCTTTAACACAAGCTGGAAACAAGGAACTATCCACAGAGTGTAGAAGGAGGCAAGGACTATCCCCATTCTTAAACATGGGAAGGACAGCATGAAGCCATGCAGTTACATACCTGTTAGTCTTCTTAGCTGTGTGGAGAACTAACGGAACGAATAGTTAACAATAGAATAACCTGACATTTGGAATTTAAAAAATGTACTTATCTCCCCGCAAGCAGGTTTTTGTAGAAACAGACTGACCAAAGATCACGTGACATATATCTCGCAGGAGATTGAAGATGCATTTCAAGAAAAAAAAACAACACTGGCAGTCTGGATAGATCTAGAAAAAGCCTTTGATAAAATATTGATGAGCGGGTTAAAACCCAAACTACTGCAAATGGGTGTAACCAAAAACATGTACAAATGGATCAGTGGTTACCTAGATAACAAGACAGCAGGAGTGAAACTCCAAGAACACCTCAGCAAAATGATGAAAATGAAACAAGGAGTTTCGCAAGGTGGAATTCTCTCTCCCATATTTCTCATATATATCAATGATATAATCACATATATCCCTAAAAGAGTACACAGTGTACTATATGCAGATAGCTTGGCACTAGGGACATCATAAGAGTCTACTACTCCTGTAGCTAGAAACCAATTGCAAGAAGCCCTAAATAGAATATAGACATGGACAAAAATAGGAAAATCACTATAAACGAAACCAAAACCACGTACATAATCTTCTCCCTATCTCTCAAGCCCCAAGAAGTGATCCTAAATGGCCAGACTCTCTCCATTGACGTAAGTCCAACTTATCTGGGAATAACAATGGACCCAAGGTTGACATGGGAAAACCAGATAAAAAAAAGCCACCAACAAAGCTAAGAACAGAATGGCTATAATGAAAAAGATATCAGGCTCGACATGGGGAGCGGACACGGGCACCCTAAAGAAACTGTACACAGGTAATTGTGAGACCAGTGCTAGAATACGGGATAGCAGCATGGTCCACAACAACAAATAATAACTTTAAAAAATAAATATAACCCAAAACCAAGGTATACATATCATCACTGGAGCTATGAGAACATCAATAAATGCAATGGAGAACATTACACGAATTGAAATAGTGGAGATGCGCAGAGATTTTAAAAAAAACACTTCAGCAGGAGGAGAAGTTAAAACAAATGCCTGATCACCCAATATATGACAGGATAAATCGCATGGGTAAGTGGAGGGAGTTTAAAAAGAAACCAATTCCTATAAAAAACTAAAGAACTTGCAAGAGCAGACCAAATCATAAGCCAGGCAGTGGTTAGAGATCTAAATCAAACATCCCAAATCCTATCATGGAAAAAAGTCAGACAGATTTAGAAAGGAAATTTATTACAGAAGAATATCTTAGGAGAGTATACCCACCAGAAACATGGATACGCGTATACACAGATGGCCCATCTAACAAAGCCACATCCAATGGAGGTGGAGGGGTCTTTTACAGACTAAGGAATGGAAAAGAAAAACTCGAGTATTAACAACGGGATCATACTCCAATAACTTCCCTGCAGAAGCAGAGGCAATGAAGGCGGCAGCCGAACTTGTAATCCGAGATAAAGATATCCACCAAGAAAACATAGTATTCCTGGCTGATGCCTTTTCAGTATTAGCAGCGCTAAAATAACACAAAGATTAAAATCTCGAGCAATGTATGTTCTCCCTGACACAGCTCTCAGCAGAACACCCAAGGTTGGTCATATAGTGGATCTAATCCCACTGCAATATTGAAGGCAACGAAGCTGCAGACAAACTAGCAAAGTATAGAGGAGCATCTCCACAAACAGATCTGAGTATCATATATAATGAGGCCAAGTCCACAATTAAAGTCAACGTCAGGGGAAAATGGGCTGATCAACATCTCGACTTCCGAAAAGAACAGCTACTTTAGCTTAACTAGAGATGAGCAAGTCATCATCTGCAGACTGAGAATAACAGACGCAATGGTCATCTTTACAACCAAATGAGGATTGGGGCAAATGACAAGTGTCCATGTGGGGAGCATACCATGACCGTGGAACATGTCCTACAAAGCTGCATGCTCATGCAGAAAAAGAGAGAGCATTACTGGCCTCGCGAGACAGATTTGAAATAAAAGCAGAGTACCACAAGAAATGCAAATCTCTACCTCCCTTCAAGTCAGTGATAGAAGAACACAAAGCGGGAGCAGACAGACTAGCAATAATGTTGAAAGATGCATCCAATGAGATAGTCCGGACCATCCAGTCGACTCTCAGATCAATAGACTGAAATGTAGCCATGGTGACAGTCGTTGGTGGACGAAAACATCAAACAATGAATGGAGAGATATGCCAGTTTATGAAATCTGAGAGACGGCAGTTAGTAAAAGGATCGTAAAGGCAGTTCAAAGTGTGCAGCAAGACCAACTGATTGCATTGGTTGGTTATTTTACACAAAGGTCCCTAGCGCAGAATGATATATGACATATGGTACCTCTTCGACGCAGTTTCATTATCAGATCAAAGTAGGATCTCCTGTCATCAGACACATACCTTGTGAAATAAGGAAGCTTGAAGATGCTCAATGTCCACCTATGCAAATTGAGGCAAATTCTGCAACATATAGCTTCATCATGCAAGGTGTCGTTAGATACACATGTCGTCACAACATAGTATTGTGTGAACTGGCTGTCGCAGTAGGCAGGGCGAGGATGAATTGCAAACAGCAGAACCAGAGTCAGGTTATCACTTTGCTTCTCTCAAAGTCGACAGACTTTGAGAATAAGTTGTATCGTCTGTCTGTCCAGATCACAGTTTGAGTATTGCTACTTCATTCATGAAAAGATGTATTGTGTCGCTGTTTTGTCTGACTTTGTTTGATCTCTTTGCCGTTAGGGCCTGAAGGTGTTTTTTTTCTTCAAACCTTGCTGTTATATCACCATATATTGCCCGCTTTCATTTCGGAATTTGCCTCACCTTTGGAAAGTTTATCAATCTTCTCATTTCATTGTATTGTGCTAAGGACCTGAAGCCCCTGTATTTTTACTGTTGAATTTAAAACTGGCCATATCTCACCTCCTGGCACCAATCACAAGCAGGCTGTACGTGAATTGGTTAGACGGGCCGTGAGTTTGAAACGCACATATGTTTAAACTCGCAAACCATCTGTCAATGGTTGCAGACGTTAAAGTGTTTACAGCAAAGCTCAACACTGCAAAGAGAGAGGAGATTATCACGAGGTCAGGCAAAACATACTGACCAAGACCCGCACACCTCACTTCCACGCAGAAGTCCATGGAAACAGGCTGTTTAATTGGCAGTCTGGCTAACGGCGTGGAGATCGGCACTGTGATATGCACAGTGGTGTGCTGACTGAGGAGCCTCCTATTGCACTGCAGTCAGGAGGACCAAGGTCCACCTTCTCAAATTTGCATTGGGATGTGAGGAGAACCACTGTAATCGGCCACCAAATAAAACCATTAACAGTACCTAACTCAAGTACGAGTGACATTAGCACCAACAAAAGTAACGTAGATATCAAACAAAGATGTCGTCGAACTTAATCTTGGGTTGATATATTTCAAAGACCTATTTTTGTGACTCATTGAACAAGCACAATAGCATCTGGAATCGTAAACAATTGTCTGTATTCTGTTCGGTCCTGGTTGGGAAGAAAGGGAGAATAAAAAAGCCGAGCCGGGTTATCATGGCACAAATTGTAAGGCGACAGACACCTTGGGTTATTGCGCGAGCAGATTTATCGCCACAGGCCCCGGCTCGGGCGCGATGTGTCAATACCTTGACGGGGTTTGAAGTGGTCGTTCTGGAGATAAGACACAGCCCTTGACACCAATACTTGGACAGTTTAAGCCAGGGGGGCTTTATTTGGTGGATGTATTGCTGGTTCCAAATCCGAGACGAAGATTAGCTCACCCAGTGAGAAATATCTCTGCTAGCCTGGACAATGAAAGCAGTACAAAGTGTTTGCGTTGTCAACCACGGCACGGCAGGACCGTCGTATCGTGGAGTTTATTACGAAGTAAAACAAGTTGACCGACACACAACCGTCTGTCTATCCTTTGAATATTTCAGGACATTATCCGAACTTTGTTTGGTTACCCAGTTTGCCCTGCCATCTCATACATTTTGTTCTGAGTCATTTTACCCTCAATCGTTATCACTGTCACAGGTTTGTCTAGGCTCTCTTTCATGTGTAAGTTGTACAATGAGATATGCCTGTCTTGGTTTTTGTTTTATTTTAGTTAGCAGTAATATATTAATAGTTATCTTGTTCCACATTTGTTTATAATTTCTTATCTGCCCGCCCTATGTATGCCTTGTTCTATTGAATGATCGTGTTAGATGATCTGCTACTACAACTACTGCTGCTACTACTACTACTACTACTACTACTACTACTACCACTACTACTACTACTACTACTACTACTACTACTACTACTACTACTACTACTACTACTACTACTACTACTACTACTACTACTACTACTACTACCACTACTACTACTACTACTACTACTACTACTACTACTACTACTACTACCACCACTACTACTACTACTACTACTACTACTACTACTACTACTACTACCACCACTACTACTACTACTACTACTACTACTACCACCACTACTACTACTACTACTATTACTACTACTACTACTACTACTACCACCACTACTACTACTACTACTATTACTACTACTACTACTACTACCACCCCTACTACTACTACTACTATTACTACTACTACTACTACTACTACTACCACCACTACTACTACTACTACTATTACTACTACTACTACTACTACTACTACTACTACTACTACCACCACTACTACTACTACTAGCAGACAGACGCGAGCAGATTATATGTCCGTCAGTCGATTTGTACAATATAAAAGTACAGCAGCTTCACAATTAAACGTGCTCCGCCTTCCAGCAGCCCTCCCCAAAAACATAATTACACTTTTCCTCTTCTATCCAACCCGTCCATCACTTTCCCTTCAATCCCCTCTTCCAATCTTCCACCATCCTCAGCTCTCCCTGTCCTAAAATCACCAGCAACTCCCCACAACTCCACCACCCCTCCCCCCTTATCAAACTAAATTTTAAAAAAAATTATAATAATCTCAAAACGTCCATGCTTGTTTTTTTTCAGATCTGTGTTAACGACTTTTATAATTATCCAATGTCCCATATTGCAGTTTGAAGTGTCAAGCGTCGAGTTGAACGCAAATTAGGTCATATCACATTTCTACACCTCTCTCTTTTCCACCGCAAATCTCTTCTCCCCCCCCCCCTCTTTCTCTTAACTCATTTGCGCTTCTTTCAAATTCAGAATTGTCTCATTCTCCCAGCGGCATCATTTCATAATTACCCCGCACATGACCTCGCGTTGTAATGTCAGCCAATAAAATCTGAATGGAAATAGATTGACATTTGGTAATTAATATAGGTAGATGTGTGGCACAGGATTCGACAACAACGTACATGGATGGAGTGAGTGAGACAGAAAGAGAGTGAAAGAGAGAGAGAGAGGAAGACATCCCACCTCCCCTCGCCAAAATCTTATGAAAAACTCATTTTGAAAAACAGACATGCCTTAGGTTTGAAGACACGGGGAAAAACACCTGGTAAGAAAGTTGAAAAAGAAGGTAGGTCAGCTGAAGTTTAATTGGTTGAGCTGAACATTATGGCCCAAAATATGTGTATTCTGAGGCAACAGCATATGACTGTACAGTCGGGATCTGAGCGCGAACAAATTTGCCGCAATTAGAGCACACATGAATAGCGACGATATTGGGGATGTCGTGCATTCTGTTCTTTTGTGCAGCTCGCTATTCTACGCCACAGCAATGTTTGAGTACCATTTGTAGTGACAATGAGCCAGGCTGAGCGGTTCAGAGCAAGCAGCTTCAAGGAGGTGATGTCAATGACGAAACTATTAAAAGCAATTGTAAGAGTCTTTGTTTTATCGTCTCTTCTGTCCGCACGATGAGCGCTTGCCTATCCTGAGCTTACTCAGTTTACTCAGATGTCTATCGAGGCATTTATCAGGCATGCGAGCAGTATGCACAGTTAATCTAATTTGTGCTCTCTACAGCCGTATATGGATGTCCAAGAACATAGTCAATAAGATGTCACTGATTATAGCGAGAACGTTTAGTTGCGAATGGATAGTTGAAACATGCTGTTGGATCTGGGTAGATCGTGAATGGAATATAGCCTCAACAGCAGTAGTGAATTGTTGCTGCACTTACCCGTACCATATTCCCCTAAGTACACCTTATCGGGAATCATATTCAGTCCCTACGCTGGCATTACAGTCACAAAGGATAAGTTTCTCTAAGTTTTAAACTGACGAAATGACAGAGTGCATGCTTCGTTCAAAAATAGTCATCAATGGCGAGCATATGATCCAAAAGGAGTCAGAAAGACCAAGACAGATAAGTAAAAATGCCCACTCCTTCCTATCAAAAGCTCGTTAAACGAGTCTAAATATTGTTTGAACAATCATCTTCAAAACATTGACTTAAAAAAAAAAAAAGCTTTTGATTCGGTAGAACCCCATTTTGTCTGGCGTTTTCCGTTGGTACAAGGTGTCGATTCCGGTAATATAAAAATTCTTGCCAACAGTTAAACGAACTGCACTACAGTTCCTTCCGACGTCCAACTGTGGTACAAGTTTAGGAGGGGGTCCGCCAGGGTGATCCTATCTCACCGAATCTCTTCTCCGCAAGTTTGGAATCAGCCGATGCAACTGGGACACATTTGGTATCCTTATTAACGGCAGGCGCCTCAATCACCTTCGATTTACCCATGACATAGTGCTCATCACAGAGTCCGCAGCAGAAGCCAACCAAATGATGCAGCCACTCGATGATAAGGACAGAAAAGCGGAACCGAAGATGAATGTCTCGAAAACCACAGTGTAGCGCAATCGTTACGCCAACTGTGATCCCGTCTTCCTTGGCGGAGTGCAACTAGAGGATGTCAACAAGTACGTCTATCTTAAGTACCTCTTCAATATGGAGAATAACCTGGAACCTGAACTAACAAGACGTCGCCACGAGCGCTTGGCAGTCTTCTCGTTTATTAACACGATCCTGGACGGTTGTCAAGACCAGAACCTACGAGCCTCACACTTCATTTCCACTATACTTCCTGCGATGTGCTACGGCGCTGAGACATGGGCACTAACAAAATCACTAAAGGACAAATTGAGAGTGACTCAGGCCTCCCTTGAGAGAAGCTTGGTCGGAATCACTCTCCGGAACTAACGTATGTACAAAAGCTCCACAATTCTGACATACGACGATTGTTTTAATGAATGTTGCGGTAGTCTATGCAGAAAATGCAAAATAAAGATGGGCAGGTCACATGCAACGACGTAACTATGGTCAATGGAGCACGGCGACAGCAATCTGGTACCCTCCCCGCCCCCCCCCCCCCGAAGTAAAAAAAAGACTGCGGGGATAACATGCAATTCTTTGGCAAGACTCCCTTGCTGTATCACAACAAAATCCGAGACGCCTCTGCTTACCATGCACTGGACTTCCGTGGCATACGATAGGGTTTCCTGGAGACGAAGTTGGGACCCGAAGCTACGCTGAGAAACAGGTCATCAAGATCAAGATCTTTAAAGCAACAAAAAAGATGTATCAATTTTGTTTTAAAAGCGCAAGAACACACAACAATTACAATAAGTCTGATCACCATTACGCGTTGGCCTCTCTGCTAAATGAAATAGGTAAGTGGGTCTCGCAAAGCCCAGAGATCTCACATTGTGCGGGAGAGGGGAGGGGAACTTCCAGAGTCAGATTAGTGTCACTAGTAGTATTTGCTATTCATGATATATCCCTAGCGGTTCAGTGTTCCTGTGTTTGAATTGTTAGCCATAACGTAACCACGAACCTAGAGGACCCATATGCTCGTTGAGTCTGACTTATTACAAACAAATTAGCATTGATTAATTGGCTATACTGAACCTGCCATGCTCATATAGCTCTTGTAGTAACACATCAGAGGGTCGGTAATGCACGTTACCTGTCTCACAACGTCAGTACGAGGACACAAAAACAGACTTCGAGAGTTCCAACCATCACCCGCATAAACATGTACGAAGTCCTACACTTCCACCACTTTCATCAACTTATAAAACATAAAACTGAATACAACAGAGCAAACTATACACCCTGTCCTTTTTCAGAGACACCTCCAAAACCAAAATATACACATCCTTCCCTGCTAGAAACAGCTGCTCAAAGAAAATTCATTTCATTTCTCAAACCCCTATTTTAATTGTACTCAATGACAAACTGTAAACCAGGGCAAAGAATCTAGGACAACCGCGATACCTCCAGGCTCTGTAGCCTGCCGTTTATAAATTCCGTTCCCACTGGCTATAAAAAGGGATAAGATGTCTGTGGTGGAATTTGAGGGCCGTTGTATGAGCTGCCATAGCGGCTGCACGGCAAGCTGAATAATCTTTATGTCAACGGTGTCTACTGCTGTGTAATTCGAGTGTGGATTATATTGATTAAGGAAAGGTGATATAAAACTTAGAGCGGTGGACTGTAACTCGTTCTTAAGTCAATTGGGAATGGGAGAGATGCTTAACATCTGGGTAAATTGAAACATACTGATCAAAATTCCACCTCAATTCTGGATCAGGTGACACATACTGATCAAGATCCCGCATCACATCCTGGTCAGAAGAAACACATTCATCAAATCGAGTCTTACATCAGGGCCAGGCGAAGCATACAGATCAAGGCCCAACCTCACATCAGGATGGCGTGAGCACACTATCATAATCTCATGTCATGTCAGAGTCTGGTGAAATCACTGATCAAGAAACCATCTCACGTTCATGTCGGTCCTCTGGAAACAGGCAGTGTTACATTATTCTGATCAACAAGGCGAGAATCTATATTGTGATCCCCATAGTGATGAGCTTACTGAGGAGCATAGCATTCACTACAGCTAGGAGAGCACAAGTGACCTTTTCAAGTATGACTCGGAATGTAAGAAGGGCCATTTTAACCAATTCCCAAAGAAAGGTCGCCAAGAGTCATATTAATTCAGTACGAGCGGCTTCCAACAACAAGTCTCTTGAGATTAATTGGTGGCAATGTTTAACTCAACATGGTACAAGAAGTCACGAAAGACACAATCTGGTCGTCAGACGTGAAACCCCATGTGCTCGATTGACTTGGGTTCTTCTCCAATCGCCTGCTTGACATGGTTGAACTCGACAAAACACAATGTTATCGACACAGCACGGGCTTTAACAAACTTTAGAAACGTACACATACAACCATTTGTAAAACACAAATATTCACCTCTCCTTTTTCACAAACACTTAACGATACAAATAATGTACATAAGATGTAATCTGGTCTTCAGAATGAGTCCCTTCGTTGAAAAATGGTTTTACTCCATTCTTCAGCTTCTGATTCTGAGACAGTACTTCACGAAGAAAAAACAACGCTAATCAAACTACTTAACAAATCACAACAAAACGATGACCATATAATTCAAATAAGACACTAATCTGGCGGCGGCCATTTGCTAAGGAATGTGTGAGAAAACATAATCATTATGTGCCAATTAATGCAACGTATGCCAGTTTGACTTTTTAAAAACACACACAAACCCATATTTGTTGGTACATTAATGTACACATGTGCATACCCAATACATAGATATATACACACAGACACACAAGTTCAAAGAAAGATATCATATATACACACACACACACACACCACATGTTCAAAGACGGATATCAACATATATACACACACACACACATGTTCAACGAAGGATATCAACATATATACACACACATACACACACACCACATGTTCAAAGAAGGATATCAACATATATACACACACATACACACACCACATGTTCAACGAAGGATATCAACATATATACACACACACACACACCACATGTTCAACGAAGGATATCAACATATACACACACACACCACATGTTCAACGAAGGATATCAACATATATATACACACACACACACCACATGTTCAAAGACGGATATCAACATATATACACACACACACACACCACATGTTCAAAGACGGATATCAACATATACACACACACACACACACACCATACATGTTCAAAGAAGGATATCAAGATATACACACGACAAACAAATACACAAATACAGATATACATACGCACACAACGATTAAAGAATTAATATACAAACATAACAGAAAACTGGTTGTGGAAAGATGAACACCAAGAAGAGAGCGAGAGAGAAAGAAAGAGAAAGAGAGAGAGAGAGAGAGAGAGAGAGAGAAGAGTGGACAATGAAAGCAGAAGAGCTTACACAAGTTTGGCTTGTGTTCAATGTGTATGATCTAAGGGGTCACGTAAAGAAGATTAACCAACCCGATGTCGATCACTTGAGGATCAGGAGATGATATCAGTGTGTCTGGTGCAAAGGACTGTTAGAGTGTTTAGCAACCGGAGAGCCAAAAGCATTGACAATATCCACGAGGCGCCGAGCAAGGAGTTCAATGCAGATCAGCATCGACGTATGTCAAATTGCGCCGATGGCAAACGAAATCGTACATTTTGAGATTTATATATCTGTGAATTTCTCTTTAATCTCGATCACCACTATAGGGAAGACCACCGAACGTGACTGGATTGTATTGAGTCCCTTATGTTTCTGCAGGTGAATAACTGAAGCAATAGTGCCCTTATGGTCTGTCATACAACGAGAGCTATGACGTTATTGAACAGCCAAACAGCCTTCACAGTGACCGAGAAATAACTTTATTGGACAATATGATGTTCGCTTATATGCATTCAAGTAATAGTTTCAAAATTGAGTTACGTTGACTGAATATTTCTCCTTACCCTGGCTAACGTTGTCTGATCAGTATGTTTTGTCTGACCAGACGTTAGCTTTATCGTCTCAGGGTAATGAGATCGGACCCCGTGTTTAGTATCGGTCCCGTTAACAATTTCTTGGCGGTTGGAATTCTAAAAGAGTAGGCTTAACGACCGCTGCCCGGACAACTTTCAAGTTAAAACATCTACCCAAGTTATTGTGTACCTTTCCCCTCGTGGTTTGTTAAGAGCAGCTATAGATGGCGCCTAACTGGCTACGGGTCTACTTAGCTCTAGTGTTTGAGTCTATTAAGATGGACTCGCACATCGGTTAAACCACCTTCTATGAAACTGCTTGTATACGAGTCTTCTAAGCCGGTATAAAGACGTTAAGTTATGCTGAAATTAGCACTTTAAATGTATAGAAACAACAACTCTTCATTCCTTAAAACATTATGGTCGTTCCACAGCCAGCTACGGGACATGTCTGCTGTTTCTCAGAGGATTTCATTGCTTTAGCTAAGTTAATGTGAGAGTCAGGTGCAGCATGCCAACTAAACCCGAATTTCATGTCCATGCTATGCAGCTGGAAACATGTGTTACGGCAGCCCGACAAACTAGGTGGCGATCGACACTGCTATCCTCATAGTGGTGAGACTACTGTGAAGACTTACACTGCACTACAGCGAGTATAACCCGTGTTCATCTTCTTCAATATGCCATAGGATGTAAGAATAACAAAGGGCAAACCAGCTACAAGAAACATAGCGTTAAGAGTGAAAAACTCAGTTCTAGTAACTTGGAAAACAAAGACTGTCTTCTCAGATTTCATTGCTTGAAGGGGTAGTATATAGAAGATGTCTGTGTACCCGCCACTAGGATGTTTTCCTAGCCATCAGAAGTCTGAGGAAACTGTAAAGATTTTGCTACTTGCGCCCCTCGCATGATGAAATCCCAGTCGCCCGCTTCGGGTGTTAAATATCAAATAATGACATTCCACTAGGAAAACAACTTTGGTGTTGGGAGCTCCGGTTCCTGACAAGTTGTCTATCTTCGGAGAGTTAAGTTCCACCCTTCCTGGTTTATTCTGTATTTGTTTTGTTCTCTCTCTCTCTCTCTCTCTCTCTCTCTCTCTCTCTCTCTCTCTCTCTCTCTCTCTCTCTCTCTCCACCCCGCCTTTCATATCACTTCTATATTCTCGTTGCAGTTTCTCACAAAAACTATAACTATGTAAAGAGAAACTAAGGTACCGTAGTATTTTTACGGTTATTTTTCAACAAATTCTCCCGACTCTTACGACTGCGCGCAGTTTGTTTCTTCTCAAATTTATATGGGCCTTCGCAGGTAACTATTTCCCACTCTTGCAAGTTTAAAACCCCTGTTTTGGTGAACTGCTCACTGACTTTGTGTTGAGCTTTTAATATTATTGTGAGGTTAACTTCAAAGAGAAAGGATTGGGGAAAAATAATTCTGAGTCTTTTGAAATTGCACGTAAAAACAAACAAATGACAAGAAGAAGAACATCCAATCGCTGGGCATGTGTCAGGATAGATTGATTTGAGTGAACAAAAGACGTAATCAGTGTGGGTGAACTTCAAAGAGAAAGGATTGGGGAAAAATAATTCTGAGTCTTTTGAAATTGCACGTAAAAACAAACAAATGACAAGAAGAAGAACATCCAATCGCTGGGCATGTGTCAGGATAGATTGATTTGAGTGAACAAAAGACGTAATCAGTGTGGGTGAATAGATTATGCCGCGTCAGGTAGATATGTCGAACGTTTGTTACCATTAACACTGCAGCCTTACATGCATGTCGCAAAAGCCAGCTGAGACGGGTTAGACATGGTTGGAACTGACCACACAGTTATACAGAAACTATAAACAAGAAGACACAGAAATGAAGACCTGCCATTCCATGGTAGAAGAGGAGCCAATAAGTTGTGTCTGATATTTCTGATTGATGCCTGTCTAGTAACTAGCGCTATTTTTATGTTGCTGCAGAACACAAGGCTCGTGGTCCAAGTGAGAAGCTACTTTATACACGTATGATAGTCCGCTAAGGACAGGATATTTGCTACTTCCAGATATACACGTATGATAGTCCGCTAAGGACAGGACATTTGCTACTTCCAGATAATCGAATAATTTCAGCACTATTTTATTATTGACATATCCTATCTGAAGGACACACAATTACACTTTCCTCACTGCTTCAAGTATATATATATATAAATATATATATATAAATATATATATATAAATATATATATATATATATATATATATATATGTGTGTGTGTGTGTGTGTGTTTATGTATATACACGAGAACGTTATATTCTAAAGAGACAACACAAGCTAATAACAGTGCCAGTGATTTAGCTATCAAATAACTTCTACGACGACACTCAAGCTGACAATAGCTACGCTACAGCAATGGAAATTTATTGTAGACAAGTTTATTTAACGTGTTCTATATATGTGTGTATGTATGTATGTATGTATCTGCGTGTATGTACATGCGTGTATGTATGTGCGTTTATGTATGTATGTGCGTATGTGTTTGTGTGTGTGTATGTATGTGCGTGTATGTATGTGCGTGTATGTATGTGTGTATCTATGTGCGTGTATGTATGTGCGTGTATGTATGTGTGTATCTATGTGCGTGTATGTATGTGCGTGTATGTATGTGTGTATCTATGTGCGTGTATGTATGTGCGTGTATGTATGTGTGTGTATGTATGTGCGTGTATGTATGTGTGTATCTATGTGCGTGTATGTATGTGCGTGTATGTATGTGTGTATCTATGTGCGTGTATGTATGTGTAGCAAGAAAAAAAGATAGGGACATGTAGAGAGAGTTGCATGTTTGAGTTCTCTGCTTGATGCTACATCAAATCAGCAGAAAGGTGGGAAAACTGAAGATCGATTTCTGATTTGCAACTTGCAAATATACTAGTAGTAGCATAAATGTTTGGTTGAGCGGCGAGGAGTGGCTAAGTGAACAGAGCCGGGTACTTGCACAATCAGTGAGCTACATGAACTCTCAGTAATCATACTATCAGTCCTTAGTTAAAAGAGAAGTAACATCTATTAGTCTATCCGGAATGCAGTGATGGCGATGCTTAATTGAACAGAACACATATTGTTGTTGAAATCGTGCAATTCAAGACGGGACAAATCTTAAAACTATTGTTGTAAATTGTTCACAATTACTTGGTGAATTTATTTTGAACATTTTGTGTCAGTGTAATAATATGATTCTTAGTCAAATTAATTGGAAACTCATGACTCTATACAGCGAAGTATCACAAGTTATTTAGTAAGTGTCCATAAGCTGTGAGGAGCGACAGTTTCGATAGTTTGTTGCCAAGATTACTGCATACTTAATTAATCGAACTCTTTTAGTTCAATGTGGAGTAAATATAATCACCCAACATATATAGGCCAAGTTCTTCTGTCAGAACCTTTAGTTCCTGTTCAACATATTATTTTGTCGTAGATGGGTTGAGATATTTTCCCCTATTGTAACTGACCTGCCCAGTTCTATTGAGGTGTTTGTGACTTTTATTTTCAACAGAATGTGCTAGTAGGCTTCCAGCACACCTTAGACTCCCTTGCTACATGCATGGAGGGTTATTCTTTGCCCCTCTTTCAAGCTCAGCTAACACGCGACGAAATACTTAATACTACCACTTTACCCTTCAGGTTCCACGAAAATACAGGCCAGAACCTGTAATTCGCCAAGACCTATTGAAAGCCATATTACAAGAGAGACATTTGCATTGGCTCCTCTTACCACCTTTCCATCCGCATTCTTTGCTCAACCCACTCTTCCTTTCACTTGTCGGTTCTAATCCAGCGCGTATCTGATTATATTGTTCGCAATCTTCCCGAGGCACGTTACAGCTATCCACCTTATCTTTATTTGAGTTTGGTTACAAAATACATTATAAATAATACGCCCAGAAGAAAGGTGTCGCGGAATTGAGAATGTTTGGCAAATCGTGTCGCCCTTTGAAGAACCGCCGGGAGTAATCAATCTCTCTGTCCACACAATGCTGCAGACGTCTCAAACTCAAACCACCCCGGGGGCTGCGTGAAGTGGAAAAAATAGACAAATAGGCGAATAGAAACCTTATCGATTACACTAGGGTCGTTCTACAATGAAACCATGCTACGTGCTAGATAAAGGCTTATTGGTGACAAGGTGGTTTCCATGTGACACTACTGATGTTACATTACTCTACTGTGATTTTACTTTACTTTATAGTACTTGCTATTCCTTCTACTTCTGCGGTTAAGAGGCGTGGGAGGCTGAAGTTGCCTTTCTTTGGTCAAGTGTGTTGGGTCGGTCGTGATAGAGTGGTGTTGTTATTTGTTCATTTTTCAAGTGTTGTGTCGTTACATTCTTCTGATATTATATGCACGCTGTGGATCAAGACGCTGAGCAGCGGATGAGCTGCAGTGGTCAGCGACCCATAGCTGACTGCTAGCGTCAGGGCCAGCGAACAAAAGCTGCCAAGACCCTTCTACACCTCCACGCGGTGATCCTGGATAACAGGCTGCAGCAGGGCAGACTGGCTAAGAAGAAGGGATCGAAGAGGGAATGCTAACCCGGTACTCAAAAAATGCTTGCTGAAGTCGGATGTGTTGGACCAAAAGGTGCAAAATATCGCGGTCAAGCTGTAAACTACGACACAACGCATTCCGTTCTCTGGACTACATTCTGCCAATTAAGCCCTTTCAGGGTTTGGTAGCGGGAGATTGAGAACGAACGCAGAAGAAGAAGAAGAAGATATGCACGCTGTGAATTTCATGAGAACGAACGCAGAAGAAGAAGAAGGAGAAGATATGCACGCTGTGTATTTCATAAAGTCCATCATAGCAAAGGAATTGGTCTCTAATGGAACTGGTCACGACATCTCACAAACGAGTTGAAACCACATACAATGAAGTCTCTTACCATTTATTCACACATTTTCGACCACTCTCTGGCTAATACAACTGCCATCCTGCGTTGTGCAATATAGTTGTCGAGTCCACTATCTTTATTTATTTTGTGATTTGTTAGGTGTCTGCGATTGTTCTTTGTCCCTGACGAAGGCTTTGTGATCGGAACGTGGGGTTTCGTACTGCTTCTGTCTCATTGTTGAACCGAAGACATACCTATATATGTTGTGATCGACTTTTGACCAGTGCAGCATACTCAGATCAAGAGGTTTATAGCCTCACCCCCCCCCCCACACACACACACACACACCATTTAGGGACCATACTTCAGTGAGCAAGAGCATTCTGGCTGGGTTGAACCCCACAGAAACATCTTACATCACCGAAACACTAGCATATGCAGATACAGATACACACATGCATCCAAGTACTGGTTAATCCGTCCTGATATCACCTAAAGGACTATGGTCTGGGGTGGAAACGGCCGTGCCTCAACTATAAAATAGAGAGAGGCAAACATGCAACGAAAAAAAAAGACTAGCACAGCTTCGCTTAGTTTTTCCCCCACTCTTACACTTCCTGCTCTTGTTCGTCGTCGTTCGCTCTCAGATTCCCACTACCATGTCATGAAAAGGACTTTGCAAGTAACATAATGTAGTCCGGAGAATGGAAAGCTTGTGTTTACAGCTTGACTCGATAACTCCGACCTCATCATGTTTTACACTTCAGTCACAACAGCAGTAACTATTGCGGGACAACCGAAAACTTTACCTTGCCTTAATCTGGCACTTAATATGTTCTACCTTTTATGTTATCCCCATTGTTACCCTTTGTGAAGCATTTGGATACACCATATTGTAGTTTAGTAACTTTCTTCTCAAACTATTGTTATCGTTTAACCCACATTATAACGGTAGTACTTTACGAGACATGTGATAAAAGACTTTACTGGCCGCATGTGTCCCGCTAGCCGCGAGTTAACCGCTTATCATTATGCTTTCCGTGATATAAGGCAATGACATGAGTCTAAGCGACTTCGAAGACGACTGTTAGGAGGAAGATTAAATATTGACTCAACACTTTCGTGGCTTCTCACTGGGAGACTTCCGTGCAATGGTCACCGATCAAATAGTTCACCTCGCGATGTTAAGACTCTGGAGACGTAACAAGAGAAAGCGCTACTTGTTCAGTCTCCCGTTCTACTCTCTTGTAATCCCCGAGTTCGTCACTTTCTTTGGTCACGTATCGTAATAATTCACACCCAAAAGTTTACTCCAACTCCTTGGGCTTTGTGAAAGACAAGGTATGAAAATTCTTGACTCGGAGAGCCTTACCACTAAGAGGAAATGTTGTTAACTAACTAGTTATGTCCAGCTGTTCGCTATTTCACAATCAATGCCTAGCAGAGAAATACACATACGTTTTGTGGTTGGGGAGCGGAGAGGCACAAGGTGTTAGTGATTGTTAGGAAGCCCAGAATAAGCTCGTCCGTGACGACAAGCGATCATCACGCGATGGACTGTCTCGCTAGGATGGCCCGCATTGTATAGTTGCCTCTTATGACATGTCCTCAGTGCCCCAGATAAGCATCACAAGTAGACGCTACATTTTAAGCTAGATTGATGTGCATTCTCTTATTCCCTGGAATTACTCCAGCTACTGTCTGCTATTTTTGTTTCATTTTTGAGCTATTACTAGTTTTATTTCTATCCTAGACGGTTATTTCACTCACAAGTCTATGGGCTGTGAGAGAGGAGTGAGACAAATCACGATTTGTAGAATATTCTACCTTAAAGGGGTTAAATGCCAATGCTAGTTGTGTGTTAGTAAACGGCGGGAGTAATATGACTCTTAATGTAGTTGACGGTCTTATCATCTAATCAGTGACACTCATAACCTAACTTAATTTACTTAACTTAAACGTCGTTATACTGATTTTGAAGACTCTGCAGAGTCTGTATGCAACCAGTTTCTTGGAGGGTGGTTAATCGATGTGCGAGTCCATCTTAAGAGACTAGAGCAAAGTAGACCCGCAGCCTGTTAGGCAACATCTATGCTGATCTTAAAAAACTATCTAACTATAGCCAATGTTATGTCATGTCACACAGTTAGTCCCATCTTACGACATGTTCTCGGTTGGGCAGCGGTGCTATTCCTGTCTTTGTCATATACAAAGCCCCCGGCAGACCACTTGGGGATATGAAATAAAACAAAACATGAGGGGGGGGGGGTGGTCACGTGGCAATACTAAGGAGCGGGTTTTCGTGGCATTAGCAAATGCCTCATCGTCAAAAGTGGATGTTTGCTGTTGAAGATCAACAAGGGCGATGAATATCTCCGTTGTCCGTATGCGTTGCTGATCGTCTCTCAACAAACTCGCATCGAAGTACCAGTGGATCCCGAGTGAAACCATTATTGCCTTCCCGTACAGTTGAGATAGGGTTGGCAACTTCACTATAGCAAAAACCATTGCCAATGAAACCACACTGCAAACAATTGGATTCAGGTTACCTTATAAGATGGATATGGTAAATTCAAACTTAGTGTTGACGAGTATTAAGCCCAATAGTAATAATAACAACAATAATAATACGCTTGACAAGCTCAATACGCCCTGAATCTCGCACATTTTCCCCCTCGGCATGTACCAAGCCGACTTGCGCAAGCCAATCAAAAACGATCTTCCCCAATTCGTATACGCTAAGTCTTGACCGTCAATTCTGTTGTTGTCTATCATCCACGACGTGATGTTCAAATGGCCGTCTTTTCTATGTATCGTCTTGTTTCTTCTTCTTCTTTCTTTCTTCTTCATCTTTTTCTTCTTCTTCTTCTTCGGAAGCTGTCAGACGACTTGAATTTGTTTAAAGAAAGCAGAAGTCATCATGAGGCTGTCAACACTTCCATAGAGTTTGTCTACTGTTGGCACTGGTGATGACTACATATGCTTTCTCTGGTCATCCTATGTGGGGTAATGTTGCAGCAGCCGTTCATGGGTTACTTGTTGAGTACCACAGGTGCATTCGTCAGTAGCAATTATACTCTTATTTGTCTTTATTTGTAGAACTGTACTCGTTCATCGTATAAGAACGGACCACGCGAGACTACTAAGTCTTTCTCGTCTCGCGGTTTATCGTACACGTGAATGCGCAAGTGTGATTGACATCCAGATCCTTGGATATATTCTCCCGAACTGTCCAAGTCCATAATAATCTATAACGTCAGATCTGGCTAAGGAGGCGCAGAGTTGCGGCAGAGACTCAGGATTTCCCTGAAGTTAGAGAGAACGAGAGAGGAAACATATAACACGTCATACCCTACGATCATCATCATCATCATGTAGCATGTCCTTTATAGAACGTCAGTCCAATCACAGTCTGTTTGAAAGAAACTCTTTCCCTTGCCAAAACTGCAACCTCCGCCACAGTCATACCCAAGCATTAATGAATATCTTGGTGCCATCGTCTTCTTGGTCTACCCCTTCCTCTTTTACCTGGCACTATACCTCCCATCACTGTTCTCACAAGACCGTTGTGTCTCTTGATGTGACCAAAGTATTTACATTTTCTGACCAAAATGGAATTGATAAACCAGTTCTCCTCTATGCTCAACTCTTGCCGAATGTCTATATTTGTTTTTTTTCTCAGTCCAGGGTATTCTGAGGATCTTTCTGTAACATTTTGACTAGAAAGATTTGATTCCTTGTCTAGACGTTTTGGTAATTGTCCATGATTCGTAGCCATATCCTGCAACAGGAAAAACACAAGCTTTCAAGACTTTCACTTTTTTCGTTGTGTTGGTGCTCTGTCATTTCTTCAGGCTATTTAGCCTCTGCGTTGTCGTGGATTGTCTTCTTCTGATTTCTTTCGAGCTTACTCTTCGATAGTACAGTATGTGCTGCGCAAATAATTTCTCTCAATCGTTCTTCAAGCTCTCACATACATACAAATCAGAGCTATTTCATTGCAATCGTTCTGCAAGCTCTTGTATACATACAAGTCAGAACCCAGAGCTTTAGATCGTTGCAAATGCATTGCTAATGTGCAGTTTGACTAAGCAAACATGTTGACATATAAGTAGCACTTGATTACAACATTAGACGAATAATAGGTTTTTTTTTTTTAAACCGATAATCGGAGGAGAAGTAGAATAATAACATGAATCAATAAAAAGAATAGCTGCAGACCCTCACAAAAATCTTTACAAATATTGGAGTCGATGTTTGATTATTAACATTATAAAAACTTAAAAGATACAATTCCGCAAACAGCTAGAAAACAATGCTAATAAGGATGACGCGATATAGGCCATCATGTTCACAAAAATCCTCTCAGAGACTAGACACGCATGCAGAGCGACCTGCCACACGTCACGTCTGAAAAAGTTGCATGTAAACAATCAGGGTCATCTGGCGAACACGTGTGAAAAAAAAGATGCGAAGGAGACAAGCAGAAGAAACTGTATATATACCGAGAACAATGCAGATAAGAATAGAATCAACATAATAATGACAAGAGAAAAACCAGGAGATAGGAAACTTGTGATATGCATCGCTCGTGAAGCACAGGAATAAACAGACAGATACTGTATCAAACAATGTTTCTACTGTGTAACAGCTCTCCGAGTCTGGTGGATCAATGTTGCTACTGTGTAACAGCTCTCCGAGTCTGGTGGATCAATGTTGCTACTGTGTAACAGCTCTCCGAGTCTGGTGGATCAATGTTGCTACTGTGTAACAGCTCTCCGAGTCTGGATCAATGTTGCTACTGTGTAACAGCTCTCCGAGTCTGGATCAATGTTGCTACTGTGTAACAGCTCTCCGAGTCTGGTGGATCAATGTTGCTACTGCGTAACAGCTCTCCGAGTCTGGATCAATGTTGCTACTGTGTGACAGCTCTCCGAGTCTGGATCAATGTTGCTACTGTGTGACAGCTCTCCGAGTCTAGATCAATGTTACTACTGTGTGACAACTCTCCGAGTCTAGATCAATGTTGCTACTGTGTGACAGCTCTCCGAGTCTGGATCAATGTTGCTACTGTGTGACAGCTCTCCGAGTCTGGATCAATGTTGCTACTGTGTGACAGCTCTCCGAATCTGGATCAATGTTGCTACTGTGTGACAGCTCTCCGAGTCTAGATCAATGTTGCTACTGTGTGACAGCTCTCCGAGTCTGGATCAATGTTGCTACTGTGTGACAGCTCTTCGAGTCTGGATCAATGTTGCTACTGTGTGACAGCTCTCCGAGTCTAGATCAATGCTGCTACTGTGTGACAGCTCTCCGAGTCTAGATCAATGTTGCAAATCTGCCGGGGCTTCGTGTGTCTATAGTTGAACAAATATCGCGAAGTTTCCTCCTCTGTATTTACTTGATCAGACAACTCGTCGTCTTGTTATTATTTATAATGTACTGTCAGTCAGTCAAACGGCGTGCTAACATGACTGGACTGGACTTGAGTTAGTCGCTACTCTCCAGCCTTAGAATGTCGCGGCCCTCTTTAACATTTCCTGTAGTGTATCATTTCTACATGATAGAGTAAGTGACCGTATGCCCAACCGTCCTTAGTAGTATCTAACGACATGCCTGGCAGGTTACCATCTTACTATTCGATCCTCTTCTTTGAAACTCCTGTCCCACAAAAGCGCACGTGGGCTAGCTAACTCGTCTAGTTTGTCACTCGACAGAAGATGAGCATGGTTCTTGAGCAGTTTAATGATATCTACAGGTTCGATCATTAAATTTGCCAACATACTGGTTACAAGTAAATGAAACAGGAGAGAGGGGCCGTGTTGAAAAAATTAAATTAAATACATATTCCTATTGTTAATAGTCGACTGGAGTCGGAGAATCATGTCCTTTACTACCTCCTAATGACTTGTCCATGATATAAACCGATTAATTATCCTTCATTTTTGTTTTCATCCCCCCAGCAAATAAGTATGTTTCTAAGAAAGTGGTTTAGTTTTCCTGCCTGTGTGGTAGTGAGGTTCGAAATAGTTTCACATGACTACTAAGTAAGGTTGCGTATGGAACAGGCATCCTCAGCCTGTAGCAACTATAAGCCACAATAGAAGGACAGTTACACACCAAGTTAGAAGAAGTACCACTAAGTATGTAAGTAATTAAGTTAGCAATAAGTAAGAAAGATAGCAAAGTAAGAAGGGTAAGTAAGTAGGTTAAGCAAGTAGGTAAGAAAGTAAGTAAGAAAGTAATAACGTAAGTAAATAAGTAAACAAGAAAGAAAACAAGAAAAAAATAAAGTTATATGGTAAACAATAAAGTTAGTAAACAATAAAGTAAGTAAGTAAGCAATAACATAATCTAGTAAGCAGTAAAGTAAGTAAATAACTAAACAAGAACGAAATCAAGAAAACAATAAATTAATATAATAAGCAATATAGTAAACAGTAAAGTAAGTAAATAACTAAACAAGAAAGAAAGCAATCAAACAATAAAGTAATTTAATACGTAATAAAGTAATATAGTAATATAGTGCAGCCAAAGACGGATGTATTGGATCGAAAGGTGCAAATATCGTAGTCAAAGTGTAAACTAGCGACACAACGCATTCCGGTCTTCGGACTATTTCTTGCTACTCGCAAAGCCTTGTCCAAGGCTTGGTTGCGGGAGATTGAGAACGAACGCAGAAGAAGAAGAAGTAATATAGTAAGCTGTAAAGTAAGCATGGAAGCAATAAAGTACTTAATTACGTAAGCAGTAAATGTCGGTAAATATATAGGTAGATATTCAGGTAAGTAAGTCAGCAAACAAGCTTCACCTGTTCACTGAAATCTTCGACAACCGCTTATAAAACAAGGTGTGCTTCCCTCTATGCTGCAATAACATTCTAACGATAATAAACGCACGGATGCGTATCGTTATTTATACCAGGGACAGACACAGTATAAAAAGAGAACAGAAAAATGTGATGTAATCGGCATACGGATGTTGAAACCCGTTTTCCTAGTACTGTATTCTTGTTCTGCTATCCTTTTTTTGCCTTTTCTCCCCAAATGAAGCACAGAGCCACCACAACCACTTCCCCTCTAGTAGAAAGCTCTAACCTCTACGCCACTTGAGTGACCATTGCAAAGCAACGGAAAATTGGAAAAGCAAGTGGTAGAATGTGTCGTGAATATAACTGAAAACCGTCAGGAAACACGAACAACATAATTTAAGCGCAACAAAATTGCTCCTCAATCTAAACCTGGGAGTTGACCTGAAAACCCGGTAAAATGTTAGCATTATTGATAAAGGAAAGAAAAAGAAGAAGATGAGCATACTTTTAAAATAAATGCATACTATTCTCTAATGTTAGAGGTTCCCAAACACTTGTATTTTGCACACGTTAGCTAACGTCACAATCCTATTTGGTTTGAAAGAAAATTCTGGAAAGGCTTCCTCATTTATCACTATATGCAGGGGTTTCAGAAAAATAAAAAGACAAATGTATACACATATTTTGCCTTCAGCTTCTCACAGCAAAGATAACACTCACCGACACATTGGTTAGCTTCCATTGAGTTTGCTCGCTGCCAAGGTCTGTCGTAAAAGAATGGCTGACACTTCTCACAGTCATGCCCAGCTGTGTTATGCTTGCAGTCACATGTCTGACGCCCATCCCTGCTAGTCACGCACCTCGAAGCGTGTCCGTTACACTTACACCTGCCTCCCACCGCGAAATCCGACAGAGAGTAATAGTAACTTTTTCTGGCGCCATCATCATCCTTAGCCTCGTCTCCTAGGGTATTCAGCTTGTTGAAGACGACCTTAATGTCAGTCGCCGTTACCCAGTCCTGCAAAACAGGACTGTTTTCAAAATCTAGCGCAGAAGGGCGCCCTTCCAATGTGGAGTAGGCCACACGAGCCCCGGTGAAAGGATCCATGTTGCTGTACGCCTCTGTGCACAACGCTTCCTGCTCATTGGCCTTTGTGACCACACCTCTTGGAGATTTCCCATACATTTTCTTGCAGTCGTTGGAGTAGTACTGGAATGGGATCCAGGATTTTCCGTAGTCTACGCTCTTGTAGATGGCCATGGAGTGTGGCCGAGCCGAGCAGAACTGGAGGCTGTGGAGAAGAAATGAAATGGTTTAACTGACTCGTGTTGTTGGTAGTTGGTCATGCATCTTAAGTTATGCAAGTCTCATGGTCTGATGAAATCGCAAGCTTGGAGTGTAGTATGTTTGTAATGTTGCCTGTTTGTAGTGTAATATGTTTGTAATGTAGCATGTTTGTAATGTATGTTTGGAGTGTAGTATGCTTGTAGTGTAGTATGGTTGTGGCGTAGTATTGTATACGGCAGTATGTTCATAGTTTAGTATGGTTGTAGTGTAATACGTTTGTAGTGCATGTTTGCAGTGTGTATGCTTGGAGTAAAATATGTTTCCAGTGTAGCATGTTTGTAGTGTAGCATGTTTGTAGTCGCATGTAATGTAGAACGTTTGTAGTGCAGTAAGTTTGTAGTCAAGCATGTTTGTAGTGAAGCGTGTTTGTAGTAGGTGACGCCTCCATATAGATGTTGGGGTCTCTAAGTGTGGAGGTAAGAATAAGGACCACTGCGAACCATGCACATTCTAAAAGATGACTGGGATAAAGATGTTCAGCAGTGCATGAGCTGAAGTGGTCAGCTACCCATAACTCACTGCTAGCGCCAGGGTCAGCGAACCAGAGCTGCCAAGACCCTTCTACAACTCCACGTGGTGATTCTGGATAACAGGCTACAATAGGGCAGACTGGCCAAGGAGAAAAATGAAGGATAACCTTGTACTAAAAAATGCCGGCTGAAGTAGAATATGTCGAACTGGAAGGTGCAAAAAATCGCAGTCAAGCTGTAAACTACGACACAACGCATTCAGTTCTAGGGACAACATCCTGCTACTTGCAAAGTCTTTTTCAGGACTTTGTAGCGGGAGACTGAGAACGAACGAAGCAGAAGTTGACCTGAGTAGGGTTATGAATGGGATTAAAAAACTTAATATACCAAACAAAGTGCCACGGAAGCCACCAGAAAAAAAAACATAGGAAACAGCGGAAATATCATAAATATTTAGGTACAAGGCTTCAGAAAAAGAAGTCAGTTGAAGTCATGGTACCACAAGTTACTTAAGGACTGAAGAAAGAAAGGAAACGTTAAGTGTTACGTACTCAGTGTTACATATAGCTTATCATAAGTGATTTAGGCTTTGTGTACTTTTAAACATATACAGAAAATAAGGTAAAGGCTATTCCATGGAATAAGTAATTAGGCTTTGTACACTTTGCGTATACTGAAAATAAGGTAAACGCTATTCAATGGAATTAATAGACTTTGCACACTTTAAATATACATGAAATAAGATAAAGAACATTTAATTGAAGACTCTGCCGTCGGAGATGAAGTGCTGCCAGAAATGTGCAGTAAATGTCATGCAGAGACCGATCTCGAATTTTCATTATTATTATTATTTATTTATTTATTTTTGTGTTTTAAACGAGAATAATATTTTTTTTAAACAGACAAACAAAATGTGGCATCCTACATAATATAGAGCTTGAGATGTATATATGTCCAGTCAAATGTTCCAACCTACAGAAATTATTAACTTGCACAGTGCCAAGTTGGTAATCAGAAAGTGGTGTTTGCGTGGCGTCAACAAACTCAACGCTGTCTAGACCAGTGTTCCCCAAATCCCAGTCCACAGAAATTTCCTGACGGTTCACGAAAACGTTATTGCCAAATAACCCCTTAACTGTGGCCTTCATGTGAACTATATTCTATTACATTGTTGGTCGTATATTCGAATCCCGATTTGGTATGATAACATTTTTTCAGCTCTGACAGTTTTAAAAACTAAACAGAGAAACTGAACGAATGTCAATGCAGCGCACCGTCTTTCGAAAACAACGCCGAATTTACGGTTTTAAAATATTCTAGCAAAGCAACAGATTTCGCACTAAGTTTACTTGAATGAAATATTGAAATTAACATACTTCGGCCACATCAAACGCCACAATGGCTTAGAGTCAACAATACTGGAGGGTATATGGTACCTTGCAAGAGAAGCAAAGACAGACCGATGAGAAGATAGACAATATACATTACAGAGGCTCTGTAATTGACAGTGGCAGAAGCGAGAGAGCCTGCCAGGGATTGAGTGTCTTTCAGATCGGCTGCCATGAGAGCGACGTTAATGCAAAGGACATACTATGATGACGATGATGACTGGTTTCTCAAAAGTTCAAGACGTTTTAATATTTCTAGCATTTTTATTTTACTGCTCCATTTCTGGTTATTTATATTTTATAATTTTTATTTTATAATATTAGATTTAAAAACGAATAAATAAAATACTATACAAATACTTGGAATACTTGTATTCCAACAGGCATGTTTAATGTCTGTTGCTAGGTAGCCGAAAGCTTCGGCTATGCGTAGTAGAACTTCCTGCGGCTTACTAGGCCTGGGGGAAGGTACAAATAATTTTGGTAGATTTTTAACTTGAATTTGTTAATTTTGTCCAGGCAGCGGCCGCCGTCAAGCATTCTCTTTGCGATTTTTAACTGCCAAGAGATTTTTAACGTGCTCGACACAACCTACGGGAGTCCGATCTCACTACTCAGAGACCAGAGAATCGAACCCGTGACCTCCAGCGCCCGAAGCGGACACTTTACCTCGAGACCACTGAGCTCCCCACTAAATAAATAATGTTTTTTTAATGTCTTAGCTGTGCGCAGAAAAAATGGTCCTATTTGACCGTCCGCAAGTGTAAAAATGTTGGGAGACACTGGTCTAGACGGATACTGTAACTATTTGTATTATAGGAAGGTTTACAATATTCCTTCAGGTGTATCTATTCGGGTTGTTTCATAGGCAAGATTATGTTATTATAATAGGAATGCATGTACTAAGCTGTCTGTCGTGTAGACAAGATTACATACTAGCTCTCCTGAATATAGTATTGAATGGAAACCTTACAAATCTCTATCCAAAACCCTGTGTTCAAATACTTTCGGTAAATTGCCAGCCAGTTAGCATCAGCAGGAGGTATTCCTATTTTGGCTAATTAATAATTTTTTTTTTTTTACCTGCGGTAATTGTTGCGCCAGTTTAAGGTTGGAATGTGATATATGTGCCAGGAATATTCTCGTTCGAAAAAATTAAAGTAAACTTTTCTTTAGTTGCTTTCACAATACATTTAAGGAGGCCAACACCTGATTTTTAAATTAGTTTCTCCTTCTTATAGTCAACATTCACCTATGGATGTGAATGCTGAAAAATAACAATGGCATTGCAAAAGAGACTATACGCATTTTAGAATAAGTGTCTTAGAAAATTATTGAGCATTCCTGGGAGGAATTCATAACCAACAAAACAATGAAAGAAGTTCCAAAATCAACAATATGTTTCATGACTCATAAGGAAAAATGGTGGTTATACTTCGGGTATGTTCATAGAATGGACAGCAACAGACTCCCTCTGCAAGCGTCTATATGGTCTCCATATCGCAGCAAGAAAAAAAGAAGACAGAAAGACACTCCACATAATAATCGCCAGAAAGGGCTCCACTATGGCATTGACAAACATACAAGACTGAAAAGATTGACGTCACATACATCAAATGGGAGAGCACTGGTATCTACCTTAAGTGCCGTTGTGCATTTGCACTTAAAAAACCGTGATTGATTGATTATGAATTACCGACAATGGCTCACAGGCGTCATCTACCTATAGCATCATCATCACCCTTTTTCTGTCACTCCTGATGTCGGAGTATACGTCCAACAACGGATTTGGTTTACTTTAACAAGTGAGGAGAGGAGACAAACGTCTAGTCAGGCAAAACATACTGATCAGATTATGTTAGTGATGGTCAGCAAAACATACTGATCAGATTATGTTAGAAGGGGTCAGCAAAACATACTGATCAGATTATGTTAGTCATGGTCAGCAAAACATACTGATCAGATTATGTTAGTCATGGTCAACAAAACGTACTGATCAGATTATGTTAGAAGGGGTCAGGTGAACATACTGATCAGATTATGTTAGTCGGGGTCAGGTGAACATACTGATCAGATTATGTTAGTCGGGGTCAGGTGAATATACTGATCAGATTATGTTAGAAAGGGTCAGGTGAACATACTGATAAGATTATGTTAGTCGGGGTCAGGTGAACATACTGATTAGATTATGTTAGTCGGGGACAGGTGAACATACTGATCAGATTATGTGAGTCGGAGGCTAGGTAAACATACTGACCAAGACCCAACTTAACTTCCATGTTGTTCTCTCTGGAAAGATGTTGTCACATGACAATTTAGCTAACGAAGTGGGGATCGACGTGATCACATTAGTAATGAGCGACGTGTATGTGAAGCAAAGCATGGCACGACAGCCTGGATGACTCTGGTCGACATTCATCAGTACGCTCGGGATGTGAGGACAGCTGCCGCAACCCGCCACCTAACGTCCTTTCCATGGCACACAAAAAGAGTAAACTTACTGATCTTGGGTATTCAACAACAACGTTTACCACAACATGTATTTAGAGAATCCTATATTAAGCTGTTCTTCAGCATAGTTTCAGTAGCATTAGGATTTACCTGGTGATGTTGCTACCCCATGTACAACCTTCCATAGTCACTTCTAACGACCATAATGAAGGAAACAATGACCATGTCCTGCTATTATTCTTACCTCGAGTCTGACAAGAGACGATCAACAGCACGAGAAGGCGGTGGAGATGTTGATCGCCTTTTGTCTGAACACATCACCTAGCTCAAGGCTGCGCTCAACAGTTTGCAGTGACTTTTCCATTCTGAGGGATTTGTCATTTTAACGAAAATCAGCGCGATGGAGTTGTAACATTCGCAATGTCTATAGTATGAATTAGAAAATAGAATGCCAAGCCACACAGACGACGTCTGGGGAAGGCCTAATTGTATATCTGAAGCGGTCTACGTGACAGTTGAAGATACGTTCTCACCTCAGAAGGCCCTCCAACTAATGACGACGGCCTCGCCAAGCCCATCACTGTCCAGTTTCGTATCCCGAAAAGACAGACTCGGCCCTTAGAGCCATCCTTGTCCAGAAGTTATGGACCCAATTTGATTAAAGCACAAGAGACTCGCACCTTACCACTTTGTTAAGTAGGTATTGTACCTCACCGAGAAGGTCATGAGATGGAGGACTCTAGACTATAAGCTAGGCATGCTAAGGTAGCATTTCGTTAGAATTGAATGCTCCTTCTAATGTACAATCCCAACGGGCTAGGATCAGAAGAAGACAAAGCGGTCATGTTCACGCGTATGATATGAATACTCGAGTAAAAAGAAATACCATAGGGGATTGGAAAACATGACATGTTACTAACACACACACACACACGCACGCACCGACAAACACATACATACATATATAAACAATGTGTTGCACTTCGCAAGTCATGATGGCGACATCATCATACGGTTATGTCTTGATGATGTAACGTACGCTATATTTAGATTATAGTGAGGAAGAGCTGCGCTGGTCACCACCTTACTCTTTAGTCTCGAGCTACATTGGACCAGTAGCAAGATAGAAGTCAAGGCGACTGGAGCTAACGCAGGCTGCAGCACTCCTGGTCCCACCTCCATGAGGCCAATCGCAAGAAACTTGCAGGATTCGATCACCCACCTTTACCGTTCATCTTTGAGAGGCGAGAGCATTACCTCTCGACCCCAACGACACACACACACACACATACAAACACATACACACACATAATACATACACACATACATTCATACATTCATACATACATACATACATACATACACACACATACTTACATACATACATTCATACATACAGAGGTCGTTCAAATCAAACCGAGACGTTTTGTTCTAGTTCTACTTCACTGAGTTATAGTGTACTGGAACTACTTTCATTAGTTAGGGACACTTGTGTCCTATTTCTGCTGGGTGGCCCGCTTGTCATGGGCCAGTCACGTGACAGATAAATAAAAATGGCGGACAACACTGCTAGTGGTTGCATAGAACAGCGTGCTGTGATGAAGTTTCCTGTGAAAGAAGGTGTGAAACCTGCAGACATTTACAGAAGACTGCAATCATAATACGGCGATGAGATACCCTGCCACAGTAAAACATTTAAATGGTGTAAACGTTTTAGAGAAGGATGACTGCCGAAGACGGATGTGTCAGACCGAAAGTTGCAAATATCGCAGTCAATCTGTAAACTAGCGACACAACCCATTCCGTTCTCCGGACTACATCCTGCTACATGTAAAGCCTTGTTCAGGACTTGGTAGTAGGAGATTGAGAACGAATGCAGAAGAAGAAGAAGAGAAGGATGTACATCCGTGAGTGTTGAGCCAGGCGGTAGTGGCACTTAACCTCCCACAGTAATTCCTGTGAATTTCCAGATTGTGGAACACCTTATTTTGGAAAATCGACGCATAATCTGTTACAAAATTACACAAAAGGCAAGTCTTTCTCTGGGCACAGTGAACACTATTATCCATGAACATTTGCATTTTTTGAAAATTTCTGCACGTTGTGTGCCAAGACAGCTTTCCGCTTTTGACTGGCAGAGAAGGGTTCAAGCCTACACTGATTTGAAGGAACGTTTTCACATGGTGCCGCATGACGTTTTGAATCGCTTCATTAAATTTGACAAAACATGGCGCGTCATTATACTCCTGAATCGAAATGACCAACCAAAACAGCGGAAGCATACGCAATCACCACCAACCAAAATAGTTATGACAATTGCGATTGCAGGTAAAGTAATGGCGAGTGTTTTCTGGGACAAACTTGGCGTCATTCATTTTGATTTTCTACCCCGTTGTGCCACTATCCGCAGTGAACAGTACATTCGCATTTTGAGTGATGTGCATATCCACCTGGTTTTATCACAAAGGGCGTGCTGCTCCTGCAAGATAACGCTCGACCTCATACGGCTCACCGCACTATGTGCCAGCTTGTAGCAACTCGGCTGGAAAGTATTGCCCCACCGACCGTGCAGACCAGACCTTGCTCCAAGCAATGTGCACCTTTTTGAACCCCTAAAAGAATTCCTGAAAGGTCAGCATTTCGTCACAGAGGACGAAGTGAAATAGACTATCCTGGATTGGTTCAGCCATACGGACAAATCTTTCTACGCAAAAGCTTTTCAAGCATTACTTAAATGCTGGGATAAGTGCATGAACGTTGCAGAAGATTATTTTTTAAAAATAAATGGCATTTTGACTACTTGAAACAAAAATTTAAAATGTCATTATGAAAAAAGTCCCGGCTTGACTTGAACGCCCATCGCACATACATACAAAAAATACATACATACATACGTACTGGGAGCGTACGCACACACACACAAATATATATATATATATATATATATATATATATATATATATATATATATATATATATATATATATATATATATAAATATTACATGTATTTTTTTGGTAAATTTACTCTGAAAAAAAGGATACACAACTGTCTCCTTCTATAGGTTTCACCCTTCGCTGCTAAAAAAAATATAACGATGCTAAATAATGTCATGTTGTTCGCCTGCACCGTGATGGTACGTGCAGGACACGCTTGACATCATTAGCAATCATATTAACAAGTTTCAATACAAAGGTGTAGTTTTTTTTGGCATTTCTATCCTACTTTTAAGGTTTTCATTTGAAGCCCTCTCGTATGCATATATATATATATATATATATATATATATATATATATATATATATATATATATATATATATATATATATATATATATATCAATGAAATGGATAAACCAACATCCCATTAAAGGTAAACATATATTTATATTTGTGCTTCATAAACTACATTACATCTAGGAAAAAAAAATTAAATTGCGGAAAGTATCAATACATTTGAACGAATGAGTCTGGGAATAAACTCGCGAGAACAAGTAAAAAAAACACGTATTGGCTGAAGCCCAAAAGCTACAACTGGAAAAAAATGAGACTTTTTTATCATTGAAAACATTGAGTTGGACAAGGATGAGAGATCTCAGATGTTCTGTCCTCTTTGTGCAGTGGAAACATGATGGGTTCAGAAATGATAGGTAAACAGGTCGGTAAACCTAAGTTTACAGGTATATACGTTGCGATACGCATATTATTAGTTTAATTGGAAGAAATACGACACGCTAAATGTGTTTATTAAAAATGTAGGGATACACAAAAAAAAGATGCTTGTTATATTTTCGATCATCTCTAGTCTTGTTTCATAGAACGAACTATGTTGTACTGTAATGTGTGTCTAATGGCAGGGTGCATCTAACTTCAGCACGAATTTGATTAATAGTTTTACTTTTTCATGGGGAAACTAACTCACTGCTTGTGTTGCGAGCCGTGCCATCAACCTCTTTGCTACACCCGTCCAGATGTGTGTATTTTATATTAAGAGCTTCCTTCGTGTTTTGCTCTCCTGAACTTGACTAGATATCTTTCTCTCGTCATACAGATCAGCCTTCATAAGGGGCGTAGATGACCATACTATCACTTTGGACTCATGTAATCGCCAGACTTAGGAGAACATTTTATACTCTTGATATATCCTCGGCACATTGACACACGTCCGTGTATCCAATTTTGTATTGACTGAACAGGTGATGTCTGTATTGTTCCGAGAGTGGGTGCTTTCGAAACCAGTGTGCCAGATCTTTCGTTTTCTTGAACATACCATGGCCTGGACAGTAGCTCTACACAAGCACCTAAAAGTGTGAATCAGATTTCGGGCCGCTGTCCTCGTAGTTCTAACCATTATTATAATTTTTTATTTAAAAAAATCTGAAATCCACCACCAAAAATATGAACAATAATCTGACAACATCTCTATATATTGTCAGTTTTGGAAGTTTGAAATTAATGTCGAGAAAATGTTCAGATTAAATAAATGGATTACTGGACGGCCTGTTCTTCAGCGGCGGTTACACCGTTGTGGGACCCGTCCCAACTTCTCTTCCAACGGTCTCTGTCTTGGCCCACGGTGGACCAGTGGATAATGAGTCACCCATCTGTGGCATAATGAATGTTTTGCGGGAGATACAAGGGAGTCACCGACGTGTTGGTGGTCGTCCCTCTGGTATCATATTGCTGTCGCTGTGCTCCAACGATCGTCCGTTCTTCGCAATAAGTGACCTCTTCTCCCCCCTTTCCCTCAGCGATGTTTCATCTTATCTGCATATTGAATGCATCTTCCATCAGGGACAATTGACGTATGTCCGAGTTGTGAAGACCTTGTCTGTGCTGGCTATGAAGCGTGAGGCCGACCATGCGTCTCTCGAGGGAGGTTGGGTCACTTTGAGTTTGGACTCCATTTCTTTTGTAAATGTCCATGTTTCCGCATAGCATATTGCAGGTAGATAGAGAGGTGCGCAGGGGGTGTCCGGGGGGATGATGAAAGGAGCGGATATGATGATTTAAATAATTATGTGTAGTATTCTTTCACAATCTATATCTTGCCAAGCCTTGATTCGGTACGGAACCTACTTCAGGGAAAGACATGACTGTGTTCGACAATGCTTCGGGAGGCAAGTTTTATGAGACGATGAGACTTTCGGGAACGAGTTCTTAGTGGTCCTCTTTTTGGTTTTGGCGATAGAGTTTGCTAAGGGCAATGGAAGTTGTGTTGTTGACCGAGGACCGAGTCATATTACGCCTCTCCTCCACCAATGCTCGTGGTTTTTCTGATATACGATTTACGTTGTGGTTGGGTGCTGGAAGTGTAGCGGCTCTTGATATGGATGTGATTTGTTAGATCCGCCTGGTGTAATCAGTGTCGATGTATGTGATGATGGGTTCTGTAAGGTTGCTACTAGCAGTCAGGGAGGCAGCCATTGCAGAGTTGAGGATTGATTCTTGTCCTCTGCGTGATTTCTGTCTGTGCACCTTGTCAATGCGTGTGTTTAAGTGAAAGAGGAGGCGATGGTCGCTGCCTGTGCAGAAAGAGGCCGCCACGGAGGCGTCTATCGCAATTTTTATGTTTGCTTGGTTGTGAGTGATATATTAGATTCTGGTTGTTTCCCTTGGTTGTGAGTGATATATTAGATTCTGGCTGTTTTCCTTGGTTGTGAGTGATATATTAGATTCTGGCTGTTTTCCTTGGTTGTGAGTGATATATTAGATTCTGGTTGTTTCCCTTGGTTGTGAGTGATATATTAGATTCTGGCTGTTTTCCTTGGTTGTGAGTGATATATTAGATTCTGGCTGTTTCCCTTGGTTGTGAGTGATATATTAGATTCTGGCTGTTTCCCTTGGTTGTGAGTGATATATTAGATTCTGGCTGTTTTCCTTGGTTGTGAGTGATATATTAGATTCTGGCTGTTTTCCTTGGTTGTTAGTGATATATTAGATTCTGGCTGTTTCCCTTGGTTGTGAGTGATATATTAGATTCTGGCTGTTTTCCTTGGTTGTGAGTGATATATTAGATTCTGGCTGTTTCCCTTGGTTGTGAGTGATATATTAGATTCTGGCTGTTTTCCTTGGTTGTGAGTGATATATTAGATTCTGGTTGTTTCCCTTGGTTGTGAGTGATATATTAGATTATGGCTGTTTTCCTTGGTTGTGAGTGATATATTAGATTCTGGCTGTTTTCCTTGGTTGTGAGTGATATTTTAGATTCTGGCTGTTTTCCTTGGTTGTGAGTGATATATTAGATTCTGGCTGTTTTCCTTGGTTGTGAGTGATATATTAGATTCTGGCTGTTTTCCTTGGTTGTGAGCTGTCTGTTATATTATATACAATTCAGGCTGTTTTCTTTGGTTGTGAGCTGTCTGTTATATTAAATACAATTCTGGCTGTTTTCCTTGGTTGTGAGTTGTCTGTTATATTATATACAATTCTGGCTGTTTTCCTTGGTTATGAGTTGTCTGTTATATTATATACGATTCTCGCTGTTTCCCTTGGTTGTGAGTTGTCTGTTATATTATATACGATTCTGGCTGTTTTCCTTGGTTGTGAGTTGTCTGTTATATTATATAAGATTCCGACTGTAGTAAGTATTTACAATAATACTTTGGTTGTTTTCTTTGCATTTAACTCGAAGACCGTGTTTTACTGTTTGTATTTCTCCATATGTTGTTCGTTCTTTGTTTAGCGTTTTACTTTCCTCTTATTGGCTAACATATCTGTCTCATCTCTTTACGTATAATGTAAAAGGCAGAAAACCAGTGTCAGTGTATGTTTTGTATTGTGTTGAATTGACAGCTGATCTCCATGAATGCTTTTGACAAGCTGTCTAATTATTTCTTTTCGTAGTGAAATATGTGCGGAATAATAATAACTAAAATGATAGATCAGTAAGCTGCAGGTTGTGAAGAAGGCATCACCAAAGAACGAGTGAGCAGATGATGCTGTAATAGCAGAAAGTGGATTGGAGAGCAAGCTCTCGAACTCTGACTTAATGCTCTCGCTGCGTATGTCTCATTTAGCATATGACAGCAAAGACCAATTCCTGGTATACACGTTACAGGCCTAGTTCAACTAACAGAAAGGTCGGAGGGTGCTCTTCCATAAAAACAAGATACATGGTTCGGGTTAATGAGACTCGTCATCCTTGAGAGGTAACTCGTCTCAGAGAAAGAAAACTTGGATTTAAAAACCACCTGCTGTGTGCATACGATATATGGGAACATCAAAGGTTACCGGATGAAATCGAAGACAATCTAAGTCTCTCGCTATCTTGAAAGACAGCTCATCTACAAACCACCTGCTTCTTGTTGAAAGACTGGGGACAGCTAAAGATTGAATTAACTGCAAGCCCCCCCCCCCCCCCCTTTCCCTTTCAGTAAACAAACTCGCCAACAGCGGATGAGCCGGACCGATGGACACATATATCGAAGTATAACTACGCGTAACAAGAACCGACGACAATGACCAATATTTACTTTAGTTGCGGCGATTCGTCAAGTCTCGGTGGCGTCCACCCACCGCTAGTGGTAGCCACTCCATTCCGTCCAGATTCATCAGGAGACGGAAATCAGGGATATATACTACTGACCAAAAACTGAAAAGGGAGAAACTGCTAAACGTCCCATTAGTGGAATGTAGGGGGTAGGGGTGGCGAATAAGAAAATAAGCCCTTGCAGCAATGCTGAATTCATGTAGTTTGCATTCAAGAGACATACATAAACAAACAGTACAGCCCTCCCCCCCCCCAAAAAAAAAAGACCGGAAGGGTGGATATGGATGGGCACAAAGGAGGAGACTTGATCCTGATACACAACCTGCCTTAAGCAATATAAACGTAAATCCGAAAAAGACGAGAACAGAGATAGCAGACACTGAGGTTGGATAGGAAACCCACAAAGTACATACTATTTTAGCTGCAGTACCCGGTACCGCTCGGGATAGTTATGTAAGCATTACACTTGTAAGACTCCATTTTTTGTACTCGTACTTACCCTCACGTAACTACTACATTCCTTCCCCAGTCCCACTAAGGTGTGACATTTAACACGATAGTTCAAGTTATACCCGGTTGTCCTTCTCCCCCATTTCAAGGTTAACAAACTCATCTCTCCGCTCATCATTTCTCCTCTTCAAAACTACTCCCCATCAACCGGTCCAATCCCTCTGCCCATCCTTCCGTATCAACCTACCTACCCCCCACCTCCTCTTTCCATCCATCGCTTCCATCAACCTGCCTATTCCTTGCCCATCTCCTCACTCATCACACCTCTTTCTGCACACCCAGCTCATCTATGTCAACGATCCAAGACAGAAGCAAGTCCTCTGTGCGAAGAGCGCAAATGACGTTACGCAGAAATAGCCGCAAGGAATCTTGTGCACATACGTTTTGCGCATTACACTTCCAGCCAAGCAGAATTGGTCATGGGCACACAGTGCTGCCTTAGTAAGAAACAGAAACTACAATTGTTTAAGTCATAGACAATTGTCCTTTTTATCCAGGGATATGGGTGGGGGTTTCAAAATGCCCTGCACTCATCATTATCATAAGGGTCCTACACGTCAACTTGCAGCTAATCAACCAGTAAGAAGGTGTACCAACCTTATATTCAAGTCAGTAGAAAACAACATACACTTCAGATCTAGTCTTTACAACAGAAGGCCTAACGCATAAAATACACATATCAATATAAGAACAACTTGGAGAAAACGACCACAGACTAATCAAATTGGCTGTTAATTTAGATTATACACAACCACAGTAGAAGCCCCTGCCGCGAGGGAACTACAGAAGAGCAAGCAGGAAAATTTGCAGAACTAAATCAGAGGTACTGTAAGGACATCATCATACGTAATAAGTAACTGGAAGAAATTAAAGAAAAGTTTAATAAGGCAATATTGAAAGCATCGATTCCCAGGGAAGGTAGAAAGAATTCAATAGCGTAATGGTCAGAAGCGCTGAAAAAACTTGAGGACAAACTATCGACTGCCAGGGAAATACAGAAACAGACCAAACCCTGGAGAGTAATTTACAATTGAATAAAAGTACAGAAAAGTACTGAAAGGTTCAATAAGACATTTTTGACACAGATGTATGACTTATTTGGAAACAACTTGTTCATGAAAGTATTTACCTTATCACAGCACCGGCCGTTGCCCAGGGGAAGCAAACCCTTAGAAAATGCAGGAGGAAACAGACAACAGACCTTACATAAAATGAATAGCAAAGTCGGATGCACTGGGCCGACAGGCGTAAAATAAAAACCACAGTGCAACGCACACCGTCTTAGACAATAGAGAAATAAGGCGAACGCCAAAAAAAAAAACTTTAAAAAACTGACAGGTTATGAACGAAACAACAAAAACAGATTGAAAGAAAAAACTGATAGATAAAAATAGTACAAATCTGGAAAGTTGCAATCACAGAACAACGAAACTTTAAAAACACAAAATATCACACTTGCAGAAAAAGCGTTCACTCAAAATTAAATGATGGACAGACAATGACAATTTCAGTAACAATTAGCAAATTCTCAAACGCAAATAGGGCTGAAGATGAGCTACACCGAGCTGCTGTAATATCATTTTGGAAAGAAAACAAGAATCATGCAAAAGACAAGATCGTTTTTCTTACAGATTCTCAATCAGTCGTAACGGCTTTCAGAAGCTATGGATATAATAAACTGAACAGCATCGAGAGGAGCAGAGTGACAATATGACCTGCTCAATCCAACCAAAGAACACACTGTACAATGACGAGAGGAGCAGAGTGACAATATGACCTGCTCAATCCAACCAAAGAACACACTGTACAGCATCGAGAGGAGCAGAGTGACAATATGACCTGCTCAATCCAACAAAAGAACACACTGTACAATGACGAGAGGAGCAGACTGACAATATGACCTGCTCAATCCAACCAAAGAACACACTGTACAATGACGAGAGGAGCAGAGTGACAATATGACCTGCTCAATCCAACCAAAGAACACACTGTACAGCATCGAGAGGAGCAGAGTGACAATATGACCTGCTCAATCCAACCAAAGAACACACTGTACAATGACGAGAGGAGCAGAGTGACAATATGACCTGCTCAATCCAACCAAAGAACACACTGTACAGCATCGAGAGGAGCAGAGTGACAATATGACCTGCTCAATCCAACCAAAGAACACACTGTACAGCATCGAGAGGAGCAGAGTGACAATATGACCTGCTCAATCCAACCAAAGAACACACTGTACAATGACGAGAGGAGCAGAGTGACAATATGACCTGCTCAATCCAACCAAAGAACACACTGTACAGCATCGAGAGGAGCAGAGTGACAATATGACCTGCTCAATCCAACCAAAGAACACACTGTACAATGACGAGAGGAGCAGAGTGACAATATGACCTGCTCAATCCAACCAAAGAACACACTGTACAGCATCGAGAGGAGCAGAGTGACAATATGACCTGCTCAATCCAACAAAAGAATACACTGTACAGTGACGACAGAAACATGAGCCAGACCGCCACGTCTATGAAGGAAACTGATGCCACTATTTGAGAGCAAACGAAGAAGAAAAAGAGGAAAAATAAAAATAAAAAGAAGACCCCTACCTACGCTGTTAGTATTACACAGACTGTCTTACATCATCCTGGTCAACAAGGAAGGTATCGTCACTATGATTCTCTAAATGGTGAGCGAAATGAGAAGCATAATCTTGCACTTCAGCTATTATAGTATGTCCAACCCCCCCCCCCCCCCCCAATCCACCCCTCCCCCAAGTATACTACGTGGGATATAAGAAGAGCCATCTCCTAGAGACAATTCGTATAACGTGAAAATCTCGGAACGAGTAGCTTCGAACAACGACAACAACATCATTTGGGAAAAGTGATGGAGGCGGAACGAGATACGGAAAAGTACAGGAAGAAATAAAACCACTGTTTTCTCCCTAGTATGTCAGGACAGCCTTTCCTGGAAGGCTGTGCAAAGTGTTGGCAGCTTAGCCATAGAAAAACCATTGTCACTGAAACCGCACTACAAACAAATGGAATGAGAGTCTCCTAAGGGCTAGTTAGGGTTCTTGTTGTTGTTGTTGTTTCGAATGCCCAGAATGAGTAGGTTTATTTTGTTTGTGCGCCCTGAAAAGGAGGTTAAGTGGCGGGTTGTGGTAGCTTTTATCACATCCCGAGCGTGGTGATGAAGGTGGACCTGAGTCCTCCAGGCGGTTGTGCTATGCTTGGCTTCATCTGTGTGTCGCTCACTACTGTCGGAATTATGTCGATTCCTCACCTCCTTAGCCAGGCTGTCATGAAAACAGCCCGTATCCAGGAGGGTTACGAGGAAGTCTAGGTGAGGATCTTGACCAGTAAATTTTTCCTGACCCTGGCTAATATGTCTGATTAGTATGTGTGTCTGACCCTGGCTAATATGTCTGATTAGTATGTGTGTCTGACCCTGACTAATATGTCTGATTAGTATGTGTGTCTGACCCTGGCTAATATGTCTGATTAGTATGTTGTGCCTGACCATGAGTCAGTCTACCTCCCGGCTAGTTATGGTAAACCATATGCAGTTGTGAATCTATATCCGCCATGTGGAGTGAGTGGAGCGAGCGAGTAGATGATGATGACGATAATGATGAGTATGATGGGTAATTCAAACAACTAATCAGAATGTGCTGAACATACCTAACGCGGAAGGAATGATCATTACACGCATTAAAAAGAAAACGAGGGATCACAATTTAGGTGACCTTCAGGCGTCGAGAAACGGTTGAATAGACAACAACAACGGACAATACTGGTGGACAACAGAAGATATAGAGGACGACAATAGAAGTTACGTGAATAACTTATCTTGAGGGCCTGAAGGAAAAATACAATCATGAACACATTTCATAAATACGAGTTTGATTTCTCTCAATTCAACGATTGCTGTTTTCATCGGGGTTAGGGAACCATAAGTGACCAAGACCATATTCTGTCTCAACGTGGCGATCGTTAGGGAACCATAAGTGACCATATTCTGTCTCAACGTGGCGGTCGTTAGGGAACCATAAGTGACCATATTCTGTCTCAACGTGGCGGTCCTGAAAACAGGTGGCACTAGTCACTAGCGAAGTCTAGCTGAGGGATAGAGATCGCAGTGGGAAGGTTAGTCTGATGCTTAAAAAAGCCAGCTGAAATCGGATGTCTCGGGCGGAAAGACGCAGTTATCGCAGACCCGCTGTAAACTACGACACAACGTCCTTTTCAGAACCAACGCCAAAGAAGAAGATATTTAATAAATACAGCGTTAATTGTGAAGTTATGGTCAGATATGATAGCTTACCCCAGCCAGCTCGGAACCTGTCGATGAAAATTTGCTAAGGGCAGCGGAAATTTAAACATTCGAGTGCGGGGCGGCGATCAAGATGCTGAGCAGCGCATGAGCTGCAGTGGTCAGCGACCCATAGCTGACTGCTAGCATCAGGGCCAGCGAACCAAAGCTGCCAAGACCCTTCTACACCTCCACGCGGTGATCCTGGATAACAGACTGCAATTGGGCAAACTGGCTAAGGAGAAGGGATCGAAGAGAGAATGCTAACCCGGTACTCAAAAAATGCTTGCTGAAGTTGGATGTGTTGGACTGAAAGGTGCAAATATCGCAGCCAAGCTGTAAACTACGACACAACGCATTCCGTTCTCTGGACTACATTCTGCTACTTAAGCCCATTCAGGGTTTGGTAGTTAGAGATTGAGAACGAACGAAGAAGAAGAAGAGTGAGAGGCGGCTGGCTGAGTGGTTAGGATACTGGTCTCCCATTCTAAAAGCCCCAGGTAAGGATTATTTACTCTCTATCAGACGTAACCAGACCCAAAAAAAACAAAACAACATAAAACATAACCTCCACACGGCACATCGATCACCGTTGTAAACGACCTTTATTCATCAGCACTTAAAATGCCTTCTCACTTCTCACAATTTGTCTTTCCTCTGTGGAACCTAAGCAATGGGAAATGGCGTCATCATTGAAAGTGTTTACACATTGCACACTCAGAACTGTTTATTCTGGCTAGTTTAACAGACATGCACTTCAATCAGAGCAGCCGTCATCTTCTAGAAAAGAATAATGATTCCATCGATAATTTGAGGAAATCTATAGCATTTTCAGGTGTTCGTCTGAGGATGGCCGCCAAAAATATTCACAAAATGTGCGCCATCTAACTTGGAAAATGCTTATAGTGAAGTTATGCTAAAAGAATGTGATAATGCCCTGTGTTAGTATTTGAGAGACGCAAGTGACTCATGGTTCGGATACCGAACTCCAAACTTGGAGAAAGATTCGAACCTTGGTGAAGTATCTAAGTTTTGTTTCTATTCGCGGGAAAGGGGGGGGGGGGGGGGCGCAGCAATGGATAAAACAACAACGTATTAATTGTTATCTTAAGGTCTGATTTTTGCCGACGAAAATAACCTCTGCCAGTCTTTGTAAGAGTACACGGGCTTAGAAATAAAATACATAAACACTAACGGGTTAACCGCGATGTGCTCGGCTAAAGGAATATGTTGTTCGTGAGGCTGGCTACCGCTACATGTAGAGCAGAAGCCGGTGATAGAGCCAACAGAGCCAGAGACATGTTAGTTGAATCAACAAACAAGAAAAGAGAAATACTCCATTATGAGAAAGCGATAGCTCGATCAGCAATACAGGACGCATACAAAAAATGGCACGTGGGTTATCATGAAAGAACAATCATTTATGTTGTTACGGTATACCCATTTACCCATTGTAATTTCTCTATGTGATGATGATGATTCGCTCTTTCGTCAGAGTTAATGAAGTTTTTTTTAATGAGGCATAGGCGGAGCTTCTCACATTTGGTCACTATGCAGGTAGCCTGTGTCCCACAATTTACAGTGACGGCTTCAAAAACAATGATTTTACAAGATGATGTTGCTCGCCCCATGCAGAACCCTTTTATTTCGCTCATTACGACACGATTGGAAGGTTGCAGTAGACTTATTCTTTTCAATCTGTGTGATTGTGGGTTGAGTAATAGATCATTAATTATCTCAGCTTAATTATAAGGAGAGCGACAATTTACGTTTAATGCATATTCGCCCAAATATTCTTCAATGAACTTTGTGAGAAATCCCGGAATCGGAGAGGACAAAGCACTACAATTTATGGAGATGAGCTACGGAAAGAAGAAGCGGGGGTTCCTATTTCCAAAGGAAGTGGACACGATTTCGCCACGTGACTTGGTGTAAAGACGCTATCTTCATAGACTTACGACAAGACAAAGAAACGAAGCCATAAGATAGAGAAACAGAAAGATAAAGGTGCAAAAAACACAATGTCAATTTCTGATTTGTAAAGCAAGAGAAACTAAACAACCCTTTTTTCATAAATGATCATAGTCACTAGAGCAACGGGGATAGCGGCCCGACATCTTATACTATCAGTTTTATTTAGAATTAAAACCTTCAGGGGCTTGAGTGGAGCTGCTGTCCAGAGAAGACTGTGGATGACATGTATAATTTAATCTATGAATTGTATCCAGAGATTGCAGAAGTTTGATATCAAATGTTGGCTGAAGATGGAAAGGCGTCTGAGAAGACTGGACACCTTAAGAGCAACTGAAAATATCAGTTGGCTCAGACAAAATAAGCACCAATTGGTATGTCTGGAGTGCAGTTATGTCGATCAGTATAACACAACATAACAAACAAAGAATTTATCATGGCGCACATAGGCTAAGTTCTGAGTTGGGGTATCTGGGATAATATATTTAACTCAGGAAAGAAATAGGTCAAGAGAGACAGAGACGAAATGCTTTAGATGATATAACAAGCTCGATGGACATTCCAAGAATGTCTGAAGTGGTGAAGTACTCCAAAGACAGATTGGGATGGAATTTTTCGTCAAAAGCCACGAGTCATGACACGTGATGATGATATACTGCGAGAGAATGAGAATCAGCCGCGCAATGAAAGACCAGAAGTAAGACCCGTCAAACAATTAAAAAAAAGGATCTAAAAAATCACATTCATATTTTTTATTTACAGAATATGTCACATCATTGTTACTTGTTGACTGCCCGTGGTTGGAGGCTGCGTGGCCTAGGGGTGAAGCGCACGTTTCACAATCCCATACCACCGGGTTCGAATCATGCTCGTGTCCATTTTGGCAGACATAAGTTTTTTGTTTTGCTCCTCCGCGTAATGTAATTAATGGCAACCTACCGCGCTGCACACTTGCCAAGACACTTATAACAGACAAATAGGTTGGCGGTTATAAGAAGCGACGTTCTAAAAGTTCAAGCTACCTACTTTTATACTCTATCGTATTGGATAAAAACATCTCTTCTTTGACAGACCTTGTGTGCAAGTTCACTATGTCAATTTTGAAGCAAAGGTACGAAATGTCAGAATGATAAATTAATCCCGAGTGGTTCCCTGCAGGTACTGCGTATGACAGAGACGAGAATAAGGCCACTGCCACTTATGACATGATACATCCCGCTATTACAAGACTAAACGTCTGCTGAGTGTGTAATAGTCTTCTGGATTTGAAAGATGACTAAACAAACAATAATCCATGTAATACACGAGTAAATGAGCGAATAACTTTTTTTACAAGGCTCTGATAGAAGAGGAAGGAGAATTAGTAGGTAAAAGCAGATGGAAAAAAATAAAGATGAGAATTGGTAAAAGATGAAAATAAGAGGAATAAAGAAAAAAATGAATAGCATGAAGAAAACGAAGAAGAAGATGAAGACAAAGAAGATTAAGAAGAAGAAGAATAAGAAGACGAAGAAGAAAGAATGTTAGATGTATTAGTTGTAGAACCGTGTGGTTGGTTACCTGATGTAGGTGAGCTCAAACTTCTTGTCTAGACTGAGGGTAAGTGTGACGTTTGACGGATATTGGACAGCGCTGTATGTCTTGGACATCCAACAGGTAAGGTTGCTGGGATTGTTGAGGTCTGTGAGGTACTCCGGTGGGAAACTGTACTTGGGATTGCTGGCATCACACACGAAGCAGTGTCTGTAGATCAAACGGAAAAAGTGAGTATGTATATTGTATTTTGTCAACAGTTGTCGTTACATAATCATCTTGGAGGTTGTAGGAGCAACAAGCTATGTTGTTGTGTATCGAAGATACATACATACATATCGCAGCCAAATGTCTATTGATCGACATAACTTTCTACTTGAATTTCTGTAAGCATTAATTTATGCATTATAATTTTTAAAAATTCATGAGAACAGTATGTAAAGGAAATGGGGAACTGAGACGTTAGTCCAGTCAGACACAATACACTGTCCAAGACCACAATTTCTCTTCCATGTAGTGTTATCTGGAAACAGGCTGTTTCAAGACAGCCTAGCTGACGAGATGTGAATCGATGTGATCCCCGTAGTAGCGAGCGCCACACAGATGAAGCCAGCACAGCACATCCGCCTGGAAAGTCGAGGTCCACCTTCATCAGCATGCTCGGGATGTGAGGAAAACTTCTGCAACCCGCCACTTAACGTCCTTTTCAGGGCGCACAAAATAGTAAACTTACTCATTGTGGGCATTAAACAACAACATCGTGTAAAGGTAAAGTAAATCTATAGCAAACACTGTCGTCAATGATAAAATGTTACGAATTTCATAGTACTACATTTAAACTATTATGTGAGGTAGATGTGGTCAGTTACCTTCCCAGTCTTAATTGTTAGTCAGGTATCCATATACAACTGGGTATACTAGAGGCTATCGTTATCAGAAAGCGAAAGTTACCTTTTCCGAAAGAAGCATGTGCTCGGGTGATGGTGATACTGATAAACAGCAAACACGGACAGTGGCATACTGATGAGGTATGTCGAGGGTAACAAGTTGTAGAAAGGCGATTGGTTACCCACCTGGACAGGTCACTAGTGAGTGCTATTTTGTTATTTGGCTATGAACTCTTATAACTGTTACATTATTAAAAGAGGAGGTAGGGGTTGGTGATAGAAAGAATCCGTCTTGGGCGTTAAATACTTCAGCTGCAACCCTGATCATGTGCCGCGTACCCTCTAAGACAGAATTTTCCAACAATGTTGTCCTGGAGGACCAGGGAAATACTGTTCATGTCTTAGGGAAGTCTTGCACATACATTACTATATCGCCAGATCAATGTACGTTAGCGTGATCAGTGAGCTAAGATATACATTTAATTTTCAATACTAATTATTCTCGCTGTTTGTTCGTCTGTCAGACTGAGTGCCAAATCAGAAACTAAACATCGGTCTTAGTACAAAGTGTCATGCAGAACGTTTCTCAGCCAATATGCCGAAACAAAACAAAATCTCGGTCGATCTTAGAAAGACAGAAACCAAATATATTTTTGTTAGTCACTATGCCAAAATAGAAATCAAATGTCGGTCTTAGATTTAACCTTTAAACCTGCCGATTTTCGTGACAAGGAACTAAACCAAATTCACGCACTTTCAGAATACACCTTAAACATAAAAGTACAACAATCCAAGATAGTAATAGTTTAGTTGGCAGTGACAAGTTTTGTTATCCTATGGTGGTTAATTAGAATTTTGTTGGAGGTAAAAAAAAAGTGTCTTCAAAATCGTATAATTAAAATCCTTTTCAGTTTTTAAATTGTATTTTGATTTATATCTAAAAACGCTCGTTATTATAGTTAGTTAGTTTTCTTTCCACTTGGGCCTTTAGCGTCGTGGGGAGCTTGAGTCGTCTATCCTGCACCAAATTCGTTGCGTCGGTCAATGTGAGCCCTTGTCGTTGCACAATTATCTATCCACCTACCTCGCGGCCGCCCCCTTGCCCTGTAGCCAAATCTACCAGCATTTTAAGCCATCAGTGGAAGATGATCGTTATTATTGCCGGGTTAAATACTAGTCTAATAATAATTGGCTATGCTGTTGTTATTGATTATTATCTAATAATATGTACAAATAAAAATGTATTGCAATGATGAATGTTTTTTAAAAAGCTACTAAAAATCGTAGACCAAAGGAGTATGAATAGAAAATATAGCATATTGATTGCGCACTGTTGTGGGAGCGAAGAGCGAACAGGGTCACTGATCAAAATCCCACCTTCACGTATTCGCTCGTGCTCTGATGTACATAGTCTCTGCCTGCAACTGACTAAAAAAAACCAAAAACATTTTACTTGATTCTTCTTCTTCTTCTTCGTTCGTTCTTAATCTCCAGTAACAAACCCTGAAAAGGGCTTAAGTAGCAGAATGTAGTCCAGAGAACGGAATGCGTTGTGTCGTAGTTTACAGCTTGTCTGCGATATTTGCACCTTTCGGTCCAACACATCCGACTTAAGCAAGCATTTTTTGAGTACCGGGTTAGCATTCCCTCTTCGACCCCTTCTCCTTAGCCAGTCTGCCCTGGTGCAGCCTGTTATCCAGGAGGTGTAGAAGGGTCTTGGCAGCTATGGTTCGCTGGCCCTGACGCTAGCAGTCAGCTATGGTTCGCTGGCCCTGACATTATCAGTCAGCTATGGGTCGCTGACCGCTGCAGCTCATGTGCTGCTCAGCATCTCGATCCCCTATTTGATTCAATCGCAGTCTCTGACAGAATCCATAGAGAATGTTCGTGGATCCTTAGGGTTGAATGGCGTGTGTGAATACTTTTCAACCAGTTTGCACAAATATTCCATGCTCAAACGCCTGAACAACTTTGCAGTCTTTCTCTCTCCATTTCGCTACTTGTGACCCACAGGGTAATCTTTATAGATGACTCCTTACAAGAAATCTACACTAAAACACTCTTCGTAGTTTTTGTGGTGGTTGTTTCTAAAACAATTAGTTCTGCATGATGAGGTTGCTAATCTCATACATCATGTATTGTTCTCCCCATTAACAGATCCAGACAGATATCAACAGACACACTTTACACGGTTCATTCGTTCAACTTTTTGTTCTAATCTGTAGCATAGCCCACCACTACAGCTTTTTTCCAAAGCATTTTCAATCATTCACCTTTTAGCTCCAGTGTGAAAGTGCATTTGGTTCCTGTACATGAAGACCGCATCCGAGCTATTGCAGTGACTGCTTATAATGGCAATGCGTATTACAAGATGAAGTTGTCAACACTAAGCAGAATCGTTTTTAGTTGTCTTTTACGACATGCTTTGACAATGACAGTAGGATTATTCTTTTATACCTGGTTTCACTTTTCGCGGTGGAGGTAAGAAACTAAAAACCTCTATCACATAATCTAATGACAATAACCAAGAGGTTTTTAAATAACAATAGTATCGGTATTACAAAATGATTTATATTGCATATTTCCTTTCTAATTTACTTCTTGTATGTGATTGGGGGTTAGGAGGCTGCGTGGCCTAGATGTAAAACTCGCTCGGTTTTCACAATCCCAACACACCCGGGTTTGATTCCTACCGTGTCCAGTTTGCCAGACATTGGGATTTTTCTCGGGCGATTGCTCCTCCACGCACTGAAAGTAATGGCAACCTACCATACTGCACACTTGCCAAGAAACGTATACCCGCCAGATAGGTTGGCGGTTGTAAGAAGCGACGTTCTGTACATGACATGCTGCTTTCGTTATATGATTGGGGAAGAAAGAATATGTTCACTATTAGTAGTGATATTAATAATATACTTTTTATACGATATATATATATATATATATATATATATATATATATATATATATGTATATATATATATATATATATATCATTATCATCATGTAGCATGTCCTTTGTAGAACGTCGCTCCCATCACAGCCTGTCTGAAAGAAACTCGTTCCCTTGCCAAAACACCAGCATCCGCCACTGTCATACTCAGGCATTCCTGGATATCTTGGTGCCATCGTCTTCTTGGTCTACCCCTTCCTCTGTTGCCTGGCACCATACCTTCCATCACCGTTCTCTCAAGACCGTTGTGTCTCTTGATGTGATATATATATATATATATATATATATATATATATATATTTATTGTCCCTCGTGTCGACTCCAATGATCTTTATCTGGGACGACAGAATTCACTACTTTACCACGTGTCTCTCCATAGCTGAGTAGGCCGAGCCAATTTGGAAAAACTGAACATGTTAAACTTTTTAATACAGCAAATAAATGAGACTGGCCGGATAGTTACAGTGTGTACAAGATCTACTTTAATTATGGAAAATCTCAAGAGGTGCTGTCTTCACATTCCGCAAGAATATTGGCGAGAGAAATATCATTTATGAAATACATCACCTAGCATTTATCAGAAATAAATTTACACCAAACATAAGATAAATGCTTAAAGAAAATTACGATATTCTGTATATAGATTAAACATGGGTAAATGCACACCATGCCAATAAAAAGGAACGGCAATCTGCACATGGAAGTATAAAGAGAATTGTGTCAAGTGGTGAAGCACAGCGGCTGATAACAGCCCGTGAAGGTAGCAGACTTAATGGACTGCTGAAGGTCAACTCATGTGCGTTTCAAATCTACCAACAATCGGGACTATCATTTAGAGACGAACGGCCACATATTTAGAGAGTGGATTGAGAAGGCTGTAAATTGTTATTAGATAGACCCTCCTGTCTGGTAATGAACAATGCTTCCTATCATAATGCAGTGGCACTGAAAGACAAGCTCCCGACATTTGCAAGTGATAAGGGGGAGATAAAACTTTGGCTAACAAAAGAGCACATTCAGTTTACGGAAATGCACTTCATACCTGAAATGTCATTTCTAACCAAAAAACATCACAAAGGACAAAAACATTTCACATTGACAAAGTGTTGAAATTGGTGTTCAAGATTGCCACCGTACCATTAATGCCTATAGAATTAGTTTGGGTAAAGGTTTATTAAAAAACAGATGACAAATGATAACAAAACGCACAAACTATCAGATTTAAATGCATATGCTGCTCTTTTTCACATTGACAAAACAATTCTGGATTAATTGTGGATGAAAGTGGACGATTGTTAATGACAGAAAGATGGCTTGAGACTCATTCAGCTGACCACAGTAATCACGCTCGTTGAGTCATCCGATTCTCAAAAGGGTTAGTACATGCCATGTATGCGTATACTTAAAGCAAAAATGACATTAATAACATGCTTAACTTATCGTGAAGCTTGGAGCATAAATATTTAATAAAAAAGAAACACTAACCAAAAAAAAACACAAACATTAGCAATACGTTTCTTTCAACACACATCACTTACTGAGAATATCAATGTTATAAACTGTAATACCCATTTGTTTGAAAAAATAATGTACTTACACCCCATATGATAAATAAATATATATCTGCGGCTCGTAATGTACTATCAAATAACGGAATTACTGTAACAGGGTTACAAGGTGCTCAAGAGCCAAAGCCAGAGAAGCCATGGAAACACCGTTCAAGTTGCCCACATAACTTTAGAACCCTGTCTGTGAGCTGCAGTTAATATATTGGTTATTGTTTGGATCCTTCGACAATGATCATTTTAAGAGTGTACCAAGATAAATTGAATTTATAACTACTTCTGGACCTAAATGGACAGATAGATGGGAAACCTCACGTCCTCCTTTAGGCCGCATAGAAAGTTCAAGACACGGTACTCTTTCTTTATCGGTTCCATAGAGCAGAGAAAATTTACGCGCCTGGACGGGACAAAGATAGAACCCATTGAACGAAACAGGGATACTATGATATATAAGTTTGGGGGATCAAGGTATTCGAGATTAGACCACAGGACAGAAGACCACCGAGCAGATAGTAGATTAGCTACAATAGAGCTAGAACATCAGCCAAAGTCAGACAGAACAGCACAAGGACAATCGAGAAGCCACAAAAGCAAACTCTAGTCACTGAGAGTGAAAATCTTGACCAAGCACTTGGTTGAGTTGTAAAGACTGCAACCCAAACCAGCACTTGTAAGCATTTGACTGTGTGTTTTGTACTAGTGTATTATCGATGAACCGTGTCACATGTGACGTTGACTCTTAAGGCCTGGGGTAGCTGTTGGTTGCATATAAGTCAGACAGAAACGCGTTTCCTTAAACACGAAGCTGTCGTCTAGAAAACCCGTCGTAACACAGGTGTTGCTCTTGGTCTGACACCTAAAGAAAGTATAAGAACCACTGTCGTCGACAGAAGAACCCGTGATATCAAAGTCGTGATTCCTGATTGGAGAACCACCACGGCATCAGCTGTATTTGTTGCAGAGTTCCTGACTTGAATGCGAGACAGGAGAATTAGAAGACCCAGATGCTACAGGAACAGAGAAGTAGGACAGAAGACCACTAGACGAAGAAGTGTCAGAAGATTGGCAGCGGACAAGAACCAGTTAGCTATAGTCTGTTTCACAATGGTTGCCGTCAATTGCCGTCTAATAATATCTCAATGACCCTTGCACCGATAAACGTGAATTTTTGCACATGGTCTTATTTTTCTAATGTCCCAACGACTTTATACTTTACATTTTGTCAGGTAATGCCGTTTTCTTTCAGCGGCTAGTTCCTTTGATCTTTGTTAGCTAAGGATGTATTTTGTCCCTGCAGAAAATAATTTACCGTAAATAAAAATTTTTTTTGGTTTTTAGGGACAGGTGTCTCTCCAATTCCAATTCGATTTTCTACATTAGGTTCTTCTTCTTATTCTTCTTCTTCTTTTTCGTACGCTGTCAGACGTCAATTTGAATTTTTTCGAAGAAAGCAGCTGTCATCCTGAGGCTGTCAACACTGCCAAAGAGCTTGTCTAGTGTTGCCACTGGTGATGGCCACATGTGCTTTCTGTGGTCCTCGTATGTCGGGCAATTTTGCAGCAGATGTTCAGCGGTCATTTTCCCTGTACCACAGGAGCATTCGTCAGTGCCCACCTATCTTCAGTTTATTGAATATATGGTACCTCAGTCTGTTGTGTCCTGTGCGGAGTCTGAAGACCACGACCTGCTCTCTTCTGTTCAGCTGGTAATTGGCATCATTTTTTGTGTAACCAGTATGTTCTGTTTCCCATTTGGCCATGTATCTGGCCCTAATAAACCTTTTGGACGCTTCGTAGGTCACACTAGAATCTAGTTGTGGTAGTCTTGCACCTTCTTTTGCCAGTCTGTCTACCTCCTCGGTGCCTTGGATGTTACAGTGGGATGGAACCCACTGTACCACTACTCTTTTTGGTGCGGACTGCTGGCATAGTTGACAGAGTACTGATCTTAAATCATTAAGTTCAGTATTTTTCTGGCTTTTTAGTGCCGTAACCACGGCCAGGGCATCTGTAAACAGGACTATCTGGCTTTCATTGCTTTCGCCTGTCAGCATTGCTTTCACTGCAGCCTTCAGTGCATCTGCCTCCGCTCTGAAATTGCTTGAGAATTTTCCAGTTGCCACTGACAGTGTTATTTTTCTACCATTTGTTAGGCTCAGGAATACCCCTCCCCCTCCATTCTGTGTTGTGTTTGTTACAGAACCGTCGGTGTATGCATGGGTCCAGTCCATGCTTGGGTAGTTTTCCGCTATGTACATCAAGGTTATGTCACTTCTTTCTTTTCCAGTCTGGCTGTTCTTGTTTCCTTTCTTACTTAGTCGCTCCTCTTCTACCGTGAGGTGTAGAGGTTTGGCAAAGAGAACGCCACACTGCTCTATCCGCCGTCTTTTTCCTGGCCTCTTTTCAATCCAGCCCTCTATCACTTAGGGACTGTCGTATGTTGTCTTCCCAACGTACTTCGGGACGTCCTCGGGGTCTGCGTCCTTGACTTTTGATCTCCCATGACCGCTTTGGTATCCGATCTTCTTCCATTCTACAGACATGGCCAAACCCCTGTAGTTGGGACTGCTCCACTCGTGTCTGCAGGAGTTGAACTTCAAGATTGCTACGTATTGTCTGGTTACGGATCTTGTCCCTTTTCGTCACCTGAACCGCCTTTCTTAGGTACCTCATTTCTGAAGTTTGTAATTGCCTTTCTTGGGCTGTAGTCATTGCCCATGACTCACATCCATATGTCAGGACATGCACATAGGTCGAGCAGTATACATCCATCTTTGTTTTCCTGCTTAATTCTCTTCTACTGAGGAAACCTCTGTTTATTGCATGGAAAAGTCTACCTGATGCTGTCCTTCGTGCAGTTAACTCCTCTTTGATTCCTCCCCTACTGTCTATTACCACTCCTAGATATTTAAAGTTGCTGACCTGCTCTAGTGCTCGTGTTCCCAGGGTTATCTGATATCTCTTTTCATCTCTGGCGATCACCATGGTTTTTGTTTTGGAGTTGCCGATGTGCATTCCTCTCTTCTTCAACTCTTCTTCCCAGACCTGCAAGTTGATCTGGAGATGTGCTTCGGTTTTCGTGATCAGGGCCACATCGTCTGCAAATGCTAGTTCCGATATGTAACTTGGTCTCATCTTCCAGTACCCTACTTCATACTTTTTTGTCCGTTCCTTGCAGGCTTTGATGACTTCATCCATGAGGAGTATGAAAAGGTATGGTGATAGAATGTCCCCCTGTCTTACTCCGCTAGTGGTCTTGAACTCCCCTGACTTTTGATTTGATGTCCGCACATAATTTCTGCATGTTTTATAGAAACTCTGTATGGCAGAGATCAGGGGTCCTGGGATGTTCTTCCTTGTCAGGCACTCCCAGAGTTTGTCCCAAGGAACTTTATCAAATGCTTTCTCCAAATCCAAAAAGCAGAGATGCATCTCTTTATCATATTCAAGAGCCTTTTCACTTAGCTGTCTGAGTGTAAAGATAAGGTCTTGAGTACTTCTGTTTGCCCTAAACCCACATTGAGTTTCATCCATATTTGGCTCTGCTAGACCTCTTAATCGCCGTTCTAGAATCCTAGAGTAGACTTTCCCCGGGGACACTGAGAAGGGAAATACCTCTGTGATTTTCACATTGTCGATTGTCGCCCTTTTTAAATATTGGTATTATTATTGCAACCTCCCAGTCTCTTAGTATCTTCTTGTGGCACCAAGCTGCCTTGAGAATCTTCAAGAATAGCATCTCTCCTGCCACTCCCATGTATTTAACAATTTCTGGTATTATACCATCATGTCCTGCTGCTTTACCAATCTTAATTTTCTCCAATGCTGCCTTTAGTTCTTCCATTGTGATATTATCGTTTCCCTCCATGGCTCCCTCTTCTTGAATTGGGACTGTTACTTCCAGAGCTTGGTTTTCCTCCACTCCAAGGAGATCTGAGAAATATTCTTTCCATCTGTTCATTACCTTTTCTGGGGCAGTCAACAGCGCACCTTGTTTATCTTTAACAAATTTCAGGGGGCATTCCTTTTCCTTCCTCATGTTCTTTAAGGTCCTGCAGAAGAGTTTCTGGTTTTCTCCAGCATTATTTTCCAGTTTCTCTCCAAATTCTTCCCAGGATTTCTGTTTGGCCTTGAGCACAGTCTTCTTTGCTTCTGTTCTAAAATTTACATATTCTTTATATTTCTTTGTTTGTATTTCTGTATTCCTAGCCCCTAGGTATTGCTTCCATGCCTTTTTCTTTTCTCGTATTATTATTTTCACTTCTTCTGTCCACCATGGTGTACTCTTTCTCTTTCACCCTTCTTTGGTTTGACCGCATGCCTCTGCTGCAGCCTCTTTGAGGATGTCTTTGAATTTTACCCATAGCATTTCCATATCTTCTTCAGATTCCTCTATCCTTTCTTTTGCTGTTGTTATGAGCCCTTGGTATCTCCTCTTAACATCTGATTCTCGTAGTTTGTAAGCCTTAATTTTATTTTCTCCTCGTGTATTATGTTTCATGCTTGCTGATGGGTGTTGCCTAGCTGGATAGTGTTTTTCAATTTCTCTCTTTATTTTAACTAGGTAGTGGTCGCTTCCTATCTCTAGTCCTCTGAACACTCTAGCATCCTTTACATACTTGAAATCAGTTTTACTCACTATTGCATAGTCAATTATGGATCGTTCATTTCTTGCCGGCTCACATCTTGTGTAGGCATGGATACGCTTGTGTGGAAACCTTGTATTTGTAATAACAAGGTTTTGTTCTCTGCAGAATCTGAGCAGTCGTTTTCCATTGTCATTTAAGACATCTTCTCTATACCTACCGATCACTCCATCCCATCTAGAATAGTCGTTTCCAACTCTTGTGTTGAAGTCTCCAAGGAGAAGTATTTCATTATGGCAATCGTCAATGGTCCTTTGAAGGAGCTCATAGAATTCATCTTTTATGTCAGTGCTCTCATCTTCGTTTGGTGCATACACAGTGACGATATCAATTTGACTATCCTCCTCTTGTAGACTTAGAACCATCAGTCGTTCTGAAATTAACTTCCCTCCTTTAATGTTTGCTTTGTTGTTACCATTCACTTTACAACCAATCCTGCCCTGGCTCGTTCACTCATGGGAACTCCGCTGTAGTATAGCATTTTGCCATCATGGTCCAGAACGCCCTGTCTCTTTTTCTTTGTTTCTGTAAGTGCCAGGACTGTCAATTTTGCTCTCTTCATCTCCTCTATTAGTTCTTGTTCTTTTCCGTTTATACTTCGTACATTCCATGTTCCGTAAATCGTGGTCCTTCTTTCTCGCCTGTTCGTCGCCGTTGAGGTCAGTCCGGTTTTCTCTATGTTTTGACTTGTAATCGTTTTTTAAGACAAACAGGTGATTAGCCTGTTGTGTCTTTGCATGGTGGAGGGGCTGCCTCCTTACAACCTCCATGCCTGCCGACCCGTTTTTTGTCCATGGCTGCTTATTTATTCGCAGCTAACCTCCAAATTAGGAGGCCTTTCAGCAATCCGCAACCCTGCTGACGCGCCTGGTAGGAGGTAGGTGCCTCCCCCAGGTGTTCTTGTTTCCAATACCTGGTATATTTTCTACCACCTCCGAAGTGATATGCTGCTTCCATGTGGGTTTGCGTACAGTAGGGATGGGCTTTGGTGTTGTTTTGGTGTTCATATGGTCTTCGCTTATCTTTGGTTTGGCTATTTCTGCAAAGTTTCTCCGCTTTAGTTTCCCTTTTCCAAATCTATTTAGTCTCTGATGCATTGGATGGTCTGTCAGTCTTCTGAGTTTCTCTGCTTGCTGCTGGGCTCTGCAGTCTCTTCCTACATTACGTTCGATATAATGTCCTTTTTACTGTAGTTCATGTCCTGTAGGTACTGTAAGAAGTAACTGTGAATTTCGTAGAAAGAATGTGTGAAGATGTACATGCACATGATATATAGAACATAGAAAGTACATACTTCAGATGGATTGGTCCAGTTTTATAAATAGATGCTGGATCAATCCAATAAATGGTTATAATTCATTTTGAGATCCATTTTCTATCTGATTGAGGTGTCCCTGAAAAGGACGATTTTGCCAAGGTGATGGGAACTTCTATTTCTCGGAAAACAAACGTGGAAGTTAATTTATCACTTAATCAGAGTCTGACGGTTCCAACAAATTGACGACTGCTCTCGGCTGAACGAACGAGTCCATCTTTTCCCCAATAGCCTTCTTCCTCTTTTAAGAGGTGGTCCTCAGATTTAGCCCAATAATCTGTGTATATATTTGAGAGGGCGGCATATGTTAGTTCTTTTATATCGCATAGTTTAAAAGTCATATGTTCAGCTGCTGCTTGTCGTTTAACTTTTGGGCAAACGAGTTCAATTGCGTTTAAGTGTGAATGGTAAGGTGGCAGTCTCAAACAGATATGACCATGATCTTGGAACAACTTGTATTAGGGAAATATCTTTTCCTTTCGTGTTTGCTTGACAAGGGAAAGAAAATCAACTTTTAGATAAGTTTCGTTAAATGGAATTTGCTCTTTTGTAAGCCATATCTTTACTGCATCTTTTGGTCTGGATGATATCTGGATTGTGTCTTCTTGTGTCACTGCGTTGTGGTATGATACATTGTCCATTATCAGACAAGAGGGTATATCTAAGGACGAAAGAACAGTTGTTTTTTTTTCAATCCACTCTCTAAATATGTTACCATTCATCTCGGTATAATAGTCCCGATTGTCCGTATAATATGAAGGACATACAAATTCTGCAGTCTCCACCAGCCCATTATGTTTGCTACCTGCATCTGCTATTATCAAGCGCTGTCCTTTACCACTTGGTACTAATCTTTTAATCTTTCCATCCGCTGACTGCCATTCCTTTCCACTTGTGTGGTGAGCATTTATCCCAGTTTCATCCACACACACAATATCATAACATTGTTTACGCATTTCGCGTAAATATTTGCTTCTCATGGATACTAGATGCGGCTTCTCACAGATGACGTTTCTCCCGCTAGCCAACTTTCTAAAGGTAAAGCCTATGCCCCTTACAGTTCTCCACAATGTAAATCTCAATACATCAATGTCATTGTGTGTTCTCAGACGAGACTTCAGTTTCCTTAGTGTCACTGTTTCTTTGGAATGAAACATTCTACAAATCTCTCTTCTAATTACATCACCGTCAAAGCTATCTACCCTCTTCTTTCTTCCTTACGTATTTGTCTTGATGGAACACGAGCTTCCACAGTCTTGGAGCAATCGATCAAATGACCGTTTACTTAAACACAAAGCGTGAATAGTTTCTCTTTTCAGGGGTTTAGATACTCCGATGTAATTCAAAACGCTTAGCTTCTCTACACAAATATTGATATATCTTTAACGCAAGTGTATGGAGTGCAAAAGACTTTGACTTTAAGACTCATTGTAGTCGGGAACGTTAACAATTAGTTAAGCTAAGCCTATGACACAATTTGTATTCACATATCGGAAGGCTCACTAGAACTGTTAAAAATCAGTGATCTATGGTCTACTATAGTTGGCCGTGAGTGCGCTTTGGGTTGAAAGCTGGAAAGATTTCCTGTAACACGTAGAAATGTTATTTCCAAAAATACTCACTGTTATGAAGGCGTAATCATTTCAAAAGACTGGTTTCATTAGGAGGGCTGGTTTTTGTATATCCTAAATAAAGAAAATTGTATACCATATGTTTGCGGGCAAGAAAAAAATATTCACCATTGGGACATGGTGATCTGCAGGTTTCACCCAAAATTTGAAATATTTTGTTCATATGGAAGCTGGGATATTAAATTTTAAATCGCGGCAAACATTGTGAAACGCACCATGGTTAGTTTGTGTTAACTTTAGTGTTTACGTTGTAGGAACATTAGATAGTACTGACAAAAGTTATATGACCCGCGGGTAGAATAGTACACGAGAAAGACACGTGCTACTTTATGGACATTATAATTCGTTTTTCCCCATGTTAAATTATTGTTATAATAGGATTGGTGTTTGTAAAATAAACATTCATTTGTTATTGCCGCAGTTCCAATAATCCTTAGAGTGTTCTAGTTAGAGGTAGAAGAGTGATAATTGTAAGAAGGAAAGTAGATAAGAGAATAACTTGTTATAGTATAATGTGATTTGTCTGTAAACGATAACTATTGGCTTTTTTTAAAATAACATGTTTTATAATAATATTTCTGCATAACACATTTAAGTCGTAAGGAAAATAGCGCGTATGCCCATTTCAAGATGATAGCTTAATGGCTTATTAAGATACTATATCAATTACAACTGCACGTATTTCCGAACGCACTATAGCAATGGTTTTATATAATGGTAGATTAGAGTGACATTACAGTCAGGTCAAACATACTGATCAAGACTCCACACCTCACTTCTTCGTAGGAATCCTGGAAACTGTGTGTGTCATAGAAGTCTGACCAACGAGGTTATAATCCCCAAGTGGTGAGCTTACTGAGGAGCTTAGGATTGCACTACTGCTAGGAAAACCCCGGTTTACTTTCTCAAGTACGTCTCGGGACGTAAGAATCTCAAATGTAACTAACTACAAAGTAAATGTCGCCAAGAGGTTACTCAGCTCAGTACGAGTAGCTCTAACACCAGCAACCACTAGGTTGGCCTGAAATAAAACGTGTCTATTACCTGATGATCTCGCCGTTCTTGTCTGTAGATGATCTGCAGTAATTCTCGGGCTCCGCCCCGCACGTGCTAGAGGCAACTACGCGACGACCAAACGCGGAATTGACGAAGTCTGGGATACAACGAATGGGTTGTCCATCGTCATTGTAGCAAGGGTCTGTGTTAACTCCCTTGGTAGCAAACATGGAGTCCAAATATTTGTTCTTGTTCGCTTGTGCGCCGTATTCCGAGCTCACGAAGAACACCAGGATTATACAGACTGTCAAGGCAAACATGATGATAGTGTTGGCTGGAATGATTAACCCAGACTGGACTATGATGAAGATACCGCTATGACTAATAGCCGTTCATACCCTACACAGATGTCTTACACAGCTGACAAAGCCGCGAGCAAATACACTCAATGTAGCCTCCAGTATAACGAGATACTCATAACGATAAACTGGCTTTTTTTTCCCCCAGAAATCAGGAGACTGCAAACTGTGAGATGAAGTTCAAGTGGCCAAAGTGAGCTCCATAGTACTTCAAGCCAGCCAACGCTGTGAAAACCATCTGGCACAGCTTCATCGATATTGTATCGTGCACAAAGTTACAACTTGGCCTCCATGTTTTTACTTAGAGAAATCGATGTCAAAATTATGTACAGCTGGGTTTCAGCAGTTGCCTGTGAAGAGAAAAAAACACCATAATTTATTATCGCAGTAATGAAAACAATATAACTAATTAGCATGTTTAAGATTAATTTAAAATGAAGTTTAAGTGAGTAGAGCGTCTAAGCAGCTGTGCCATTGCTTTCCACAGTAAAGGTAAGGGGTTAAATCCATGTCATCGAAAAGTTCAGCTTATCCAGTTGTAGAATGACACCCGATTTACTCCGATATAAAACAATTCTGCAAAGAAGGGAAAGAGAAAGATAAGAAAAAAAGAGGCTGAGCAGAACTAAGTTAATTAGAAGACCATCTCCGACGGCAGGTTCAATTACGTGGACTGCCAATCTGTTTTTAATGTAGCAACATGACACACGTTTCATCTTGTGATTAGGGATATCAAAGTTTGTACAAGAATATAGGGCCTTGTTAGATATAATATACAGTTTTATAAAACAGAAATAGGGTTTAACTAGAGAGAGCACATTGATGAAATATGTATGTACGGTGCAAATCAGAACTTTTAAAACACGCTTTAAAAAAGTCATCACAGCAGATTGTATCTAGGGTAATGGATAAATGTAAAGCAAACGTGGAAAGCACGTGTTAAGTCTCAATGTCCAACTGAAGCTAAAGTCGGTAGGTTATTAAACATCGGTCAATCCCGAATAACGCACGTGACTCACAGTGGGATCAAAGTTACTTCTGGTCTCTGCTTCTCTATGCGGGATTATTTTCATGACACATTCTTCTCTCAAACTGGTTAATTTATTTGTAAGAAGCTCCTTCACTGTCGACCCAGTCACGGAAATTGGGTACCAGATAAAACCTGAGAAATAAGGCATGCTGCGTGATACTGACCACATTATCCATTATGTACCGTGTGTCACCAAATACTATTTGTCTAACACCATATTTCCTATACGTCGCATGGTGTCCTACGGAATTTTAAATTTACTTTTACTTATTTGTGATTAATGAAGATATATATTTTGACGAGACTAAAGTTTTGTTGTTGCTAGTTATTACTTATTCGTTCTCCTGATATTATTTCTAAATATAAATTTATTGATAAGAATTTGTAAATTAGACTTCTCTAAATTTACATCGTCTAAAAATATAAATTTTTAAAAAGTCCTTAGTTTAAAAAACAACTCCCTGGATAATTGGAAAATGTGCATGGTTGCACAGAGCTTAAGGTTCAATCTGAATGTTGAATGTGTCGTCATCCAATAACTGTGCTAAAAGAGTGTGATGTTCGTCGCCGCTGCGATCAAATAAATGGGTGGTTTGACAAAATTATGTCTCTGGACAAATGAGAGCGGACACAGTTCTCGAGCTCAAACAAGAATTTACGAAATAACGAAATGTCGTATGGAAGATTAACAGACAATTCACAACAGACTAAGATGGAATACTCCAAATGACTTTCTGGTTACGGGGAAGAAGACGAACAAGACAGAGCAATAATATTGAGGTACGGCCCAAAGGTCATAATACTTGTTCTGATGCAGCCCACAGGCCGGTTTCAGTTTGAGACCCCTGCTATAGGATTTAATCTGGCTTTATTTGTACATATCACGGTAAGGATAAATAATATAAATCAAAAAGCAGACTAGGACTAAGATACCGGAATACAAAGAAAGATATAACTAAAATACATTGAGACAAGATCATGTCGCTTTATTCATACGTTGGGGTGATTAGCCGTTTGTAGTGGCAATTTACCCTACATGTCTAACATAATTCACATCACTGCATTCGTGGGAAAAAACAGGTACTGTCTGTCTCTACCAGCAGATGTCGAATTAATGCGTGTTCGAGATTTATGTTTCACGGAAATAAGAGACATAAACTGTAAGAAATTCCTTTAAAAAATGACAATGTAATACACACAAATAAAATTGCTTTTAAAAACACAAAGATTATATCTGTTAAATACCTACGTTATGAAGTTCGTATCTTGAAATTATGACTAATACTTTTGTTATTATCCTTCGTCAAATTAAACCGTATCATTTATCCCAGTTCTAACCGAATGCCACATCGGTTAGAGCGCTTGTTTCTTTTGGCAAAGGAGACGGATTTAATTACAGGTCTCGACATTCTTCACAGTCTACGCAGCTGTAAATGGATTTTTGACTTATAGTTAAGGAAGGCTAAACAGAAATAAAGTGAACTGTCTATCCCGTATCAGAAAATGTTGCGATCTGGCACGATGATATCTCTTTAACACTTTATCTTCGAATGCAGTCACTTATAATGGGCTAGCTTTTCTTTTTGTATTACTATCTACAATAACAAATATAACGATGCGCAAGTTAATTACAATAATAAACACTTAATAAACATCAGAGAAATGCACGCCTATAGTGAATGTCCTTGTATTTTGGTCCACAAGTGATCACAATTTATCTCAACGTGTACTGACCTCTGACGTAAATGATGCATATGTGTTAAAACAGATCTTCTGTTTATCGGCCAAGCCTCGAGCTTCAGATAGCTCCATCCAGGTGCAACAGTTGAGTTGTATGTAGTGAAGATAACGGAACTTGGAGAACGTAGCTATATTGTTTAAGAAAGGTCGTGTCAGTTTTATAAGTTCAAAGCGGCAAAACTTCCGAAAATGTCCTTCCTAAAATTACTATTCCATGCGCAATATAGCGTTTTTCCCACTGAAAAGTGTTAGATTCCAAGAACTGTTCTGGTCGGTGCGAGATTTAATTATTTTTTGGGCGTGTGTGTGGGAGAGGAAAAGGGGATTGTGTGTGTGTGGGGGGGGGGGGGAGAAGGGTTGTGTGTGGTGGGGGAAGAAGGCGAGGGGAGTTATTTGTAATGATGTCTTTCTAATAACATGGATATGAGTGAGGATGACATACTGTAGGGAAAACTCTTAACTACGAATCAGATCACATTACTACTTCTGAAGATAAACTGGGAGAAGATGAAGCAAATAAGGATGCTGTCTAGAGTTATAAGTAAACAATGATTAAGACAATGTATCACATACATATTACTTTATCAAAAAACTGTCCCATTTGTGAAGTTATTACTTGCAGGTATATTCTTCTTCTTTTTAGATCCTTGGTCTACACAAAAAACGATGCCTATTACCAGTTGAACAGAAGAGAGCAGGTCGTGGTCTTCAGACTTCGCACTGGCCACAATAGACTGAGGTACCACTTATTCAACAAATTGAAGATAGGTAGCACTGACGAATGCCCGTGTGGTACCCAGAAAATGATCGCTGAACATTTGCTGCAAAACTGCCCGACATACGAGGATCAGAGAGAGCAGATGTGGCCATCACCAATGGCAACACTAGACAAGCTCTATGGCAGTGTTGACAGCCTCAGGATGACGGCTGCTTTTTTCGAAAAAATAATGGTTACTGTCTGACTGCGTACGATGAAGAAGAAGAGGAAGATCCTTGGTCAATTGCTGGCATTGCAGGGCAGTGACCATCACGCCTAATGGCGTCCTTGAGGGGAGTAATAAACTCAGCCACTTCACTCGATCTGAGGCCAACCTACGTACAGTGCACAAGCTGAGGTTCGTGACTTCCATTTCGACTTCACTGGCTGCTCGTTAAATTGTCTTTCATCTTCCCTGTGGGGTTCACGACAAAGAGGTTCAGGTGATGGTGTCAGGTACTCCAAATAGGGCATGGACCAACCAATTCCAGTGTCGGCCTGTTATTATGGTATTCCTATCGTCTAGATTGCTCCACGCAAGCAGTTCTAAGTTCGTATTGGTGTTTAGTCAGAAAATTATATGGATCCTCCTTAGGCGGTTGTGTAAATGATGACACTTTTGTCATTTCTGTTACTTTCCAGCACTGCGCAACACAGAAGCACAAAAACTATGCAACTTGTGTATATTCTTAGCTTGATGTTTCTGATGTACTGCATACGTTTGATGAAGTTGTTCTGACTTTGTTCATTCTGTTTTTGATGGTTTTGTCTGTTCCGACGTCTGTCGCAGATGTGCTTCACAAACAATGTGTGTAAATGTGTCTATATTTGCTAATCCTTTGTTCCCTTTTTTAAATTGGTGTGCCAGTAATTACATTTAGTGTCATGGCTTCTGCCTTCTTGAGATGAATATTCAGCCCCAATCTTATTGGCTATATGCTCTCAGTCTTTCAGTCCTTTTGTCAATGCGATGCATAGGTGTGATGGTGCAAATAGTGCTATGCCATTTGCATATTCCAAGTATTCTGGTGTTTAAAGTCCACCTTATTTTTCTTGGGGTATTCTCAGTGGTTTGGTGTATCACCAGCCCAATGACAGATAAAAGAGAGTGGTTGATAAGGGCTTGTTTATTATACTCCTGCTTTCACCTCGAAAGTTTGGTCGCACTTCCAATACATAACGTGAAATGTCCATTTAGACTTCTGTAAAAGATTGAAACAGTGCACCAAAATATTAATATTATGTATAATTTGTCCATGTATACGCTATTGAGGGCCTTTCCAAATGATCTAAATTTGGTAATTGTTGTCTTTGCCATTATGAGCATTGTTCTTATAGGTTTCTGAAGGAGACGATATGCTCTTCTGTACCTTCTGAATCCTGCGTCCTCATTCCTTAATTGTTTTTTAAATGACTTGTATCTAACAAAGTTGATATTCTTTGTATTATTATCATGTCTGATGTTGTGCTGGGTACTGAGAAAAAAGTTATTCCTCTCCAGTATTTGCAGTCTGTGAGGTCGACCATTTGTTGGCATTTTACAATCGTGCCTTTGCTGCATTGTCATCGCTTTATCTCTGTCTGTCAGATTTGCGTGAATAATGGCTCCCAAACTTGTACTGCTAATTCAGGGTCCATTTACAAAGCTATGCATTCAAGTTGTCATGACCAAGGGCTTTTTCCATTCTACAGACCTTTGATAGCCGAGATAATTTCTTCCCTTCGGGGTGTGCCTGTGTTTATATCTAGGTCTATTTCTGCCGCAGGAATGCCCAAGCTGCGTTTAGGGTGAATTCTTATCGAGGGTTTCTCTTAAATGTTCTGCCAAGTTTTGTTCTTACCCAAGTTCTGTAGTGATGAGGTTCCAATGCTTATCTTTCACTGGTCCAACATTGTTTGCAGCTCGCTTTCCACATATAGTTTTTTGTCATTTTGTATTTCGTGCTGTGCTCATTTCTTAATGCTGCTTTTTTTTGCCTGTCTTGCACGGTGATCCACGGATTTATTTTTGTTGGCTCAAGTATGTCGTCTTACTTCCTTGTTCAGCTGACTATTCTGTAAGCTGTATATGTCCGTTGGTCTGTTGGACTCTGCTTCCATTTATTTGTCTTTTCATTTATTTTCTCATCTCATAATTTGTAATGTGTCAAATCTTCCTGTTACTGAAACAAAAAGATGATTTACTGCTTTCTCTGTATTTTGTTGAAATTGAATTGTAATTCTGCTCCATGTTGTCAGTTAGTGTTCCATTCTGAATTTTGACAGTTTGATAACGTTTCTCAACTTCTGTTACATAAACGTTAACCTGTTATCTGTATATATATATATATATATATATATATATATATATATATATATATATATATATATATATATATATATCCCTACAAATGCACCTTTTGTTACCTTCCCATCTTGTAGTAAAATACTTACATCTGACATTGATCAGTAGGAGATCTATCTCGTTTATGTCACGACCATATGGGATCTCACTTTAGTTTATACATATCCGTGTGTTGGATCAGTGTTTCTCCAATAACTAAGTTATTCAAGATACAGTTCTTTCCATTATCGTTTAGTGGTCGCCTACCAGCATATACCATGACTTTCGTTGCATGTACTATCATTTCCAGCCATTGCATTTTCTCAAAACTATAAGGTAATAACTGGATATCATTTCAGTTTATTTTTGCAGCTGCTGGTAGAAAACGTTGTTTAAGTCTCTATCACTATAGATGCACACACATTGTATTATAGTGGTGCTGGTCAATCGCCTTCGAAGTCGCGCTTTTATCAGTATATTATTTGTTGGTTTGTATTCCAGCAAAGGTGTGTCCTTTAGTTGTACTAGGATAATAGTCACGCATTCATTCTTACAGATTCAAATATTGTTTTTCCTATTGCTTTTTATATCTTTCACGTTCCAGTCCATTTACTCTCACTTATTCCCAATTTGAGGAAAATGTAAGTTTGTATTTCCGTTGTTATCGAATTTGTCTGTCTCACTCCTTCTCCACACTATCCAAAACCAAATTCGTGTATCTAGTTTGCGATCAGGATATCCTTTGCCACGACGTGGCTTCCTTTCGACTTTTATCATAGGCAGTGAAACGAGTTGTGTACTCCAGGTACATATCCTGCTGTAAAGATAGTTTATGTTGCTGTGTCTGCAACAAAATGAATGTGAGATGTTGGTGTGTTTTTTAAATTGTTTTTTTAATTTTGTTTTTACATAGACACATGTTTCGGAACTGTGGTAAAATCCCCGAATCAGTTATTGCCTGTCTCTTATCCACGCAAAGATGTCCAACTCTGAAAGCCCTGCTAGGAGTAAAACTCCAGCCGGCATAGTTCTAAAGGCTGTCAGGATACTAAAAACTGTCAAAACTTAACAAGGTAAATGGCACCAGTGTTGGCAGTCAGCATGTATCCTACTGGTCCCCCTAGAAAACTACGGTTCTGAGGCTGTCTATGCCCCAGCAAGATAAGATGTTATGTGATCGGCCAGTCAGCATGAATGTAATTTAATGTATAATCGACACCCCCACACTCCGACAGTCATATAATTGTACATTCTCTTCAATACAATCGGTAAACGATATGGATCTTGGTGGTTTCTTTACCTTGTCGGTTTTATGTAACAGGTCTGCTTATATCCTGGTGACTTGGAACATTTTTAAAGAATATATGTAGCAGAGCTGATTAAGAATGTGGGCTAGAGTGTTACAACACTTAATACTGGATGTACAACTTCGACATAGAAAACACTAAAACTTACGTTAACCACGAAACAAGAAAATTCATCTATTTACAAGAGTATTGGTTACAACAAAATCAAACCAAACTAACTAATCTAAACATGTCAAATATTAACTAACACAAAGGCATGAGCTATTAGTGGAACCTTTTTAACTAAATTACCTGGGTTCTCAGTCTACTATTTGCATTAATGCGAATCCTACAATTTAACTTGTTACAAATTAATGGCTAACTATCTAAACTCGTTGTCTCTGTCATTCCGCCCGGGCTGTCGGGATCGATGGGGAATCTGCCTTCTCTGGTTGACTGACTTGGGCTGTAAACAAGGTTTTCTCACATAGGTTAGATTGAACTCCCGAAGGAGGTTTTGGATTCAACTCACTCTTGGACCAGTTACCAGTTCTCATGTGTTGCACTGGGCAAATGCGTTCCCTGAGGGCTCTAATGATGCACCTACCTTTTTGTACCACGTACCTTTTGCGACCGGAGTCCCAGGATTTCACAGACCCCTTTTCGTACCACCTGCCTTTGGGATCGAAGTCCAAGGATTTCACAAAACCGTTTTCGAGCCACGTACCACGAGCCGTTACTATTACAGAGAGTTCACCATTCAGGCCAATGAGCATACACATGCAATGCTCTCGATGTATAGTGAGATAACCTCCGTAAAATGGGCATACAAAGACCCATTCACTCCAAGAGGCACAAATACAATGTCCCATGGAGCATAGTGAAACAGCCTTATAGATTCGCTCTGGCATCGAATGCCGAACTCTACTCTGCTCTCTCTTTTAAGAACCTACTTAAGCCCCGTGAAAACCAAAATGGCGGCGCATGTTCTCTCTGAGTCGACCGGTCATCAGTCAATCATACCTTGGCTCTCCCTCTTGTCCTAGTCAAGTTGTCTAGAGACTTGTCTCATTGACTCATCTCTACTGGTCACTCCGTCATTCTAACTGTGATGGTCCGGCGTACTATTCTCGCCGCTTAGACAACGAAAGGGCTTTCACTACTAACAACGTTGTCTCTCACCCTTTCGACGCTTAGCCAATCTGACTATGGCGTTGTTTTTATCCTAGTATTATTTAACTTCGTGAGAATGAACTTATCTCTACCATCTATGCTTTTCCTGGTCGGTGGGCCTGTTATATACTACTGGTTGAAACAACGCTGTTACGTGTACACACCACTGCACAGCTTCCTTTTATCATTATACGTCCTTTTCAGTTTGACCCACGTCTAATGTCGAAGGCATGCAATCTGCGGACTACGAATTCATCGAATTCAGTCAATGGCATCATACAACCGGTGGCTATTGATTGCATTTTGTATATCTCAGCTACATAAAATGTAGGATATCAGCTGTTTGATTGCCGAAAACATACTCTTGACTAGTGTAGTAGGTTAACAACCCCATTTAAAGGTTTTATGCATATGTTCCAACTTTCATCTTATGCCGTAATCCTCCCTTCTGTGTTTTTCCGAATAAAGGACTGATAAACATGGTGACTTCCCTGAATAATGAGGTTTCCATAGCCAAAGTCAATTAAACTGCTTAAGCCACCATTCTCATACTAGATGACGGTGTAATATACACATAGACAATATATCTCACTCTAGCAGATAAGCTAGTTAGCAGCTAAAGAACTACCTCGTAGAGAAAACTCGCCAGGAACGTAGAATAGTACATCTCACTGAAAACTATTGCATTCTGGAATTGTACTTGATTAAACTGAGGGGTGCAGGTTTAAGGTAACATTATTTATTTGGTGCTAAGTGTGTAGCACGTTTCAGTAAAAGTTTATCCTCTGACCGAGGGACGATAGAGTGACCTGACATACTGGAAAGATTGTAAGTTTATGACGGCTGAATCGAGAATTCATAGCATGTTGTTGATTAGACTAGCTCCAACATTGTTTATATATGCCGAGATGGACTCCGTATTACGCGAACAGAAAATAAAAATATCTACCGTCCTTGCTTGTACTTACCGACCGGTGTTTTTTCAGGTGACCCAGGAGGAAAGGATAGGCCAATTGAAACTTTCCGAGCATGACATAAGAGTTGACTAAAGAAGCATGTGCTGGAGACTAACAACCTTGTTGGGGACAATCGAACCTGCTACCCAAACAACAGCTGATATGGATCTCGTTGCCGCTCGGACGCAGGCGTCGTTGAAAGGACCGACCAGCTGTGGCGTTGGTCTTCGCTTCAAATGTGACGACTATGTGGTAACAGTAAATGGATTTATATCAGACTAAAACATATTTTCGGAAAATATAGCTAAATAACTCGGTATTTGTTAAATCATGTGAGAAGAACAAACCTCAAATGTAATTAATATACACTCATGTCCAACGGATGTGCACTATGAACACTCGCCAGTAAACAAAAGTATCAAACATATTCAGATGCATTTGCATACTTGTTGCTTTAAAATTATATTTCACCGTGACGGAATTTGTTACCATCAAAATATGCCGTCCTGGTTATAATAGACAAACTGAGATATTGAACAAAATATATTTCTTGTAGCATATAACTTGTGGTTGAAAGAGTGGTTCGTGAAGAAGCACTGATTGGCAGCTTCGGGGCGCGAACAGGGATGAGACAAAGATATCTGCTGTCTACCTTTCGGTTCTTGTTGTCTATTGATTGGTTAATGTAGATAACTGCAGAAAAAAATAACTGTTAGCCAGTGAACACTATTGTCACAATTGGAGGACCTAAACTACACAGATGACCTGGTACTTTTGTCACACAGTCATAGCCAAATGCAAGAAAAACTTGATTGGGTGAGAAAAAAAAAAAATCAGCAATTGGGACTTAATATCAACATGAAGGAATCATATATTCTTAAACGCAACGATATAAGCAAAGAACCAATCGTGCTGTAGGTAGAGCCGTTGGAGGAAGTGGATATCTTCACTTATTTGGACAGCACAATTGACACATCAAGATGTTCAGATGCAGATGTAAAGATTAAAATTGGAAAGGCAAGAGGGACATTCCTGACACTAAACTTATGAAAATCCAGAGGAAAAAAGATTCACACTAAAGTGAGAATATTCACCGCCAGTTTCAAATCGGTGTTGCTGTATGGAGCTGAAACGTGGATAATGCCATACAACAAAGACTCCATGCCTTCGTTAACAGATGCATACGAAGGATAATGTACATAAAGTGGCAGGACATGTTGAGGAATGAAGACCTATGGGAAAGGAGTCAACATCATTCACTGGAACAACAAATTTAGCGAAGAAAATGGAACTGGATGGGACATACGCTGCGGAAAGCACATCCCAACAAAGCCAGACAGGCTCTTACGTGGAATCTTCAATGGGAGCGAGAGTGAGAGAGAGGGAGAGAGAGGGGGGAGGATGTAGACACAACAATACATGGAGAAGAGAATGTGAGAAGGAACAAAGATTACATGATTACACCTGGATAGGCAGAAAGAGCAGCCCAGAATCATGCATGCTGGCGGAATGTTGTCAATGGCCTATACACAGAGAGGAGCGACAGGCTTGATTGATTTATTGATAGAGCTTGGGTTTTTCACAGTTCATAATTTGATTGCCCTTGAACTGAATACTGTGTCACGTCTCTGTCTTACAATTCTGCTGGTAACTCTAAAATGCACCTCCCCAGTGTTAATAAACATTCATTTTGTAACATATATTTTTCAATCAACCTTTCAAGACGTGCCAGCTCCATGTGGAACGCAGGTATTCTACAAAAGACACCAAGTCCTTCTGTCCTGTTCCATCCGCGCCAGCAATCTCAACGTCTCCCTTATTTCTTGTATATCTCCTAGTTCCTTTAAGAGGGTGTGTTTGTGCGTGTGTTTATGTCTTTCTCTAATCCTATATGTACGAATTCTAGATGTATCTAGAAGAAAACAAATGTCTAGATTTTTAAAAACACAATAAATAAAAAGCACAAAGATCTCATACAGACTGATGAATTGCGCGTGCGTATTTCTGGAGCGTAAAAGGGAAGTCAAGAATAGCTGCACTGTTCCATGCCAGACATGTCGTTAGAGGCGTCTAACTTGGACTTGGGGGGAGGCTACCCAATTCTGTTAAACATAAAAGTCACAATCAAAGATTACCTTTCCACATATTGTAGAATCGGAACAGCGACCAAATAATAAAGGAATTGCAGTTTTACAAGCGGTCAGTGACCATCATGTCTGATGACATCTTTATGAGCATCCGTCTCCCCCCATTTTGCCTGTCCTACAGTCTCAGCTCTGATTATCAATGTCAATTATATTTAGCAAATAATATTGACAAACACAGAGGAACATACCAAGATGTTATCGATAGGATTTATCTTGCCAAATTTACTTTATAATATCTTTGCCCAATACAGACTAGTCAGCTGTCTCTTCGGAAAAGAGGATTAGGTTGTTCGACACTCCTTTGAAAGCAGTTATACTGTGACTAAGAAACGATTAGCGTAATTAAGATTATCGCATCCAAACTGGAGACCTTCACCAACAGGTGTCTCAATTGAATACTACCTGTCCACAAGTGCAGAAGTAATGACAAAGACGGACGCGCAGTGTGTGAATAATACGCTAACAATTATGATTTGGAGTTTTGAATAACAAAGTAATTATAGATAGGACACACTTTCAACCAAAACCTGTCAGCTTCTTGTGAAGCATAGGTCTTCAACAAATACACGCCTATCCCCTGTTCTGAGCCACCCGCTTCAGCTCTATCCATGACTTCCATGTGTCCTTTATTTTGCCTCGAGCTCTTGCACGTTAGTTTGCCTCTACGACTCTTGTCCTGTGAATTCCAAAATAGACTGCCTTGTAATGCTATTAGTTATTTTCTTCAACGTGTATTCTATCCAAAGCCATTGTCCTTTCATCATATGAGCAGAATTGATACAGTCCCATACACTCACTACAGGAAACCTAACAATATTACGAGAGATTCGTTGGATTACAACCAAAAATGGAATTAATAGTTGAAAGACCAAAGTAACATGTCTCAGGACATGAGAAATCCAAGGCATTATGAGTCACAGTGACTGAGTTTAAAAACACAACCTTAAAAAAGAATCGTAGGAGAGACGCAGGTGTAGGTAGGCCTAATGTTTCTGTGGAATTGAAAGTAAAGTGCAGTGATAAGCTGATGGTGGAAGTTCACATCTGTACATATGTGCTGATAATTCTAATCGCTAAAATATTTTTACGACCTTGGTTCGCAACTGTTTCTCACCTTGCACAAAATTTACCCCCCAAAAATACACAGAGATATTCTTACACAGCTCATAAAAGAAATGCGATAACTGGAGATATCAGAGAATTTGATATGAAAATGTTTTGAACATTGGAAAACAAATTAGCGACAACAATCGCGAAGACCAGTGCATTATATGCACTCGGAAAATATACATACTAGATAACAGAAAAATAAGTCATTTCATAGGCAATTCAAATTCGAATGACGGAGTTCTAGTTGGCGGATGTGTCTGGCTGCAAGAAGTACGCCGGCAAAGGGATTTGGCCAACTAAAGGTTAAAGTAGTCCTAAGCAGAAACTACCGTCGGGGATGAAGTGTTAGAAACCTGATAGTCCTAGACTTCTGCTTTTCATCAAATGCGGAGGCTAGTTACCTTCGTCACTGTCTTTTTTTTCCTAACAGGCATTCATTTCCAGCTGGGTTGACAGGAGAGTAACCATATCGGGAACTGAGCCCAGTACCTTTGCAGTGGAAGCAAGTACCATACAACTTTGCTACGCAAAAACCCGAACAAGACATGCTTCACCCCCCTCCCCCCAATCCCGTCCCCCAATTCCACAAAGTCATATCGGTAGGCCTAGCCTTTTCAGAAACAAATTCTGTGTATAGCTACTAAAAAATGTAAAGGAGACGATCAACATCTCCGTAGTCTACTCGCTCTGCTGATTGTCCATCAACATCTCACCTTAAAAGCCCCGATGCCATTCTGGTTCCCTAGTTATATATAACAGCTCCATTATATCTTTCACGACATACCGTGACAGGCGACTACAGAAGGTTATGTATGGGGCTGGCAAATTCACAATATAAAAACTATTGCTACTGAAACCGCACTATTTAACACATGTATTCTGGAAAGGGACAGATATTGCAGCCTCATTGTAAAGTACGGCACAGCGTGGACGAACGCCGAAGAAGACGAATATCTAATTCGTGCAGTGGTACAGTCCTCTCTTTTTACAGAAAACTTACGGAGTTCAACAATTTGCTGTTTCTAGTGTGTATACATTTCCCAGCGTTGGAGTGTATGCCTGTTTTTCTATTCATGAATTGTTGGAAAAGAAAATTGCAGCTTAAAATAAGAACAAAAGCTTTTGGAGAGTCAGAGATAAGGATAAGTATCGGAACAGACATACACACAACAATAAAAAACACGTACATGTCTTGGCTTATTCAAGCGCGCATGCGCAAATCACTATGACAACCATATGCGTGAGACGGATGAGAAAAGGACTAATATCACACTGAGAGCAAGTGGGGTAAGAGGCGACTAGCAGTGTGCTTTAACTCATGTAGAGTAGACAACTTGCCAGCTCATGTTATCGCACACTCCACTTTTCACACATAACAAAAGCATAATGACTGTTGAAAATATTCACAGTTTGAAAAACAATCTGGGACCAGTACCCTTAGCAGGAGAAAGGAATAAACAAAAATGAATGGCGTCTCCTCGTGAACTGACGAATACTACTTCAACTGAGACTACCTTTACATACGAACTGGTGCCCGCAGGGTTGTCTCTTAACAACATTTCTATTAAATTCGGCTATTAACGGGATTATCAAGAATGCAACATCTTGCAACTAGAATGGAATACACTGAAATTTTAAAAATAAACAACAACTTGATAACCTGAAATGTGCCGATGAAAGGAAATAAATGCTACGCCCACCCTAGACTGGGAAATATTAAGACGAAGAGTTGCAGCTTGGTCTAGCTTCAATAAAACCTATACTTCTGCATCTGAAAGACATCATGGCAAGGGCACACCTTTTCAATTCTTGGGTCATACCAGGCCTGATCTACGGATATGAAGTGTTTAATCTACGCAACCCGGATGCAGAGAAACTACAGGTTACCCAGTGAGCGATGGAAAGACGCGTCCTCGGGATCTCGATCAAAGATCGAATCCACAATGCTGAAATCAGAGAACGCACTAATTTCGAGACGTCGTGGATGCCGTGCTATCTCGCAAATACAACTGGGCTGGCCACGTGGTGCGCATACTAGATATCAGATGGACACTCAGAACGACGTGTTAGTGGCCATATTATACACGACTACGCGGCCGCCCACCCATACGATGACGAGATGGTTTGCTGAGAGACCTAGGTCCGAAATGATACGACACGGTGAAAGATCGGACTGCATAAAGGTCATTGTTGACTACCACGATCGCATACGGCACACCTGCTGGAGTGAAGTCGAGGAGAAGTAGTGTATTGTATTGAATTGGGTTGCCGATGGCTTGAGTCTTGAGTCCCATGACTACTAATACTGATTGCAAAATAAATTAAGTATACTTGCTGAGAGGCACGAATACACAGAGAGAAGACACATATTTTGAGAATAAATGTACCTACAGGCAATCAGATTGTGTTGGGAAATGCGTTCCCCCAAGATTGATAATAATGCATGTATATGAGTAGCGTTATAAATAAAGTTGGAGGTGCAGATAAGTATATCGCATTTAAAATACATAAGGCGAGATGGGCTTTCGTTGCATTTGGGAACTGACGGATATAAACAATTGATTAAGTCAAAAACAAACACAAATCTTCAACTCAAATGCAAAGTATGTTCCTTTGTAAGGTTCCGCAACATGGATTACAATGAAAAAACTTCAAACTTTCATAAATGGGTGCTCCCACTACTGATCTTAGATAAGATACACATTACGGAAACAGACAACCTATGCTTTGGAGCCCCCAAGTTAAAAAAAAGATCGAAGCAATCCAAACCACACATAGCGAAGTGAGATCGAGACTTGCATAAAGGAAACAGTAGACATGGATGAAACCGGGCCGGTTTGTACAAGACAGAAGGACTTAGTGTGTCTTTAAAGACAAACTCCACAGGGAGCTAAAAGGGTTTCATGATGGATGATGATGATGATGAGACTATCTCTACCAGTACGTCACTTTCAACCAAACACATTCAAATTTCGACTTAAGGGTGTTTTCAGTTATATCACGCAGTGTAAAGGTAAAGACGGTCCCGGATCAGGGAGCGACAACAACAGCGACTCGGTGTTAGAGACGCCAAGCTTCCGTGAGATAAGGTGTAAAGGCAGTCCCGGATCAGGAAGCGCCAACAACGTCGACTGAGTGTTAGAGACGCGAGCTGTACATGTGTTGAAGTGTAAAGACATTTCCTGATCAGGAAGCGCCAACAACGGCGACAAAGTGTTATCGATGTCAACTTACAGCTACAGTTACAGCTTGAATCCAAAGAAATACTCGCTTAGGGAAACTGCTTTAGAAGAAGAAGAAAAAGAAGAAGAAGAAAGAGAAGCAGAAGAAGAAGAAGAAGAAGAAGAAGAAGCAGAAGAAGAAGAAGAAGAAGAAGAAGAAGAAGAAGCAGAAGAAGAAGAAGAAGAGGAAGAAGAAGAAGAAGAAGAAGAGGTTTGAGTTCAATAAATCCTCTTGGACGACGGCTACCTGCCTGTTCGTGCCACGTCTGATTTGCTTAGCTCGACGGGACAGGAGCGGATCTTGGCCCGCCGACAGCTTGGATAGGTGTGAAGTGGCTCACGTTATCGCGTTTCGCTCGGACACTTTACGACTATCACCTGCAGCCACTCGAGACTCGTATCAGAAAGAAATAATAAACACCAGATCTCGAACGTAAACCGAGCAGGTGAGGGACTGACATCAGACGGAATACAAGTACCTAACTTCACTGAAAAACTAGAATGGCTACACATAGTACAGTTCTACACGAGAACAGTAACAAACGTTGTAGTACTGAGTTTAATCCCTTTTTTTTGGTAAAGGTATGGACCTTTCGGCTTTCTGTCAGTCTGTTATTGAGCGCGCGTGGTATAACAAAATCGTAGATTCCAGGCCTAAACTATTGTAATGAGGACGATTTGTCATTTCCCTACAAGGTAAAAATAGGGCCACCACTACAGCTGAGTTCTATACGGGAAGCCTGTCTCCAATAATTGCAGTGGCGGATTCAACATCCGTGGTTTTACATAATGAGGTTGCTAGCCCCGTGCACAATCCTATTAAGCCGCGCTTTACGACATCATTGGAGGGTTCAGTGGACTTAATTCTATTCAGCCTATGGACCACACGGACGTCATAAACTATTCTGCATCGCATTAGCGAGCACTCAACCCCGAAAGGGTTTAGACTATGACCAAGATACAGAACTGTCAAGAGTAGGAGTTAGTAAGTGAGTGAGTAGTAGTAAGATTAGTAACAGATGTCTACGGACGTTTCGAACTATGAAAGCCTTTATTCTCGTGGATGAAGTGTTAATGCTTGTTAATTCTTTTTAGTGCTGCACAAGAGTTCAGGTATGGCTGCCTGCTATTATTGATGACTCACTCCTTGTGATATAACCAAATAAGAATATTGTTGTTGGTGAATGTCCAAAATGAGTAAGATTACTCTTTTCTGTGTTCTGAAATGCGCGTTAAGTGGCGGCTCGCAGTTGCTTTCCTCACATCCTGAGCGCGCTGATGAAGGTGGATCGGGTTCTCCAGGTGGTTGTAATATGCTTGGCTTCATCTGCGTGTAGCTCACTACTACGGTATTTACGTAGAGTCCCCCCCCCCCCCTCGTCTCAACCACCTCGCTTAGCCAGACTCAATGAAATGAAAAGCTACTTGGAAATGAGGCGGGTATCTTGGTCAGTTTATTTTACCTATCCGTGACTAACATGTACGATCAGTGTGTTTTACCTAACCCGACGTTAGTCTCATCTCCCAAAAAAGACTCAAGTTGAAACGATCGTACTTTCACCAAGAGAAGGTTCAAACAGCATTAGTCTTCATCGGACGAGGTCTCCTGGTTTTATAATTTGTGGTAGGCAAGCCGCCATCCTAGCGGACTTACTCGTCTAATAGTAATGGATGCACGAAATAACTCTCCAACGGAAGTGAAACATGTGCCAGAGTCTGCTGAATTTGTGTGTGAAGATAAGAATGAATAAACCGACGATAGTATATATAAAATAGACGTTTGTGGGTGTATATGAGGGTATATAGCGAATGAGTCAGTGTTTTAGATAATGTTGAAATAATTTGCGTATGGAAAAAGTGTATGTGATGAGCAAGAGTGAGAAGGTGTGTATGGAAACGTATGAATGAAGAAAGGATTAAGGGATTATGAGAGAGAGAGATAGAGAAGAGAGAGAAAGAAAGAGAGAGAGAGAGAGAGAGAGATACGACATGAAAACGAAGAAACGAAAGATAACGTCTGCACATGAAGTTTATGCGTTAAGAGGATTTATCAGTAGGTGTTTATATGATGAACGAGAATGTTTATGTGAAGATAAAATACACATATCTGAACGTATATCTGCTCTTTTAAATTTGTACCAAATCAATAACAGTATTAAGATATCTACAGGTACAGATAATAAATATGAATGGTCAGACAATTTTCAAGAGGCGCACAGTTTGGCATATTTGGAATGTAACATGGACAAAGATAAAGAAACAAACCAAGATCTTAACACCAAGATTAATATAGACACAAATCGGGGAAGCAAACCCTTAGAAAATGCAGTAGAAAGCAGACCCTTACATAAAATGCATGCTGAAGTCGAATGCACTGGGTCGACAGGCGCAAAATAAAAACCACAGTGCAACGCACACCGCCTTGGGGAATAGATAAATAAGGCAAACGCAAACCAAAAAAATACAATAAAAAATAACAAAATTATTTTAACCTTCTGCATTAATCTCGGACGCACTAATTTCATGGCCGGGGTGGGCTAGGGGTTGGGCATCAACAGGTAGGACCAAAATTAAATCGATTAAGAACACATCTTGCGTTTTAAGGGGCACCCAAAAGATTACGTCAATTAAGGAAAGTGAGGTAGGAGATTTTTTTTTAATGAACATATGCACTACTATCTAAATTGATAAAATGAGATTTCACTAGAAAAGATCAGCATTTTACAGGCACTGGGAAAGCAATACGATTATAGAAGATATTCGTTACTGTGATTGCTGCAGAACATTGTTTGCGATCTAATCGGTCTTGCGTTTTTCTAAATCGCAAATATTAGCGGAGTTATATATGTGATATAGGGGACGGCGTGGCCTAGTGGTTAAGTGACACGGCTCACAATCCGAAGGTGCTGGGTTCGATCCCCATCACAGCACCGGCCGTTACCCCGGGGAAGCAAACCCTTAGAAAATGCAGGAGGAAGCAGACCCTTTCATAAAATGCATGCTGAAGTCGGATGCATTGGGCCGACAGGCGCAAAATAAAAACCACAGTGCAACGCACACCGCCTTGGGGATTAGAGAAATAAGGCGAACGCAAAAAAAAAAAAAAAAAAAAAAATATATGTGATATCATGAGGCTTGTCGAACTTACCATCTTTTGTTTAGAGTCTACGACTGCGTACGTGTGACTAGAAGCCATGACGCGCCATACTAGATGTGTTCAAAAAGTATCCGGATTAGCGTCATAATTCCGGAACTTGAGTTAAAGCAGGAAGTTGCTAAACACAAGGCGACAAGTAGCCGAATCACATCGTATCTGCTCCCATGGTTTGTTTGCAGTAATACTTAGTTCTTACGCGTATGAACCGCATCTGTCGCATTACCATGGTGGAAGATATTGATCAACTAATTTGCATATGATTAATTTTTAAAAAATAAGAAGAAAAAAAGCACACAAAAAAACTCGAAATATGTAAAGATAAATACTTGAAATTACAGGCAGTCTACGTGAGGATTGCACGAGTCATACACACGTTTATGAAGCGGTGTTAACGTTTTATAGATGATCGTGAAAGTGTATGGGAGGACCTCAACCAGCAAGAGTGAAACCAATGTCGAACTTGTGCACCCATCGCTGCGGGAAAATCACTGAATCACAATTCATTAGTTATCTGAAGACTAACACATTAGTTTCCGTTCCTATTAAGTCAAGTTTTGAGGCGTTTCAGCTATGCACTTTGTAGCAAAAGACCAGCATTGCATGAGAGTGACGAGTGCCAGTTACATTATGACAACACGCCTGACCATGCATTGCAACTTGGGCAGCAATTTCTTGTTAAGCACAACATGGCTATAAGATGCATGTAACTTTCAGTACGAGGCGTGTTCAAATGAAACCAGCCCTAACTGCACCACGTGAACATACGTAAAATACGAACGATGACGCCACTTCTGATGTAAACAGCACATACCAACGACCTAGTTTGTAAAATTTCATTATCCTTCGACTCATAGATTCCTCAGCAGACAGTTGAAAACATATCAGGGGGTGATACGGAATCCGTTTAGAGTTGATCAGCGAACGGTGATTAGGTTTCTAACAGCTGAAGGATGTCGACAATTTGACATTCATCGCAGAATGCAGGCAGTATATTGTGACAAAAGTGTGGCGAAGGTAAGCTCCGGCGACGGTCCACTCCAATTGTTGCCTCAATTTTGGCGATGGCATCTTCTGACGCAACAATATGCGCCTGACCTGGTCTCAGTAGATCTATCGTTAACTCACGTCCTTCTTTAAACATAGTTGTTAAGTTCTTTACTGTTGTCTTCGACACAATTTTGTTTCCATACACTGCCTGCAATCTGTGATGAATGTTAACTGGACGACATCCTTCAGGTGTTAGAAACCGAATCACTGCTCGCTGATCCACTCTGTACGGATTCATTATCACGCGCATCATGTTTTCAACGGTCTGCTGAGGAAACTACGAGTCGGAGGATAATGACATTTAGCAAACTTGACGGTTGGTATGTTCTGTTTACATCAGATGTGACGTCATCATGCGCATCGTACGTATGTTCACTTGGTGCATTTAGGTCCGGTGTCATTTGAACACACCTCGTATGTGTTTTTACATGTCTGCCACGTTGTTGGCAAAATCAAATGAAAATTCGTTGATCAATTTTTTTTCCCGCCACGACAATGTTCAGGCATGTAAGGCCAAAAAATGTTTTAAACAAACCAGATGAACAGGGTATGCTTGACATACTTCAAGCACATTACGTTCAGATGTAAACCTGTGTTTAGCAACTTCCTGATGTTTCCCTTAGTTCGAGAAATATGCTGCCAATCTAGATACCTTCAGATCACATCTGTTTTTTAAAAAACCTATTATTTCTGCATTTTGTATTGGACCAGGCGTAGGGGCGGAGTGGGAGAACATTTCCAATATCCTTTGGGAATATTAAATGAAGAAAATGGGACTACAGACTCAAACTGTTCGAATTTGTATATGTCTGCAAATGTAAGTTACAGGACATCAGACGTTATGGTATTGTGACGACATGACGTTTCGCTTTCACTCTCGTCTGTCTCCCTGTTTTGTCAAGATCAGCATAAAACCCATAGTTTAGCAAATACAATAAAGGTAACTTTCCTCAAACCTTGCGCTCTCAAAATGGCGGGAATTGTGTTGGGGAAATGGATTAGAGAACAAAACCTGCAGAAGTTTCACTATCAAACAGTGCTGTTCAAAGGACAATCAGTGGCATAGTTAATGGCATCAAAGATCAAACTGTGCATGAGATCAAGTCTTTAGCATTTGGTTTATTTTCAGTTCAACATGACACATCGACTGATGTAGCATCGTGTTGCCAGTTTCTGGTGTTGGCAATGTATGTTACCCTACGTTCGCGTAAAAGGGAGTTTCTCTGTTGTTCTCCACTTGAAATAACCACAAAGAAGTCATATGTTTTGGAAAAGGTTAAGTCTTTCTTTGAATCAGACATTCTTCATGTCTGTGTGTGATGCACAGATGAAGCACAACCTAGGTTGGGGACATATCTAATTTTAACGCTATTGTGAAATAATGAGCTTCACAAGTGAAAGGCATTCATTGTATAATCCATTATCAAGCACATGCATAAAAAAACAGTTCCAGCTCCACTAAAACAGATTTATTCTCATAAGGGACAGAAGAGTTATCAATGCAATGCTTTCATTTGTGTCGATATAAACATTGGAAGTCATGACATTTGAACTATGTGAAAACGAAGTCTATTGACATTTTAAAATGGCCTACGTTGTACCTTTCTAGTTTTTCCTCCGCATATAAGGAGACAAGAAACAATCACTCGTTTCTCAAATACCGTAATACCCATTTGAATAAATTGAATGACAACACCTTGGCATTCTATTTACATTTTTGTTTAATAAAGTATGCTGCAGTTTTGTCTGTTCAGTAGTTAGTTATGAATATACAAAATTACATTTATTGAAGATTTAAAATCCAAGAATATTTGTGTGTTTTTAAATTTGTAAAACACTATAACAATAATCAAGTAAAACTTTGTGTGCTAACATAGATAAAACGATTTTTAAGAGTACATGCATATTATTTGGAATGCACCATTTGAGTAAGATAATCTTAAAAAGGTGGGAGTGACATTCTTATACATGGTGAAAATAGTGTATGGGGCTAACAAAGATGAGAACCACTGTGCTAACTCAATGTCCGGTCACCGGTTTCTCGTAAGCGAGAGGATCACATCCAAACTCCAGACCTTTACCAACTTATGTTTTTGTCGCATACAAATCTACTCTAATTATTCTAGGGATTCTCGCCTCACATAAAATATGTCGGGAAAAGTGGACTGTGTGGCCATAACATCAGGTCTTGGTTATGTGGTTAGCGGAGTGGCATAGATGGTGCCTGACATGCTCTGGGTTTACCTTGCTCTAAATTACGCTTCCACCACCACCGGTCCCAAAAATAGGCGATCGTATATTCCAGGGACCAACAGATGCTGGGATTGACCTTCAAGTCACCAGCGGATATTTGCCTACCAAAAAAATATGAAACAAAGTAAGTTACACCTTCCCACGACGTCTAGATATAAGTGATCTGAACACACAGACACACACAATGACAGACAGACAGACGTGCAAATAGATAGATAGATAGATAGATAGATAGATAGATATATAGATAGATAAATAGATAGATAGATAGATAGATATTGTAACTCATCAAAGTAACACAGGCTGTTAGAAAGAAACAAGATAACTACCAATGTAGCCGCAGATTAAGGATTCAAAGTACAGATGGTTAAGGACGATAGGAAGATATCAAAAAAATATAAATAGACACGCGTTGAACTAACATTCACTATGGAAAACACTCATTAGGAGAGAAAAGAATGCAAGACAGAATACATCACAATAGTCAGACCAACCTGTAGTCTCTGAACGAAAATACCAAAACAGCAATCGATGGCGAGCCATATGATACCAATGAAAGTGTAAATATGTAAAAGCCAAGTCAGGTCCGCTATGAGTGGAGAACAACAATAAGATGTTTGAGGCGAGAACGCAGGAATATGGTATAGTTCATTGCGTGATATATTCTTTTCAGAAGTAGTCTTTGTAGATCTGTACGCATCTCGGTTTAGGGAGAATCACCCCGCGTCATGCAAGGACACCCCCAGACTCTTCTTAATGTCCTGATGCCATCTTCGCTGTGATCGACTTCTTTTCCTACTCCCTTCGCATATCTCTTACGCCTTTCAGTCTGCCCATCCCCACCTCATCAATCACTTTTCATAACGCGTCTACTACCAACCCATATCCGCACTCACAAAACAGCTCATTTCCCTTCCCCTGAAAACCAACTCCCTTCCACATCAAACACTTCTCCATCATCCCGCCTGCCCTTCTCTTCCGACTAACAACCTATTCACTTCCCATATCCATATCTCACCCAACTAGCATACTTCCCGCTCATCTTCGCGTTCCCTTCCACCTTCCATTCGCCGTTAATCCCTCTCAACCATCCAAGACAGAAACATGTCCTCTGTGTAAATTGGGCAATTTACACTTTGCAGAGAAAGCCACAATGAATCGCACACGCATTTTTTTCTGCCATTAAACCCCAAGCCAAGCACATTGGGTCATGGGTCATAGTTCATATCTATCAATGCTGTGTTTTAAAAAAATCTTTACGCCCTATGCAATTTTCCTTTTTTTTTATCCATGGATAGGGCGACGTGTCCAAATGTCATATAGCTACCAATGTTCTATTGGCCATAAAAGTAAACTGCAAAATTTGGACCGGATCTATGGAACGGTTTATAGTTGCATTGGTATATATATATATACCGTATTTATTTTTTGCTTGTTTGTTTGTTGGTTCCCAATGCAACTATAAACCGTTCCATATATATATATATATATATATATATATATATATATATATATATATATATATATATATATATATATATATATATATATATATATATATATATATGGGTCCGAGACCTGGACGGTCTTACAGGCAGATTGCAAGCGGCTGGATGTCTTCCATGTGAGCAGCCAAGGTCGTATGCTTGGAGTTCGCTGGCCAGATCTAGTCACCAACATCAAGATCTCCCGACGGACCCAACTTGAGAACATTTACTCAGGGCCGAATCTTTCTTAGGTCACGTGGCTCGCCTCTCTCAGGACGTCCTGACTCGACAACGTGTACACCTGTCGATTGAAACCAGGGGCAGAAAAGATCGCACACCTCCGGAGCCGTCTCTGGGGCCGCCGGCGCAACACATGGCTAAGACACATCGCCTCCACTCCGTCCGCCCTGACTACTGACTCTGACCTCAATTGGTCATGGACGGTCAGCGCGACCTGTCCTGGCTGCCTACGCGGATTACTTGACGGTATAAAAAGGTGCACAATCTGAAAAAGAGATACATCTACAAGAAGAACATAGAGTGCCACAGAGAGATAGAGAGAGGGAGAGACAAAAAAGGGCCAGATATAAGTGGGGAGAGGAGTGAGAGATACATACCGCAGTAAGAAATGGAAAATAGGATACTTCTGAAAAAGAAACTAATCTAAAGTAACAATTCGCGTGGCCGACAGAGAGAGAGAGAGAGAGAGAGAGAGAGAGAGAAAGAGAGAGAGAAGGAAGAGAAAGAGAGATGAGAGGTTTACAGAACACAGTGAACTAAAGGAGAACGCAACACATCTGCATAAGAAATAATTTTAAATAAATAATGCGAAGTGGCAGAAGAATTGTGAAAGAGTTATAGAGAGCGAATCAGTGTGTGTGATAGAGAGTTAAAGGGGGAGATGGAGTGAGAGTGAGAAAGAGAGTGAGAGAGAGAAGAGAGAGAGAAAGTTAGCTAACACAGGTAATTTCCTGGAATCCTTGCCAGAAACATAACACTTTAAGAAGTTAACGAGGTCGGGAGGTGTGATGTTTTCATTCAGAGTCGGTTCGGGGGAAGCCTTCAGACCACAGCTTGTTTACTTATCTGTAACAGTGTGCGGTTGAACCCATTACCTGTACTGCCGTGCTTATTGTCTTTCCAAGTACTGTTTTTTACCACTTCAGTTTATAGTTCGTATATCCTCGCCTTTTGTGCGTGCGAAGGTAGTGGTAGATATGCGAGTATTCAGGTTAGTTCTGTTGCCATCTCCACATCCAAGGACGGTTGCAACGATTCTCTAGCGTTCTCTGTCTCTTGTCTTGATAGTGTAATCTACAAAGCTTTTCTTTTCATCTTTTGGTGTCATTCTTCAATTTATATCGTCGTCTTCCTCTGACATGTCTGCCGGCTACTTCTTTCCACTGGAAAGGAAGAGTAACGTCTGGTCAGGCACACCCTACTGATCAGACATGTTAGTCAGGTCAAGGGAAAATATAATGGTCAAGACACTCACCTTGGCTTCCCCGTAGCCCTTCCCGAAAACTGACTGTTTTTATTGCAGCCTGACTAACAAGATGAGAGATCGACGTGATCCCCGAAGTAGCGAGCAGCCATGCTGATGAAGCCAAGTATGGTACAGCCGCATTGAGGACCTTACTCCACCTTTATCAGCACGCTCGGGATGTCAGGAAAGCTACAACAACCTTCCACTAAACGTCATTTATAGGGCGTACAAAAGAGTAAATCGACCCATTGTGAGCATTCCTTTAACAACAACTTCTTTCCAGTTTGACATTCAACAAGGTGTTAAATGTGTTGTTATGGTCAAAATATGTAAACTGCCTGACTGATTTCCCTACGTATTTGTCAATTGCACCTTAACTTCCCCAAACCGTCCTTATTTGCTTATTTTGTGTCTACAAAGTGCGCTGAATTCTGATATATCGCCATGGTTTGACAATTTGTAGAGTGGCTCACTAGTCAGACAAAAATGTCACCAGTCACCATGGTTGGACTACAGCCATGGAATTTATGTTAACAATTCAAACTAGGCAGCCATTCACTTGCGAACCAAACCAAAATGTATTGTACTACTTACACAGTATTAGTCTATATCTTCTTAAGAGAAAACGCAATGCTGGGAGAGGCAAGTCGCTTATGTATTTGAACGTACCTGTTAGTTTTAGCCCACAGAAGTACCATTTATCGATGGCTTTATCAGGTTTAAATTGTCCTAGTGCAAGTTCATTTAGATTCACCATCATAAGGTTATCTAAACTTTCAGTTTGTAAACATGATCTGAATTTATTTTTGATTAGATTCATCTGTTAATCTGGCTGAAACCCCATAACATAGCTAGCTATAGAAACTAGTATAACAAAACCAATTAAAGCGATTCAGAAGAACTGGATGCCTATCATCATTGGGCATTGCCTGTCCCAGAAAATCTATCGATGACAGACCTCTTGCACATATTTTAGATTAATATCAATCACCAATGGCTTTCTGAACATCTTGCTACACCAGTCTTAACCATATATTCTAGCCATAGAAACTCCTTTTTTCACTTTAAAACCACATTAGCTAGTTAATTGCAGGGCACCTTCTATTGTACAGTTTCCAATGTTCGCGATCTTGGCATGAAATTGTTCTTTAAAAAAAAATAATACCGATCCTGTTGTACAACTTCTTCACCCCTTACACCAGAACAAACAATTTGTGGGTCTACATTGCTCTTCTGTTTTAGTTCATTATGGATGCCACCAGACCATGGATTTGCATGGAATTCACACTAGTCGACGACTTACACTTGTGTTCATGGAAATGGGTTGTTGTTTTCTATTTGAACTGGTTAACTCGTTGGTTTTTTTGGGGGGTTTTTTGTTGTTGTCCTGGTCTGGATATCGGCTCAGCTGCAAACGTCAGTTTTGGTGTGTAAAATTTAGACACTAAAATAATAAACTAAACACAGCCAGGGATAGATGCCTAACTCACTCGAGCGCCGAGTGATGCCCCTACGACCTCTTGCACGAAACACAACGTTATATGTCATTCCCCCCCCACCTCCCCCCCCTCCGCTGCCTTGCGGGATACTTGTTTACAGGAAAGGCTTCGGGAGTAAACCCTGGGGTATCTTCAGTCGTCTCGATAAATATCTTGCCAGTGGCCAAGGATAGCTCAGGATCAGAGAGTGAGGTTGACTCAAGGTGCATTTAAGCTGACACAGCAAGAGAAAAGATTGTCCACACGGCTGAACAAAGAGAGTAGTCTTCATTACTTGTGATGGACGAACAGCACAAATTAGTTGTGAGAGTAATCCACTTATCGGTCAACAAAGCCATTTAGGGTTTTACAAGTATATCTACACTGATCATGCTTAATGATGCATGCACATAATACTTGATTAATTTCATTGTCTAACTACAGCCTTTAAAGCGCGCATGATAAGCATGGTCATCTTCATACTTCTATATATTTGTTGTGTTCTTTTATTTTAAAAAAATATTATAGCTCTCGTTCCGCGGCTCTGTCGAAATGCAAAAGTTGTTTTCCCGGAACTTGGTGGTGTACCTCAGATCTTATTCTCTTGTATGTTTGGTCGTATGTTAATAGCGTGACTCATTAAGTTGATTGTACTAAAATCCGGACATGTGGTTGCGAGAGATATTTAAGGTAGTGATATAAGGACTGGTGAGTGTATTCAGGTCATCTGGTATAGGTTCCGTGTTGTAGATATTACACGGCTCAGTTATTTTATCAATTCTGAAAATCCTACGGGGCAGCCTTTCTCATGACTTTTAGTCTTGAAAAATAAACTGAAATTATTTTAAGGTCGTAGGGAACTCCGTAACTCGATCAATCAATTTGGGGAGTGGTGACCAACATCTGGTCATGCAAAACATATTGATCAGACAATTGTCAGGTCAAATATACTGACTATGACCCGACCTCACTTCCTAGGAATTCTCCATGGAAACATATGTTCTTCTTCTTCTTCTTCTTCTTCTTCTTCTTCTTCTTCTTCTTCTTCTTCTTCTTCTTCTTCTTCTTCTTCTTCTTCTTTTTCTTCTTCTTCTTTTGAATTCGTTCTCAATTTCCAACTACCAAGCCCTGGACTGGAATTTACAAGTAGCACGCTACAGATGTAAAGAAAGCTACTGCAACCCATCTCCTAAAGTCCTTTTCAGGTTGCACAAAAGAGTAAAGTTCATCATCGAGGGCAGTCTTCTTCTTCTTATTATTCTTTTTCGTTCTCAATCTCACGCTACCAAGTCCTGAAAAGGGTTTTGCAAGTAGCTGGATGTAGTCCGGAGAACTAAGCTAATGGCATGCTTTGCAGGTTTTCAGTATTTTTTCTTCTTCTTCTTTCGTTCACTTGAAAACATAATGTCTATATCTGCAATTTTGTCTCATGTGTATAAACTTCGCTGTCTTTTGTAGTTCACTTATAGGTTCACAAAGTTTCTCTTCCAGTGTTGTTTCTATGGGTCAATGGAATTGTCTCTTAATTTTATATTCGAGACAGTTCTGTGGTGTGTGCTCTGCAGTCTATGATGCCTGTCCTCATGTACACGCAGCTGAGTTGTCAATATTCAATTATGTATACATGTGGCTGCGAAGGCGGTTGTGTAGTTCTCTATGGCGTAACAACAGTTTCCTCTTATCTGTTCATCTTATGGTAATCGTCTTGTGCTACTCTTGGTGGCAAACTGTTACTATTGGATATCGCATATATGAAGCCCATGGTGGAAAGCCTAAGCAATGCAATAATGCAAGCCGCCACTGAAACCATCCCAATAGGAGCCAGGAAAAACTATAAGCCCTACTGGAATGATGAGTTGCAGAAAGCGGAAGATGCAGTATCAAATGCTAGGAACATGGCAGAGCGAGAACAATCTATGGAGGCAAACATCGCCCTCAAAGCCGCCACGGCGAAATACAAATACACTCTCAAGCAAACAGCAAGAGAAAGCTGGAAAAACAAAACGGAAAGCCTAAACCTGGACAAAGACGGGAACAAGCTATGGAAGCTAGTCAGAGCCATGAACGACGAAACCCCGTCAAACAAACAAATTACCATCAAGCAGGGCGAAAACTTGCTCACAGGTAAGAAAGCCGCAAACGCTTTTGTCGATCACTATGCCAGAGCAAACCACATCGAGGTCCCTGCAGATAGGCATACAGACATTAGCGAAGAGCTAAAGGGGCACGACAACATCAATACGGCACCTGAAGAGCACATGATGGCCAAATTAACAATGAGCGAAATGGAAGAGGCTATGAGAACATTAAAGAAAAGGAAATCTCCCGGAAAAGACGGGATAACAAACGAAATGCTTATGGGGCTGGGCCAAACAGCGAAGAGGAAGCTGCTATCGGTCCTGAACCAAAGCTGGAAAAGGGGAATTGTACCCCAGGCATGGAAAGACACAATACTGGTACCAGTACCAAAAACAGGAAAGGACAAAACAGATCCAAATGGATGCAGGCCCGTCAGCTTACTGAGCTGTGTCGGCAAGCTGATGGAACGGATGATAAACACCAGACTGATGTGGCATCTGGAAGAAAAACGAATACTAATTCCACAGCAAGCCGGCTTTAGACAGCACAGATCCACTGAGGACCGGGTCACCCTCATAGCCCAGGAAATAGAAGATGCCTACCAGGCACAGAAATACACAGTAGCTGTTTGGGTGGATCTGGAAAAGGCATTTGACAAAGTCTGGAAAGACGGACTTAGAGTCAAGCTAAGAAGAAGTGATGTTTGTGGGAAAATGTACAAGTGGATCAACCACTACCTCAAACAAAGAACGGCCAGAGTCCAAGTACAAGGGAAGATGAGCAAAAAGGTGACACTCGAGCAGGGAGTACCCCAAGGGGGAGTACTGTCACCCACACTCTTCCTGGTATATATAAACGACATTACATAGAATATACCAAGGAGAGTCCATAGCTCAATGTTTGCAGACGATCTGGCTATGTGGACCTCTGAAAAGAATCTAAGCCCTAACATCGCTGGAAGAGTGGGCGAACTCATGGCTGGTTAAAATAAACGAGGAGAAAACCACATGCACAATATTCTCGCTTTCATTAAAACCCCAAAACACCAAATTAAGTCTAAATGGCAAATTCCTGCAGCCAAACGACAACCCAACCTATCTGGGAGTCACATTTAACCGGCGCATGACATGGAAAAGTCAGATTGAGAGAAACCGAATGAGAGCCAGAGAAAGAATGGAAATCATGAGGAAACTTGCTGGCACAAGCTGGGGAGCAGACGAAGGCATACTAAAGAAACTGTACACTGGAAGAGTGAGACCAGTTCTCGAGTATGGCATTGCGGCATGGACAACAGCAGCAAAGGCGAACTTCGATAAAGTTAGCAAACTTCAAAACCAAGCCATGAGCGTTATAACAGGAGGCATGAAGTCAAAGCCAATTGTAGAACTTGAAAAGATTACAAAACTGCAATCCATGACCGATAGAAGAGACTGCAGAGCCCAGCTGCAGTCAGAGAAACTCCGAAGACTGACTGACCATCCAATGCACCAGAGACTAAACAATTTGGAAAATGGGAAACTAAAGCGGAGAAACTTTGCAGAAATAGCCAAAGCAAAGATGCACGAAGATCCCATAAACGCACTAACAACACCAAAACCCATCACTACTGTACGAAAACCTACCTGGAGGCAGGATATATTTCCAGAGGTGGTAGAAAATATACCAGGTATTGGAAACAAAAACTGCCAGACTGAAAAAGAAAGGAGAGATACTACCCTAAGCTTCATATCGAAAAGCTACCCAAGCATGGACTGGACCCATGCATACACCGACGGTTCTGTAACAAACAATACACAGAACGGAGGGGCAGGAGCATTCCTGAACCTACCAAATGGCAAACAAATAACACTGTCATTCGCTACTGGTAAGTACACAAGCAATTTCAGAGCGGAGGCAGAGGCACTGAGGGCGGCAGTGGAAGAAATGGTGACACACAATGAAAATGAAAGCCATATAGTCCTGCTTACAGATGCTCTCGCCGTAGTTACAGCGCTAAAAAGCCAGAAAAACACTGAGCTTAATGACTTAAGAGCAGCACTCTGCAAACTGTGCCAGCAGTCCGCACCAAAAAGGGTAGTGGTACAGTGGGTCCCATCACACTGCAACATCCAAGGCAACGAGGAGGCAGACAGACTGGCAAAAGAAGGTGCAAGACTACCACAAACAGATACTAGTATGACGTACGAAGAGTCAAAACGGCTTATCAAAGCCAGATACATGACCAAATGGGAAACCGAACATACTGGTTACACCAAAAACGATGCCTATTACCAGTTGAACACAAGAGAGCAGGTCGTTGTCTTCAGACTTCGCACTGGCCACAATAGACTGAGGTACCACCTATTCAACAAATTGAAGATAGGTGGTACCGACGAATGCCCGTGCGGTACTGGTAAAATGACCGCTAAACATCTGCTGCAGAACTGCCCGACATACGAGGATCAGAGGGAGCAGATGTGGCCATCACCAGTGGAACTGCAAGACAAGCTCTATGGCAGTGGCGACAGTATCAGGATGACCGCCGCTTTTTTCGAAAACATAATGGTTACTGTCTGACTGCGTACGAAGAAGAAGAAGAAGAAGAAAGGATATCGCATATCGTGTTCTTAATGTATCCTTCTCATCGAGTCAACTTTGTCGGCTTTGTCACTTTCTTTTTTTCTTAATGTATAACTCTTGTGTTGTGTTTAGTTTCAATGTCTTCCATTAATTTGCATTTTGTTTCTATCGACGTTATTTTGTTTGTGGCGTCATAGCATACATCTATTCGTCTATTGCTCAATATCATTGACACATGTTTATATCTGTTTTGGTAACCTTCCTTTGGTTAGACTATTCATGATGTATGTACAAATAATATAAATGTATGTAAGTGTTACTTGGCTAAAGTTTGGTCTCATCTACTTATAATATAAATGTACCGTATGTAAGTGTTACTTGACTAAATTTCGTCTCATCTACTTATAATATAAATGTACCGTATGTAAGTGTTACTTGACTAAATTTCGTCTCATCTACTTATAATATAAATGTAATGTATGTTTGGTCTCATCTACTTATAATATAAATGTACCGTATGTAAGTGTTACTTGACTAAATTTGGCCTCATCTACTTATAATATAAATGTACCGTATGTAAGTCTTACTTGACTAAAGTTTGGCCTCGTCTACTTATAATATAAATACATGTACACGTTACTTCACTTAAGATGGATCTCTCCTCTTTTATCTTTCATGTGACGTATGGTTTCTAAAGGATGGTGTTGCCAGTCTTCTTAGGCGCTCATATACATGCTTGGTAGGTTACATAATTATCTTTTTTTTTGCTCCCTTTTCTGACCTCGGCAACACACGGGCATTGTGCGGATTACGTCCGTGTTTATGTAAGTGTTCCTGTTCTTGTATGTAAATATAGCATGCATACGTGTAAAAGCCTGCACAGGATATGTATGTACACATCCAACTGGTGCTTGCAGTGAAAAGAATAGGGCTAGGACAACTTTACAAGCACGCTTTATGAATCAGCGACAAAATAGGTTGTGCTAGCAATATCGCGTCAAATGATTTGCTACCGAAATAAACATAGCATTTAAGAGTCAATTACATCAGTTAATGAAAACCATGCTAGTGCACCGCGGAGCATGGGTCTTCAACTAATTGACGCAAAGTCTGTCTGTCCTTCGTTCTCATCTCATCATCGCTCACGTCTATCCTGCTTCCCTCATAGTTTTCATAAGCTCTCTTCGTTAAGTGGGCTTTTATGTCTCTTGCCTTACGAGTTCTAGAATAGCGATGTGATTCTCCCCTTTACGCAAAGCATGCCCTTATCCATTGTCAATGCCTTTTCTTTATCTCATAATCTACCGTCCACTGTCCAGTTCTATGCCCCAGATCTAGGTTAACAATCACGTCGTACCATTTCAACTAAAATTCTGTTTGTATGCATCTGTTTATGAATGTCTGCATCTTGTGTGTTAGTGTCTTTGTTGACCCCCAATCCTCCGATAAATACAGTAGTACTGGTTTAACATTAGAGTTAAACATCTTGATCTTTGTGCCTTACTTAATTTCTCTGGAATTCAACGAATTTGTCAATGCAATCAAGATCCACCTCGCCTTCTGTATTCTTAGTCTGATATCACGTTTGTAAACTCCAACCCGCCCTCTACCCACCTTCCACACTGTCTATGACGCTTCTCATATAAGTACATGTTGTCCACCCGCTGTAGGGTAATGCCATACAATTCAAGAATGTCGCCAACATTGTTGATGCTCAAAATCTTAGTTTTTGTCTTTGTGAATCATCAGTTCCAACTTCTGAGACCACGCCTCTAGCCTTTCCAATTTAATTTGCATTTGATGGAGGTCCTTTGACAGATCAGCTAAGTCATCAGCGAAGGCCAGATCCTCTAGCTTCTTCGCCAGAGTCCAGTTAATGCCACTATAATTTAACGCCAGTTAATTCCTCGTCTTCTTGGTCGAGTAAACACGCTAGCACGAAAAGAAATGGTGATAGGAGACTGCCACCCACACCCCCTTTATGTCGCACCCCAGTTTTGAATTTAAAAGACGTAGAATGTTTAACTTCACATAGAACACGACACATCATATTCTCGTCAGATCGCCGAATTAAATTTGTAATCTTTTCTGGCACGTCATAACATCGGTGCAGTTTCCAAAAAGGCTCTGTCTAAACTCTCAAACGCATTTTCATAGTCTATAAAGCAAATATGTAGTGAATTCCTTTCCACACACTGTTCGATAATTATTCCTTGAAGAACTACATTTCATTTTTAGTCTAATTTTTGGTTGAAGATACAACCAACAGTCAAAAACTTACAATTTAAATATTAATGTTAAGTTTACATGGAAAACGGCCCAAAGGAAAATACGATGTTCATATTTTGAGGTTCCAAGAACTCTGGGTTCGCTAATAATAAAGGTTAATCAGTTAATGAAAGCAGCTAAGTTGACTGCAAGTGACGTGCCAAACATATGGAGACTATTAGTAACTATGTGACGTCAGTTCTACACAATGTAGTACACATTAGTTGTTAGAAGTTATTTTACGAGAGTAATCCACAATAAATTATAACATATTTAGCACTTACCAGTCAACAAAGACACAACGTGGTTAAATTCGACATCACTTTGTTATGACATCGTGGTGGGAAAAAAAAAGAAGATATACATTTGCGATAACATGAAATATCTAGTATGATGGCGCCTGAAAGTGCTATTGGTGCACTGTATAAGAGACCAGATTACGAGTCATATTTGCTTGTTCCGGGAATGGTAGATTATCTTCAAATATTCAACTAGATGTGTTACTTGAGGTAGAAGTAGAACATGTAGAGAAGTTACTTGAATCCCTAGGTGAAGAATGATTCAATGATTACCGTTTTGATGGAACAACGAGCAGTCGATCAAGAACACAGTGACAATTATTATACATTACCTCCCCAATCCTTTTCATTAAAAAAAATTGTCTGAGACTTTTGAGCATTGAGTATAGCTATGCAAAGTTTCACTTAAAAAGATCAGAAAAGCGAAAGAAGTTGACACGTTAATAGGATAATATAATTAGTGGATACAATTATGGCAGAAAGTTGTACAACACAAGTAATTATTTTATTTTTTAAAAGCCCAACTTCTTCTTCTTCGTCGTTCGTCTTGAAAATGACGTTATGTCTTTGTGTCGTACTTTACAGCGAAGCTGCGATATCTGCGCCTTTCAGCCCGACACATCCAATTTCAGCTAGCTAATTTGGGTACCGGGTTTGTCCTAGCACTGCGATCCCCATTCGATTATCCAGACTACACAAGTGCACTGTTTTCGTGGTCGCCGCTTATTGGCGGAATAAGGTCTTGGTCACCTGTGGTTCGCTAACCCTGATACAAGCAACCAGCTATGAGCCGCTGGCTGCTTTCAGCTCATTCACTTTGCTGCATCTTTGGTCCAAAACACTCAGCCGAGTAACAATATCAACATGAAGAAGATCTGGCAACAGCAACATCATCAGCTGCCAGACCAGCCCAAATATGAAACATAACCAGGCCTCTTAGGCCTTACATCATCAGCTGCCAGACCAACCCAAATATGAAGCATAACCAGGCCTCTTAGGCCTTACATCATCAGCTGCCAGACCAACCCAAATATGAAGCATAACCAGGCCTCTTAGGCCTTACATCATCAGCTGCCAGACCAACCCAAATATGAAACATAACCAGGCCTCTTTGGCCTTACATCATCAGCTGCCAGACCAACCCAAATATGAAGCATAACCAGGCCTCTTAGGCCTTACATCATCAGCTGCCAGACCAACCCAAATATGAAACATAACCAGGCCTCTTTGGCCTTACATCATCAGCTGCCCGACCAACCCAAATATGAAACATAACCAGGCCTCTTAGGCCTTACATCATCAGCTGCCAGACCAGCCCAAAGATGAAACATAACCAGGCCTCTTTGGCCTTACATCATCAGCTGCCAGACCAACCCAAATATGAAGCATAACCAGGCCTCTTAGGCCTTACATCATCAGCTGCCAGACCAACCCAAATATGAAACATAACCAGGCCTCTTTGGCCTTACATCATCAGCTGCCAGACCAACCCAAATATGAAGCATAACCAGGCCTCTTTGGCCTTACATCATCAGCTGCCAGACCAACCCAAATATGAAACATAACCAGGCCTCTTTGGCCTTACATCATCTACTGTCAGACCAACCCAAATATGAAGCATAACCAGGCCTCTTTGGCCTTTCTCTTCAAATTTTGAGCGGTCTTAAATGGACACTGATTCTCCTTTACCAAAGCTTATCTCCAGCGATGATTAGCACACATCGTCTTCTCTACACTCCAGTGGTCAGGAGAAGGACTCATATTCAACCTACACATGAGCGATGATGAGGAGGAAGTTGGACCACAGAAGCCTTCGCCCTAACTAACAACCACCATCACTTCACCTGCTACTGCATCAGCCCTCACGTGAATATTGTTTTGGTATTTGTTTATCTTATTTGTATGTGCAGTATACATTTAAATATGTTAACAGTACAATATAGAAGCGCTGTTTTCGTGTCTTTATTCAGTAGATGTGTGAGAATATTTTGGTCAGAAATGTATTGAAGGAATATAACCCTTATTTATATAATTGGGTCTGTGGTCAAACATGATTTACTTAACGGTGCCACAGTTAAAGTGACGGTTTTAAGGAACCTAACCATGACGTTAATGTCGTAATTTGCATGTGTGTGTGCATGTGTTGTATATATGGTTTTAAAGGAACCTAACCATGACGTAAATGTCGTAATTTGCATGTGTGTGTGTGCATGTGTTGTATATGTGTATATATGAAAGGTGAGCTACTTGCCGCTTTAGAAACAAAAGCACAAAACGGTGGGTGTTCGAATCCTGCAAGTTTCACGTGCCCAATTGGAATGACCCTACAGTAAGCACACAGTAAAACAAATTAGTAAGAATAATACTCGGGAAATCTGGATGAACAGGTGGGCGACGGGAACAACAGGTCGCAGTGTATTTACCGAAATGTCACATCCAAAAAGTAACGATGACATAAATAAACTACATAGAAGAGATCAAAGTCTCATCTTTCAGTTCCCAACAGGACATACCAGAGTCAATAGCCACTTGAACGGCATCAATCCCCAGTACCTGTCCTTGTGCAGACATTGCTTCAATCCCGATGAAACAGTTCGACACCTACTCATCGAGTGCAAGGCGTCTGCGGACATGAGGAAAAGATTCTTACAAGCACTGTCGAGAATTACCAACACACCGTACGGATCAATGACACAACTGAAGAAGACCTGTACATATATTAGAATGGCATTGGGCTGCCAAGAGCAGGCTTGCTCAGCAGCTATGGGATAACAACAACAACATGTGCCACCTAATCTCAAAGGAGAAGTGATTTCAAGCGTCTATTCCTTTCGGAGACGGACGATAAACTCGGAAGTATCGTGTACCCGCCATGCGCGTAAAAGAACCCTTGGCAGTTGAAAATCCCCCCAAAAAGTATATTAACCTCTGTGTGCGCAACAATTCTGGAGGTGGTCAAATTCCAACCCAATAGTGGCCTGCACGAAGGCCACAAAGAGGTGGCTACTCTATCATGCAATGACACAACAGCCCAATCATCTGTTCGGCTGCCCACTCTATTGCAAATATACGATTATATACAAAATGACCTCTACACCACAAGCGCAGAACAGGAGCGATTGAGTGAAGATGTGCATTATACATATATTTATTTAAATATCTTCATTCAGTCGCTCCTGTTCTACGCACATAGTATCACATAGTAGACATTGTGATCGAGGATGAAGTGTCCATTGTACAATGTGACTATGTACATTTATCAACTTTTCTACCTATGAAATAAAGAGCTTTATTAATCCTTTACAGTCCAACCTAATTTACAAGATATTAGTCTTAATGTAAAAGACAAGAACAGTCATTTTATGTGGTTCTATGATAACAATAATCAAAACGAATTATTAAAAAAAATTCAAGATATAGTTTTTGTTTATAAATGAAATTTTGCAAAATAACGAGATATGGTTGATATGCGATAATGTGACTTCAGATAAACTGGTAAAAACTATAAGTGGGGCTACTCTAGTTGACAATGGACAATTTAAACTGTAAAGGGTTAAAGACAGGACATATGAAATTGTTAGTTAAATGTGGAACACATATTCTCACTATATGTACATAGATATTTGACATTTAGAAATACATTTCTTTTAAATGGCAATTTATGTATTCTACGATTGCTCATCCTAAACCCTGACAATGACCCGTGGTTTGGGATCAGATCAGCTGCCATCTCCACAATGAATATCGGCTGTAATATTCTCCAGCGCCCTCTACGTTCTTTGTCTTGCCTTGATGGTTCAATCTGACAGGCTTCTTCCTGCCCTCCTCTTTGACGTTGTCGTCATGCTTACAGGGCCACCATCATTTTTATGTATTCCCATTACTTTTACTTTGAGTACGGTTTTCAGCAATATTATATCTCTTATACTGTGGCTGATTAGTGCAGTGGTAGAACACTCGTTTTTCACAGCAAAGGTACGGAGTTCAACGTCCCCTATCGGCAACTCAGGTCAACCCAGCTGGGTACCTGATTTACGGTTCTTAGTTCTTAGTCGACCTGTACTTCTACAGGAGCAAATTCCCCTGTGTAGGTCAAATTTCTGATATGAGCTGGATGTAGTCGGGAGAAGAATTTCCTGCTTAGCTGGCTAAGCTTGAGCAGCTTAATACTCCCCTGCGTTGTGTGGTTAACCGATGTGCGAGCGCATCTTAATACACTCAAACACTAGAGCAAAGTAGACCCGCAGTCTATTAGGCGCCATCTATGCTGCTCTAAACAAACCACCTAACTTTGGCCGGTGTTATGCCACGTCACACAGTTAGCCCCCTATCACGACATGCTGTTTGTGAGAAAGTGGTGCTATTCTTGTCCGTGTCATTCACAAAGATCTCGGCAGACCACACGGGGTCTTCTTGTTCTTCTTGTTCTTCTTGTTGTTGTTGTTCTTCTTCTTCTTCTTCTTCTTCTTCTTCTTCTTCTTCTTCTTCTTCTTCTTCTTCTTCGTTCGTTCTCATTCTCCCACTATCAAACCATGAAAGGGTAAGTAGCAGAATGTAGTCCAGAGAACGGAATGCGTTGTGTCGTAGTTTACAGTTTGACTGCGATATTTGCACCTTTCGGTCCAACACTCCGACTTCAGCAAGCATTTTTTTAATACCGGGTTAGCATTCCCTCTTCGATCCCTTCTCCTTAGCCAGTCTGCCCTGCTGCAGCCTGTTATCCAGGACCACCAAGTGGAGGTGTAGCAGGGTCTTGGCAGCTATGGTTCGCTGGCCCTGACGCTAGTAGTCAGCTATGGGTTGCTGACCACTGCAGCTCATGCGCTGCTCAGCATCTTGATCCCCACTCAGGATCTATCTTACGGTTAGGAAAGGAAAAGGTAGCACGGAAGGGAACTGCCCCCCCCCCTCCCCCATACAAGATGAGGCTTAGTATTCTGAAGTCTCAACACTTTATTCCCGACCGGGATCAAGATGCTGAGCAGCGCATGAGCTGCAGTAGTCAGTGTCCCATAGCTGACTGCTAGCGTCAAGGCCAGCGAACCAGAGCTGCCAAGACCCTTCTACACCTCCACGCGGTGATCCTGGATAACAGGCTGCAGCAGGGCAGACTGGCTAAGGAGAAGGGATCGAAGAGGGAATGCTAACCCGGTACTAAAAAATGATTGCTGAAGTCGGATGTGTTGGACCGAAAGGTGCAAATATCGCAGTCAAGCTGTAAACTACGATACAACGCATTCCGTTCTCTGGACTACATTCTGCTACTTTAAGCCCTTTCAGGGTTTGGTAGCGGAAGATTAAGAACGAACGAAGCCAAGCCAAACCAAGCCATTCCCGACCAGCGGTTAAGTCTGCTGAAGGACTTCCTTTTTTACAGAGGCCAACATATTTATACTTTCTTCATCTGAGTGTATTATGTAAAAGATATGCACAAGGGCTGTGAACGTTGTCTCGTACATGTAATGTGTGGCAAATGGACTCAAATAATGTATTATACTTTTGTAAATAGCAGGATATTCTGAGCACGCATGATACCAAACGAATAACAACTGAAATAGTGCCTCCAATGCCAAGCCACAAAACGAATTCAATAAACTGGGCTTCTTCAGTACAGTAGAATTCAATTTTAGTGTGTATGAAAAGTTGTTTCCTTTGCAGAGGGTTTTCGAACATTACTATAACTGTAATTGTATTTCTTCAATTTCAAAGATACAGACTTTAAAAATATTAAGTGGAAAAGTAAATATAATTAATTTACACATCTAGAGTTTGGTTGAAAGATCTTCCACGGAATAGAACCAGACACCCACTCTACCCAAATTTCCACCTACCACACATGACTCTCTGCAAACCCTTCCCATGACTCTCAGCATACTTCCCCCTCAATTCCCCCTCCTCCCAGAACTTTTAGCACAAACACATACTACTCTCGGTATACCCCCGCCCACAGGACTTTTCGTATACCACAACCACAGGACTTTCCGCATGCCCCTCCCACATATCACCTTCAGACAGACTCTTGGTGACAACAGACTCCAGGCTAGGGCAACTACTTATACATTGTTCCCTTACATACACGCCTCATGTGAGCATCAAGTTTGCAGTGTGGTAGAGAGATCGGTTCTCATGACAACGGTACAGAGTCGACATGATCCAGTCGACCCAGCTGTAAATGGATACCAAACTTACTGCCAAGAAATAAAGACACGGTGGAATGGAGCTGAGTTTTAGCCCAATAAAGTCTCCAATACTTCATCCCCGATAACCGTTTCTGCTATGACTAGATTTACCTTTGCCTGCATCCTTTAACATTTGTCCACGATTTCCTTACTGATTTGTTTGAAATTCCGTCCATTGAATTGTGAAGGTCTGTTTGTAAAGATCAACATTTTCATAGCACCAAGCGATCTTTGAGTCCGTTTACGGACTTATTAGGTTTCCTGCCCTGTGGCAACTTCTAAGCGAGGAGCTTTAATTCGATAAATGATTCTTATCCAGTCTTCACACCACAGGTTTCCTCACTATCGTGTTCCCTCTTCACGTCACAAAACCACGGGTACGTGAGTAGATAAGGAGATGTTCAGCCCCTTTCGGAATTTGATCGACACGACGCGGAAGGGCATTCTTTGTGTAGGATGTAGGGAAAAGCAAGTGACTGTTGGAAACGGTACACTACCTTTGTGTTTCTTCAGTGCGTATGTTTTCTTTTCTCTGCTTGTGCTTTTCCTGCACCTTCTGCTTCTTACGTTTTCAGAGAATAACTTGAACAACAATGACAAAAGTGAATTTAGTCCTAGGTCTGATAATGCCATCGCAGATTAAGTTTTAGATATGTCATTCTATGAGGTATGTTTGAGAGTTTATTTGTTTGGTGAAGTTCATTTCTTCTTGTGCCTTTCCTACCTATAAGTTTGGGGAGGAAGACTAACGTCTGTTAGGCACAACATACTGATCAGACATGTTAGTCAGTGTCAGACACAACATACTGATCAGACATGTTAGTCAGGGTCAGACTCAACATACTGATCAGACATGTTAGTCAGGGTCGGGAAAAAATATACTGACCAATACCCTCACATCGGCTTCCTTGTAGACCTCCCTGGAAACGGGATGTTTTCATGGCAACCTGAAATACGGGATGAGGGATCGACGTGATCCCCGTAGTAGTGAAAGAAACTAGTGTATCCACTAGTGTATAGAAAGTAGTGATCCACGTAGATAAAGAAAAGCATAGCACAACCGCCTGGAGGACCCAGGTCTACCTTCATCAGCACGCTCGGGATGTGAAGAAAGCTAGGACAACCCGTTATTTAACGTGCTTTTTAGGGCACACAAAAGGGTAATCCTACTCATTGTTTCATACAACAACAGGTGCTCTGTGAATGCTGTACAACTGAAAACAATAAGCCGTCAGCCGCAGAGCTTGTCCATGAGTTATCGTTATTGTGGTGAAACTGTTTGGTGACGAGATAAGCATGTGACGGGCCCACACATTGATGAGGTCAATGGTTGCGATTATTTGAAATCGAACGACGAAGAAGCAGAAGAATATATGCAACTTCTTCTTTGCGCACATTCAGGAATCAACTTGGAATTATATCTAAAGAAAATAGCGCCAACCTGAGCTTACAGTTCGTCTTCTTCTTCGGCGTTTGTCCTGAAGCGACGTTGTGACACTGTGTCTTAGTTTACAGCGAGGATGTGATATCTGCGGTCTTCCGGCGCGACACATCCGATTACAGGAGCGGGAGGGAGGGAGGAGGGTTGTGGTAGCAGATCTGCCTTCCACTGAGATTTCTATTCTTTTAGCCTGACTGCACTAGCATATCATTCTTTTAGCCTGACTGCACTAGCATATCATATTTTTAGGACAGCCACTAGGAGGCGGTCTAGGGTCTTGGTGAGATGTGGTTCGCGGATCCTGATGCAGGCAGTTGGCTATGAGTCGCTGGCTGCTGTCACCTCATTCACTGTGCTGCATTCTCGGCCCCCTAGGTTGTTCCGGAAATGCCTGTCCATGAATAGTACTGATGGAGGCTATACATACTTGATAGCTTCTTCTATAATAAAGCTCTTGCTTTCGTGCACTGCTCAATATGAAGAATTAACAGACCTACCCGGAAGTGTCTGTTTTGGATATATGCAATCTGAATTACGGCTCTGGTCAGTACGTTTACTCTGACATTGACGCTAGTTTTTTATTCCCCATGACGTGGGATAAACAATACCAGAAGTATCAACGTGTCAGTCCCGAGGTCAGAACTCTGGGGAAAGGACTAGTGTTTAGTGCCAAGTATGTCGTTAAAAGTGACTGAGAGAGGACCATCATTTCCCTTCCCCTATATTTTTTTTAAAAGAGACGCCCTCGTTACGAGATTGTGTATATAATGCACGAAGTTAATTGCAGGAACTTTCATGAAGAGAAACAAAAGGCGTATAGAAAATAAGAACTGTGTTGCTTACTACTGTTCCAGTACTATTGTTTATATATTATGTGATAAAACCCAAACAAAAAATATCATAGGAATGGTATACAGCTGGTGTTTCCATTACTAGGTCCGCGGATCACGTGTTGCTTGTCAGGCCTTATCGTGTGGCCCGACCGCGAGCGGCATCATTGCGTGATGTGTTGTTGTTTTCGAAGCAACTCGTATCTGAGTTCTGCACTATTGATACATGTTCTCTGGTAGCAGTTTGCAGTGGCTCTTGTTACATCTTGTGACATACTGAAGAAGGTTATTGTTGGTGGTATTGAATATGCCCACACTGAATAGGATTACTCTTTTTTGTGTGCCCTGAAAAGGACGTTTAGTGGCGGGTTTTTGTAGCTTTTCTCACATCCCAAGCGTGCTGATGAAGGTGACCGGGTTACTCCGGGCGGTTGTTCTATGCTTGGCTTTATTTGCATGTCGCTCACTACAACGAGGATCACGTCGATCCCTTAGCTCGTTAGCCAGGCTGCCATGAAAACAGCCCGTTTCTAGGGATGACTACTGGGAAATCGAGGTGAGGGTCATGTCCAGTACAATTTGCCTGATCCTGACTAACATGGCTGATCAATATGTTTTGCCTGACCAGAAATAAAACTTCCTTCCCACTGAAGAAGGTAGAACTGAGTATTCCTCGCCCTACTAAAACACAAAGTTTCTGAGCAGAATAATCAATAGACGAATCACTGTTGGTCACCACTTCGCTAGTTAGCCTGCTACAAAACATATTGGCGAGGTTGTGATGTTGGGTCCTGGTCGTGGCTCCCCATTGCATATGCTAAGCGATACCTGAAGATTAATAATAATGATATTTAACATAAAAGCCTGGTCGTAAATACTGTTCCAACAGCAGGAAGTGGCGTCCAACTTCAATATATTGTAGTCTCTAACAGCAGTGTCCAACTTTCTGCTTTAACGCGGCATATATGTTTTTTACTAATAGGATCATGAGCGACGCCAGCATTTGAGGTCCTACTATAACCTACTGTTTTCAAAAATACCTGCTGTGCTGCATATGCGAAACTGGTACATCATAGGCTAACGGAAGTAACCGACAACAACTCGAGTAGATGAGACTTGCTAGCATGGAAAACAGCTCATCCAACAGGTGTGACAGACTCATAGACTGATCACAACAGACAAACCCACGGGACACATCATCATAGCACCCAATATTTTGAGAATCGTGAAAGTAGGAGGTTTTGTTTTCCCTTAGTAGAGTTTTAGAACTTCTACCCAAGTGGTAGGTCAAAGACCTTTATCTAAATGAAAACCCGCTCTCCCGAATTACAATATATATGTCGGGAAAGATTAACCAGGTCAAATCTGGCCATCAATGGACGACAAGTAAGAGCGGGTTGACCTCTGGCCAGACATTTAAGTAGAACTAGAGGCTGACCCTGAAATACGAAAGAGGACGCCATAAGAGTCTGTGCAGCGTCAGATTTTGACGTATTTCTAACACCGAGACTAGGTAGTCAGGCTAATTCTACAAGAGCACGTCCAGGTGAAAATTGAATGAAAGTTTGGAAGAAAAAGGCCGACAGGGAGATATTAGACTGACGCATCAGGACTAAGTGAAAGCCTTAGTAATTATCATTTGTCGGCTTTACAAGTTCCAGTCAAGAATAGTTATCGAATTAGAAGTCAACGAAAGCAATTCTAGTAACGTCAACGTGACGTTATCTAATCAACGAGTTACAGATTCGAAGTCATACTTTATTTCTTTGCAAGGCTGTGGAATAATAATAGTTTCAATCCAGAATAGTTATCCTGTTTGCAGGCTTGTTGACCTATTGTAAAAGAAATTAAATAAATTTGTCTTTTGTACGGTTGGTATTGTGTAGTTATCAGTATGGACTGATAGTGGAGAGAGTGTATGTATGTCAGTGGTGTAATTTAGTCTCGGAAAAACAGGTTAGTTATTGTAGGTTAACTGACTGTGTTATAAAGGACGAATGCCCCGAAAGCACTTGATGACTTGGACTCTGGACAGTCAAAGTCTAGGAAGCCGAAAAAAAGATGTTCTGCTGAAAGCCAATGTACCGCCTCGAAAGGTACATATATCGCTGTACTAACTGTAAAATGCGGAACGTTGAGCACAAGGAATGCCAGGTCACACAGCTCCATTGGCCGCCCCCGGGGTGATTGCTGCTTCGCCCCGGGGAGACGGAAAGCACTGGTAAATTTATTTAGCACAACTCCAAAAAAGGTGAAATTGTTAAAGATCATTCAGTAGAATTCAGAAGGAGTAAAGAACAAGCGCAGACCTTTGCAGCAAGATTGATATCTGAAAGTATCGATAGCTCGCACTGGAGAGGCATGCCTGGATAAAGATATGTTCCAAATGAGAGCAAATCAAAAAGGTGGATAAGGACGGGCACAAAGGAAAAGTCTTAGTCCTAATACACAACCTGTTACCAGCAAAAGAATTACACACACGAGGGGACACAGAGAAAGCAGGTGCTCATTTTATGATAGGACAGAAAACCTTCAAAGTAATTAGCTTTTAATGCTCGTCTGGAAGACCGATGGAGTACTAGAGTCACTTTTATTAGAATTTGAAAGTTTAACAGTGGCTTGGCTTGGCTTCCTTCGTTCTCAATCTCCCGCAACCAAATCCTAAAAGGGCTTAAGTAGCAGAATGCAGTCAAGAGAACGGAATGCATTGTGTCGTAGTTTACAGCTTGACTGCGATATTTGCACCTTTCGGTCCAACACATCTGACTTCAGCAAGCATCTTTTGAGAACCGGGTTAGCATTTCTTCTTCGATCCCTTCTCCTTAGTCAGTCTGCCCTGCTGCAGCCTGTTATCCAGGATCACCGTGTGCAGGCGTAGAAGGGTCTTGGCAGCTCTGTTTCGCTGGCCCTGACGCTATCAGTCAGCTATGGGTCGCTGACCACTGCAGCTCATGTGCTGCTCAGCATCTTGATCCCTCGAAAGTTTAACAGTCATTCGAAAAGGTGAAGGTACATAGCAATAGATACCAGAAAAGAAGAAGTTGAGAATCGGGAGATAGATAACAACTTTGCAGCTAATAAACAGACAGAAGATGAACCAACCTTTATTTCAGTCGGTGAAAAACAACATTTACTCGATGCTTATACTCATTTACTCGAGACTTATACTTTACAAGAGGAAATCTAGCAAACAGAATACACAGAACAGCCTAAGAGCAATTGTGAGGAAGTGAAAACAAACTAATCAAATTGGCTGTTAGATTAAACACCATCACGACAGAAGCCCCTACCATAATGAAACCATCGAAATACGAAACTGGAAAAAAATTACAAAACTAGCTCAAAAGCACTGCAGACATATCAGCTCACGACATTTTTAAGAATAGAAGAAATTGTACATTTTAATAGAAATAATACTTAAGACAGCAATGGTATTACTCCCCAGATTAGCTAATAACGAACTACATACCATATTGTTCAGAAGATCTGCAGAAACGTAAAGAAGAACAATCGGCTGCCAGAGAATTATCAGAAGTAGGTCAAACCATGGCAAGTTATATCCAACTAAAGAAAACCACAGCAAAATATAGAAAGGTTTTTTGTTGCTGTTTTTTTTATTTTATGGTACACAACTATGGAAACTTTTCACAGTCACGGAACAATCAAAGCATTAAAACACAAAATATCACACTAGAACAAAATGGAAATTCAGAAACAGAAAAGGATACAACAAATATACATACGAGTATTTAAAAATACAGCACGGTTAACAAAACAAACAGAACCAACATAACAATAATACAGAGGAATATTAAAAATACACGCAATTGAAGGGATAATCGCCAACTGTAGCATAGCAACATATAATGGCAACTCAGCACGAAGTAAAAGATGCACTAAAAGAACTAAAAACAAATCTACAGGAAAGGATGATATTACAAAGGAAATGTTGGAAAACCTTGAACTCAAAAGTAAAAAGAAACTACAATAAATAATAAATGAAAGCTGAAGAGAAGAGATAGTGGGCCGTAAATGTGGAAGGAAGCAACCCTGATTCAATCATTAAAATATGGTAATGTCAGAACAAAAGCTGACAGTTAATGACCCATCAGTCTGCTTAGCTGTACAGGTAAACTGATAGAAAGACTGGTAAATACCAGACATATGGGGCACATGGAGAGTAAAAACTAAGAAACACTACAACAAGCCGGTTTCAGACAACACAGGCCACAGTTGGTTCAACTAACACATATCACACAGCAGTTTGAAAATGCTTACAAGGAAACGAAACACACACTATCCGTCTTGGTAGATAAGAACAAAGACTGTGATAATGTTTGAAAAGGAGCGATTCAGAGAAGAACTACTTAAATATGGAGCCAGTAGGCGCATGTACAAATAGACATATAGGACACATTCTCCTAAATGATATGTTGGAGTGAAAGTGCAGGTCCACATATGCTATAGAATGAAACTGGAAAAAGGCGTTCCCCAGGGCAGTGTGTTGTCATCTACAAAGTTCTTTATCTTCATCGACAGCACAATAGATAAAACACAAACGAATGCCAACAGCGGATGATCTATCTAGCTTTGTGTGTAGTTGAAGGAAACACCAAAACAGCAAATTGACAGATTCAGGAAGTTATTAAAAGGTTACAGTGAACTCACAAATGTCTCAAGGACAACAACTATATTAAAAAAAACCTACAAAACTGTTACACTTCCAAAAAGACAAACACAATTACACTGAAACTAAATGACACATACTACCAGGAGAAAAGAACACTATATATCTAAGCATAACATTGGGCTGCAGACTTACATGGACAAAAAAAATTGAAAAATTAAAAAAAGCTAAACAGCGAATGAAAACACATTTTGCGGGAAGTGTATAGGGCCCAGACTATTAGATGTTGAAATTGATGTACACTGGAAATGTAAAACCAGCTTTAGAATGTGGAAGGAATGCCAGCCTGGTCAACAACTCAAAAATCCAACTTTGAAAACAACTGTCAAAATACACGACCAGGCAGAAACGAATATTACGCAGATATGAAATCAACATCAATAAAACAAATGAGAAAAACAACAAGTTACAACATATTCATCAAATGAATAAAAGACGAAAAGTGTGGTTGAAGCATACTTCAGAGATGCGGCTTTGTACAGAAAGCACAAGAACAAGACTTCCTGATGTCAGACCTTCGCATAGATAAAGGCAGAGGGCTCCCCCCCCCCCCCCCCAACCCCCAGCCTTTCCATTAATGACAAGCAGCATAGTTCTACCATGGAAGAGAACACGATCCCAGAGCTGACAGAAAACATACCATAAGTCACGAAATAAAGGCTTCCAAAACAGAGACAGAGAGAAAATATACAGCCTTGGAATATGTTCAAAAGTCCACAGAATTGACCCTCGTATACACAAATGAGTAATCAGTAACGAGAACTATAAACAGGTAAATATTTTTTGAATACTCCGTTTTTAGGTACAAGCTTTTGTTTCTCCTAAGACATGTTTTTAAAATATTTTTTGGACTACAGGAGTAATTATGTTTTCTTAATTTGTGTGTTTCTTTGGCGCATTGGTGTATTAGCGTTTTATTTGTATTTACTGGTGTTGGTTAACATTCGTTACTAAATTTAATCGCTAAAAATCATTATCGTTAGTGTCGATTTCTTCACCTATATCATCGACCAATATTTACATCGGGGGGTTCATGATTTTCCACTCAATGAACGCGTATGTCTGTACGAATGCAACTAGAAGTTGCTGATCCTGCTTTCGATGCAAGTAACTGTGGTTTTTTTTAAAAAATATGTATTCAATACAAGTTTTTGAATGACTTGTCCAGGATCCGTCAAAATTTGATAGATTAACGTGTTGCACTTGTAGAGGCTATGTACACAATTTTAGCTCTCAAGGTTAGGGGGAAGTTTGTTTAAATAGGAGAAATAGTTTAATCAAAGCTTGTAAAAATGGAGGACGATGTCTTTAGACAAAATACAATAATAAACACGTACTTTTCATTATAGATTCTCTATCAGTCATAATATCCATCAAAAACCATTATAACAAGGGATTGGACAGCCTGTTAGAGGCATTCCTGATCACCAGCTATAATTTTAATAGAGTGGAAATCGGTGGATTCCTGTAGACTGTAAGATACATGAAAATGAGGTACCATATGGTCTAGCCAAAGGGGAGAGCGGGGAACAAAACCCAAAATGAAAACAGGGCTTCACATAAAGACAATGATAAAAATATGTTCCAAAAGTAAATGTTACAGAGAAGACCCAGAATCCGATAAAATGGAAGTACAACTCCTTGGCAATATCAGGTCATGTGACAATATTTAGACTACGAACATGCCACTGCTGGCTGAACAAATAACTGCACTAGAAGTAGCTCTGTGCCACTTGAGGACTGTATTTGATGCCTTCCTATCAAAAGGCCAAAGCATCGTAATATTTACAGACACATTATCTGCCCTTCAAGCTCTGGAAGATTGCAAGCCTGAACTTACTCAAATATCTCTAGATACCAACTTATTTATAACATCCCATGGAGTCAGAATAGTTATGCAATGTATCCCTGGTCACTCAAATACACCAGACAATGACAAGACAGACAGACTGGCTAAGAAGACAGTAAGTCAAAAACAATAATACACACGAACAACACTACAGACAGTCAAACAACTATTGAAGAATGGGAACAAAGACGCTTAAATTAATAGATTGGCAATGGGGAATACTGGGAGAGAAATCTAAAAACATATGGCTATCCCAAAGACAACATCAATCTGCCGAAAAATGGATATCAAAGCACCATTTTCCGACTTCGCACCAAAACACTGAACTTAACAGTCACTTGAACCACAACCTACTCCAGAGTTCCGGCTGTGCACACACTTCTATGAAACCTTTGAACACGATCTTTTTGCGTTTCCGGCACTTGCCGGTGTTGGGAAAAAGCTTCTTCCTCCGAGGCCAGACAGATGTAACACTGTATGGAACTAAATAATAGCTCACCATACCACTATATGGCATTTGACCAAAGGATAGGACCCCACGGCTGCTGGACCAATAACCATTCAACCAACTAACAAATATAAACATTGAGCACACTGTCCTGTGCCCATCTGTGGAGAACAAACAAATGGTGGAGCATGTTCTCTAGGTCTGCCGGCTCCCCGAAAGAACCCAGTCACAACATAGCCCTCCTCAACCATACTGTGGGATAATCTGTATCGTGCAGAGAGAAACCTGAGACTGGACGTCCAGTTAATGTGTAGAAAAGATGTGATTATTTGAGAACGAAGGAAAAAGAAAACGAAGAACAAGAAAAAGAAGAAGAAGAAAAATGAAGAACATGAAGAAGAACTACAAACATTTCCAAAAGTGAAATTATGTCGATAAAAGATCATTAAAACGTCGTTCTGTGAGATTAAGCTAGATGAACAAACATTTGAACTAGTCATTTCCGGTGCTGAATAAGAAATAAGTAGAATTGTTTTCCGTTAGTGGAACCGTTATTTAAAAAATCCATTTTCAAAAAAAAAAGGTTATGGATCCTCTATGCTGGTGTTCTAATTAACGCAACGGCAGAGAACTCGCTTTTCACGACAAAGATATGGAGTCCAAATCTGGTTACCAGGCCTATCAAGGCGACCCAATTTGAAATGGGCAACTAGCACACTGTTACGGAAGGAAAGGCAATGAGGAAGGGAACTAGCCATCACACCTGATAAACAAGCTGGGACGGAAAACGCAATTGTATCAGCAAATAATTGCTAGCTGCTTATGTCACGGTCAGCTAGCCACAGTTGACCAAGACTATTCCGCCTCCAAGTGACGACTGCGCTCGTGAAGTCTAGCTAAGAGAACATGGATCAAATAGGATAAGTGAGCCCGATCCTTAAAATACCGTGCTGAAAAAATATGTCAGAAACAAAACGCGTATATATTACAGCCTCGCTGTAAACTATGAGACATCATCAAGTTCTGGACGAACGCCGCAGACGAAGATAAACAAGCTGTGACTTCGTACAATGAAGTCTCTTAACACATCATCTCTGACAGCAGTGTCTGCCATGGCACTACCTTCACCTTTAATGCTGTGCTAAAGTTTGACCCTGGAAATTATGTTCATGCGGCCCTTGAGTCATCAAAATTATTTTCCGGCGGCCTTTAGTCAAGTATACTGATTTCATGCAACCCAGAAGGTGGTTTAATGTTAAGACCCTGCTTTATAGCGCTAAAGACAAACATATACGCCAGACAATGATTGAGCCTGACTTTCTCCTTTACGTCAGACTGAACGTTATCTCAACCCCGGCGATAGTGATTATGGGCAGCTGACATGTGGTAAAAGAACAGCTGGCCAATCACAGCTGAGGTTCAAAGACGCATGTACGCGGGAATGAAGTCACTGTAAATGGATCTGATATCTTTGGAAGGAGAAGGAAGACTAACGTCTGGTCAGACACAACATACTGATCAGAAATGTTAGTCAGGGTCAGGCAAATATACTGGCCAAGACCCTCACTTCGGCTTCCACGCAGCCCTTTCTATAAAAGGTCTGTTTTCACGACAGCCTGGCAACGAGGTAATGGATCAACATGAATCCCGTAGTAGTGAGTAATACGCAGATGAAATAAAGCTTAGCACAGACATCTAGAGGACCCCAGTCCACCTTCATCAGCACGCCCTAATGTGAGGAAAGCTACGACAACCCGCCACTTTTAGGGCGCACAACAGAGCAATCCTACTCATTATGGGCATTCAACAACAACAACATCTTGGGAAGACATATCTCCAGACCGATCCGAATGGAGATGCAACCTGAAGATGGACGAAAATAAGCTCAAGTAACACAGAGAAAGTGAAAAGACAATTCTGCAAAGATAAGGAAAACCAAACACTCAGTTGAGAGTTGCTACTCCAAGGTCGAATCAACCTATAGTCAGACATGACTGAAAATGGGCTACTTACTAGTGATCCGGACAAATTACAGAACACGTCCACGAATAGCGGCTAATGTTATCACAAGAAACAGGGGGAAAAGTAAGGACGAAATCAAGGAGTCGGTAGGAACAACACCATGCATCGAATTGGCGAATATGCATTGAAAAGATATGGTCTGAATACAGCCATATTCATCTGTCTTGTCCAGCTATCAGCAATAATTATCTCCCTTGTTGGCAACAGGGAATCCGAGAGAATGCTCTCAACTATTAACGTCAATAACGGAAAAATAAACACTTAAATCGCATTTCTCCCTATTTGTGCTTCATTGTCTCTCTTCAATTGCTTCTCGTCGACATTCATCATATACATTGACTATTGAATATTAATATGTGTTCATTTCGTGAGGACAACGTGTTTTAGTATTGCATCCAGGATACACACACAAATGATAAATATTAATAATTCTACAAACAAAAAAATAAGTGCTTAACTGCTGACTTAGTACAGACTACAATAAATTGAGATAGAATGAAGAAAGTATAATAGTGTAAACATCGACAAGTACAGAAGGAATAATTATTAGCAAGAATTATAGAACTTTCAAGAGATTGGAGACAACAACAAGACTATGAAACCCGCTAGATTAGATAATCTTAGAATAGGTCAGCAAGTGACGCCGTAGTGTGGTCAGTTCTTCTTATTCTTCGTCGTTCGTTCTCAAACTCCCGGTACGAAGTCGTCCTGAAAAGAGCTTTACAAGTAGCACGATGTAGTCCAGAGCACGGCATGCGATGTGTCGCAGTTTGCAGCTTGACTGCAATTTTTGCACCTTTCGGACCGACACATCCCGATTTCAGCATGGCATATTTGGGTACAGTGTTTGCCTTCCCTCTTCGATCCCTTCTCATTAGACAGTCTACCCTGTTGCAACCTGTTATCCAGGATCACCACCTGGAGACGGAGAAGGGTCTTGGCAGCTATGGGTTGCTGACCGCTACATGTCATTCGCTGCTCAGCATCTTGATACCAGTGTGGTCAATGAGTTGAAATGCCAGATTTAACTATTCAGATAAACTCCGGTCACTTGCTCACTATAGGGACGTATATATGAATAGGTAGAAGTGGCGAGAATAAAGGAGGTTTGTGAGGACTAATGCAGAAGACCAAGCTCGAACTTTTAGATATTTCATGTACATGACGATTTACCAGAATAAGAGAGAGAAGGAGAGTGAGTGTAGTCAGCCAGTTGAGATGCGACTTTCCGTTCACGTGACCACTAATTGGAAAGCCCTTTCCATTTTCAGTAACTTATTGAGAAAACCAGCTGAGCATCTTTGTGTTTTCTGAAGCAGATAACTTGGTGGAGACGTTTCAAGAGCTGTATTTCAAACTCAGTAGAGCTTCCTCGCTTGGCCAAATGTGCAATTTGAAATACTGGAAGTACTATCTTAGAGCGGTTTATAGAGAGAAACACAAGAATAGGCTGAAACTACTCGAGCTGAGTTGTTCATTCTGGAAGTATATTCTCGGGTAGGAGATTATAGTGGCTCTTCTTATATCCAGAGACTCTGTGGTCTCGGGTGCCAGAGGTCGCGGATTCGAATCCAGGTGGAGACAGTATTTTTTTTTCTCATGAATATTCTGGTTAAAAATTCCCCTGCTCTCTGGGTAGTGAGATCGGATTCCCGTGTTCAGTGCCGAGCACGTTAAAAATTCCTTGGCAGTTGGAAATTGAAAGGCGTGGGATTAACGGTCGCTTCCCGGACACAATTAAAAAGCTACCCAAGTTATTTGTACTTTTCCCCATGGGGTTTGTTAAGAGCAGCTATAATGATGGCGAATAACTGGCAGCGGGTCTGCTTAGATCTAATCTTTGAGTATATTAAGATGAACTAGTACATCGGTAAAAACCACCTTCCTCCAAGAAACTGGTTGTATACAGACTCTGTAGTCACGCTAAGTTAAAGAAGGTGGGCTTGTCTTTGCTTGTGAACAGACGACCCCCACCCTCTCCACCCCCCCCCCCCATTACTGGGATGAAAGTGACAACCCCTATCTCGTTATGATGTAACACAACCTATTTCCAGGTGCACATTGTGGACGTGATCTTGGTGTGTACGTAATACTAGAATTTTGTAGAATGGACAACGATGGCTGTGGACATTTAAGTCGGTTCTTAAAATAGCCTCTTGCTGACCACCACTTTCTTTAGACATATTCCATTTGAATTCTGAAAGTGTACAAACAACATCAGGATTAAGACTTACGATTAGATTCGTTCAATTAACCACAACGAGAAACTATACAAGAGTAGGTCAAAGGTGGTAAGTCGGTAGAATCGTACTGGCTTTATAACTTTAAGGATATGTTGTTTTGTTGTTTCGAATGCCAACAATGAGTAAGTTTACTATCTTGTGTCCTGAAAAGGACGTTAAGTGGCCGGTTGTATTAGCTTTCCTCACATCCCGAGTGTGCTGATGAAGGTGGACCGTCGTCCTCCGGGAGGTTGTGCTATGCTTGGCTTCATCTGTGTGTTGATCACTACTACGGGGATCACGTCTATCCCTCATTCCGTTAGCCAGGCTACCATGAAAATAGCCCGTTTCCAGACAGGGCTACGAGAAAGATGAGGTGAAGGTATTGTGCCTGACAAGACGTGAGTCCTCATCCCCACTTTAAGGAGATATACTAGATGCTTTTTGTCCTGTTCTTTGTGGTTCTTTTCATAGCAGCATTATCGACGACTTATGATTCTTCTTCCAATGTCCCCACAAAAAGATAGCATCGCTATACCAGGCCTGTGCAACTTTTTGCCCACGGGACGCAATCGGTCCTAAATCGCAATCAAACTAAAACACCCAGTTAAAAATAGGCTAAAGAGAACCAGCTTCATTCATATATCAAACCACCTACACCAAAAATATGGAGAACTAATTACCAACCAACCTACAGAAATAGAAATGCTTATTAACTATGAAGAGCCAAGCTGCAACATAAACAACATCGAAATAAGTACAGCGATCCCAGAAATAAGAAGAAAAGACCAACACAGTGTCCACGAGCTGAAAATTTTAGCACAAACAATGATTGAGGAGAAATATAATACCAAGGAATGGACACTGTACACAGATGGTTCAGCAGAGGGGGCAGGCCGAAATGGGGGAGGAGGCATATTCATAAGACACAAAAGAGAAAATATAACAGAAGAGGCCCTCCTAACAGGAAAGTTGTCCACAAACCTTAGAGCAGAATCGATGGCCCTCCTGCGAGCACTGAGAATACTTCAAACAGAAAGGCAATATCCAACAAAAATAGCTGTATTCGCGGACTGCAGAGAACTATTAGAGACAATACAAAAAACAAACAACGAACCACTGTTATCGGAGATCAGAGCAGAACTGGGAAAACTCCAGAGATCCTCAACAATAGCGCTCCAGTGGCTACCCTCCTATTGCGGAATCACGGGAAACGAGAGAGCTGATGCTCTGGCAAAAGATGGCAACAAAAAGGCACAATTTAATCATCGAGTACCATACAGAAAAATCAAGAACATCATCAGAAATCAGTATACACACCAATGGAGAGAAGACAGAAACATAAGCAGTACACCAGACCCAATTCACTATCTCAAAAGAAATCAACAAACTACCTTATTTCGACTGAGAACTGGACACTGCAGACTACTAGAGCATCTGTACCGACTGAACATCTCACATACCGATGAGTGCCCATGTGGAACAGGATGCCAGAACCCTGAGCATATTCTACAAGAATGCCCAATCTATCGGGAAATGAGATGCCAGACCTGGCCAGAGGGTGCGGAGCTGAGACAAAAGCTGTGGGGCAGCCGCTCCGACCTGGTGAAGACTACAGACTTCATCATGGCGACTGGCCTGCAGATATAGCATGTCCAAAAAGATCATGAACGCAAAGACAAGAGAAGACAACAGCAATAGGACCTTTTGAAGACCTCTTGGCAACTGTAAAAAGAATTAAACTCGTTTAGTACGATCACATATCGAGATCAAATGGTCTTGCAAATACGATCCTGCATGGAAAGGTGCAAGGCATACGACGAAGAGGCCGTCACAAAAAGAGGTGGGAGGACAACATAAAAGAATGGACCAATCTCCTACCAGAAGAGGCACAGGCAGCGGCCGCTGACAGAGAAGGGTGGTGTGGGGTTGTGAGGATGTCTTCATGTGTACTCCAACGACCTCATCGGTTACGGGATGACCTGACCTGACCTGGTCCACTAGACTGGCGCTTTTACTATAAGCAAGCAGAAAGATGAAAGCCTTCTACACAAATTCTGGAATTACATGTTTAAAAAAAAATAATAGCTAGTTGATTTGAATTGTTTTATGGGTCAGGCATATGTACTCGATATTGACCTCACGTCTGACTCTTATGGAGTAAATTAGTGAACCTTACAAGGTATAGCACGTTTAGGTTGGTTGAGATGAAGTTGAAAAGTCGATGACATAAAATTAAGCTTAAAAGAACTTAGCGTCACAATTTGAGGCGTTTTAAAATGAACTAGTAAAGAGCACAGAAGCCACATATTCTGTTCATCCATGACATTTGATGAAGACCAGTATCTCTGTTAAGCCGTGTGGATAATCTTTTCTCTTGCTGTGTTCGCTTGAAGACCAGTCTCTCTGTTAAGCCGTGTAGATAATCTTTTCTCTTGCTGTGTTCGCTTGAAGACCAGTCTCTCTGTTAAGCCATGTGGATAATATTTTCTCTTGCTGTGTTCGCTGAAATGGGTGATTTGCGCGGTGATTTTCATTAAACTGAGAAAGAAACTACGCCTTTTGTCAATCTGACTCTCTCGTCATGAGTTAACTTTGGCCAGTGGCAAGACATTATCGAGACGACTGGAGATATCACAGGATGCAGATTTTTCTTCACGGTTTACTCCCGAAACCTTTCCCGTAAACATGTATCCCACAAGGTGCCGGAAGGAGGGATGACATATAACTTTGTGTATGCCTTTCCCATAAGAGGTCGTAGTGACATCACTCAGCGTGTGAGTCCTGTGTTGGGCATTTCTCACGGGCGACGTGTTCTAGTTTATTTTAGTCACGTGTCTAAATTTCAGTCACACCAAAACCGACACTGCCTGCATCTAGGGCGAAGGGCGCCAATCTCGCACGTACCATGAAAATACGACACATGTTTAACCGTAGTACAAATTCATATATCCGATGTCCATGCCAGGATTGTCGGAGAGAAGAAAACACAAAAGATGAACGAATTAACAAGTCCAATGGAAAACCACGACGTGTTTCCGTGAACACAAGTGTAAGTCTTCGACAATTGTTAATTCCACACAAATATGTGACCTGGCGGCATCCATAATGAACTTAAACACCAGAGCAATGTTACACCCGCAGCCAGTACGGTGCCATCTTCTACTAACGTCTCGGTGGTCTTCTGTTCTGTGGTCGATGATTTCACATATACCGAGCAACTGGCTATCGATCAGTTTAAGCGATGCTAAATTCAATTGTATTAAATAATTGCTTACTTCTCAACCAATGAAAGATACTACAAGAGAAGAATATATTTTTCAGGAATTAAAACATTTTACATGTGACAAACTAAACTGGATACCAACCGATGGAGCTACCACGATGATTAGGTCAAACTTATGCAGCTATTGATAAAATCAAATCGGAGCTATGTGATATGATAATAACAGAAGATATGTATGCGCTGCACTGCATTTTAAACCAAGAAATCGTGTATGCAAAATTAATTAAATTCGCCCATGTAATGACCATAACATCTTTCCACATACATTTTCACTAAATCATCAGTTTCAAGAGTTTCTGGAAGACGTTTAATATGATCAATAAGACCTCACCTTTTGATATGAAGTGCGCTGGATAAGTAAGTAGAAAATGCTGACGCCGTTTTTACGAGTATAAAGATGGTATCTGTTTTAATGGACATAACATTAAAACCCACGAGAGAGAAAAACAAAAGCTGGCTGTGTGGTCCGCCGTTTCTTATAGACGTAACAATTTCATCTTTATGAACTTAATGCTAATTTGCAAACTCAAACAGTTGATCCATGAGCTACAGGGTTACATTAAGTTATTTCAGAATAAACTTCCACTCTGGAAAAGTTAACAAAGGATAGGCAGTGCTTACTGTGCTTATTTTTTTAATCACACTTGTAAACCGCAACAGTGATTTTGATTTGCGAATCATTTGAGACGAGTTGAAGTCTTCTAATAAAGAATTAAACACTAGTTTTTTTGAATATTTAGCACAAGATACACATTTTAAAATCCTCTCCTCTAGTTCATATTGACGTGAAACGATCTCTACCTTATACACAAATGAAACCAATTGTACTGTAAGAGAACACACATCGGATGACAAAAATCAAATATGTTTCAGTAACTGACTTTAATAATATTTATTTTTTTAAAGACAGGAACCCGAAACTCACAGGTTTTCTCGGAAGAAAATAATGCCATTTACAAGCACTTACAGCTGCGGGTAATTTTTTCTAGAATTAAATTAGTTAAATCTGAAACGATGCCGATAATACCTGATTCATTCATATCTAGAAAACACTGAAGCCTGTTGTAACTTCAGTCTTTTCCCGAAAAATGATCGAACGCAAATAATCTGTTTAAAGTTTAGCTTATTTGTATTCGTAAAGCAAACTTTAAAAAAAAAAAAATGTTTATTCAAATAAACAACTAATTAAATAATGATCCGATGACGTGCTTGTTTTACTGTTAATCTACTCGCACATTGTACATAACTTGAATACATTTTCCATTAATTTACAAAAACAAAAGATGTTGGTCAAATAAATACCAAAAAATAATCATCATCATGTAGCATGTCCTTTGTAGAACGTCGGTCTCATCACAGTCTGTCTGAAAGAAACTCGTTCCCTTGCCAAAACACTAGCCTCCGCCACTGTCATACTCAGGCATTCCTGGATATCTTGGTGCCATCGTCTTTTTGGTCTACCCCTTCCTCTTTTGCCTGGCACCATACCTTCCATCACCGTTCTCTCAAGACCATTATGTCTCTTCATGTGACCAAAGTACTTGCATTTTCTAGCCAAAATGGAATTGATAAACCAGTTCTCTTCTATGCTCAACTCTTGCCGAATGTCTGCATTTGTTTTTTTCTCTGTCCAGGGTATTCTGAGGATCTTTCTGTAACATTTTGACTCGAAGGATTCGATTATTTGTCTAGAAGTTTTGGTAATCGTCCATGATTCACGGCAATAAGCTGCCACAGGAAAAACACAGGCGCTCAAGACTTTTACTTTTATCATTTTGCTGGTGCCCTGCTATAATTTCTTCAGGCTGTTCAGTCTCTGCATTGCCATAGCTAGTCTTCTTCTGATTTCTTTCGAGCAGTCGCCATTTTTATCAATTCTGGAGCGCAGATATTCAAAATGTGTGACCTGATCTATTTCCTCACCACCCACTGTAAATTTATGTTGACATTGTGTTTTGTCGGTGGTCATTATCTTTGTTTTATTTATGTTTATGAACAGGTTTTGATCTTTACTATGTCCATTAACGGCTGAAAGTAGCTGCTCTAGCCCTTCTGCACTTCTTGATAGTATCACTGTGTCATCTGTGTAATTTGTTTATTGGCGTTCTTTATCCCTGACAAATGTCTTGTGACTGTAATGTAGGTGTCATTTTGTTTTTGGGGATCTAGATGCTGAGCAGCGCATGAGCTGCAGTGGCCAGCGACCCATAGCTGACTGCTAGCATCAGGGCCAGCGAACCAGAGCTGACTGCTAGCATCAGGGCCAGCGAACTATAGCTGCCAAGACCCTTCTACACCTCTACGCGGTGATCCTGGATAACAGGCTGCCGCAGGGCAGACTGGCTAAGGAGAAGGGATCGAAGAGGGAATGCTAACCCGGTACTCAAAAAAATGCTTGCTGAAGTCGGATGTGTTGAACCGAAAGGTGTAAATATCGCAGTCAAGCTGTAAACTACGACACATTGCATTCCGTTCTCTGGACTACATTCTGCTACTTAAGCCCTTTCAGGGTTTGGTAGCGGGAGATTGAGAACGAACGAAGCCAAGCCATTTTGTTTTTTGTCCTTGTGCGGTCACTGAGCCATGCCCTATATTTGTATTTATCCACGAACATTACAACACGTAAAATTAGTTTGTGAAAAACAGTTAAGCCCCTAGACGAGACAGAGTTGAAAATGAAAACACTCGATAGATAGTTGAAACAGCGCCATACATGGTGCTTATATACAAGATGTAAAGACAAACAGAGGATTTAATAGTCCTGGCATCTGACAAGAATGTCTCCAAACCTACTCGTTTTTCGCGAACCTAGAACACCAGATAACAGGGAGTCAGATCAAGAATCAAGAGGAAGACAAGAAAAAACTAAATAAATTGACAATGCTGAAGAAACACTACAAAGGCATGACTTGAAAATAACAATAGCCTACAGAGATGTTTGAATGAAAGACTGTTTCACATCGATTCGGTTATCATCGCGTAAAGTGGATACAAGAGATGAGGTGGCCAGGGATAACATTTACAAATTAACGGGGCAATGTTAGTAGCGAAGTAAAATCACTAAATTGATTCGGTCTGTGGTTGAAAGTCGCGTCCCTCGCCGAAATAAGGCAAAAATGCGCAACACTGAACCGTATCTCTGTGTAGGGAGCCTGGGTTGCATAATTTATTGTGAAACTGCTATGGTTGTTTCAGTCACGGTATACTTTCTACGATGAGGTTGTCTTACGAAATGCTTATTACGACGGCTCCGTTGCTCTACCACTAGCGCCCCGGCAACCGGTCTCTTGGTGAACGTGGGTAAAAGTGATATCATTAGTATTAATTAATCATCAATAGCAACATCCTTTCCCGTCCGTTCCAGTACCAGCATGGGGTTACTACTGTGGATCGCCTCCTTGCAGGAAACCAATGACAAAAAATGTTTTTGCTCTTGTGGTGTTGGTTTCTGTAGCCCTTTGTCTTCGTGACATGAGAGCCAAAGCTCAAGGCAGGATTCAACAAATTGATCAAGACTCGCACCTAACTTCAGAGTATTGCTCCTGCAGAATGTGTTGCTGTAATCTGGTCAACGAGGTAGGGATCGATACTGTAATCCCCATACTGGGAAGCTGAACACTGCAAAATAGCCATGAAGACACAGGCCCACCTTTCTTCATTACGCCTCTGAATATAACAAGAGCCACTGTAACATGCTACAATAAAAACAGTAAAGAGTGAAGAACTCAGAATGAGTAGCTAGGTGCAATAACAACATAATGAGAGTGATATCATCACGCACAACCCTTAACTAACCGTATCCCCTACATCATTCCCAGTAAACTCTCCAATAATAGCCCCGGGACCCACTCTGATAGCGGAGCAGGTCATGCATGACCACAACCTCCAGTATGAGACACTATGGCAGTACAAGATGTCTAGCTCATACCTCTTTAAAGAGGACCATCATCATTACGACTTCGCAATCAACGATTCAGAAGGTACAGAAAAGTTACCACATGAGTGGATAGCGGACATACAGGTTTTTGTGTGGATCTATTGTCCTGCTCATGATAGAGTTCCCCGACATGACCTTGAAGGCACACTTAGTGGGAATAGTGACAATGGATAGGGGTTTATATTTGATCATCAACCGTCTCTTGGAGAATGACACTCCAAATGGTGATCCGGCAATCCACATATTGCAGTATATAAAACAGATGTGGGTCCAGTAGAGATGAGTGATTGAGAGGGCGGAAAAGTGGCTACAACCCACTCGATAACAATTAGTATCTACACCTTTCGTAAAACATACTTGCCAAGACCCTCATCTCGGCTTCCTCGTAACCCTCCATGGAAACTGCCTGTTTTCGTGGCAACCTGGCTAAGGTGAGGTATCGATGTGCTCCCCGTAGTAGTGAGCGACACACAGACGAAGCCAGGCATAGCACAACCGTCTGGAGTACCCTGTCCACCTTTATCAGCCTCGCTCGGAATGTGTGGAAAGCTACTACAACCCGCCACTTAACGTCCTTTTTAGTGGGCACAAAAGAGTAATCCTACTCATTGTGTGCATTCAACAACACCTTTCACCATTTGCTGAATGGGACTTCTTCGGCCATTTTCCTGAAAAATACGTTTGCGACGTTGTGTTGTAGTTTACAGCGAGGCTTCGATTTCTACGCCTTTCGGCCCAATGTTTCATATTTCAGGAAGATATTTTGGGGCAGGATTTGTCTTCCCTCCTCGATTCCTAATATCTCAACCAGGCTGCATGGTTGCAGTCTGTATCCAGGGTCGGCACTTAGAGGTGGAATATAGTCTTGGTCAGTTATGGGTCACAGGACCTGACGCAATCAGCAGATATGAGAGGCTGTCTGATGTTAGCTAATTCACTGCTGCATCTTTCGGCCCCGTTCATTGAGACTGAGTGATTATTGGTCTGCACATAGTGCGGTGACGTCGGTTCCTAACATAGCAGAAAAGAGGAGGAAGAAACATGACACTAAACATGTGAACCAGCAAGAGAAGAGAAGAGCGCGGATAGACAAGCACGCAAATAACAGCAAATGATAAACGCAGGTCAACTGGAGTCTCGGAGGTGGCAGCTCAAGAAGATACCTCGAAGCAGAAATCGTTGAACATTGGAGTGTAACTTCTGAAGGCATTTATTCCAATAGAATAATGATAAATAAAGATCTCCGAAATAAAGTGAACGGCGTGGCCTAGTGGTTAAGTGGCACGGCTCACAACCAGAAGGTGCTGGGTTCGATCCCCATCACAGCACCGGCCGGGGTTACCCCGGGGAAGCAAACCCTTAGAAAATGCAGGAGGAAGCAGACCCTTACATAAAATGCATGCTCAAGTCGGATGCACTGGGCCGACGGGCGCAAAATAAAAACCACATTGTAACGCACACACGCCTTGGGGAATAGATAAATAAAGCAAACGCAAAAAAAAAAAAAAAAAAAAGTGAAAACAATGTCAAGCATAGCATTTGTAACCGAGAATTGTTTGGCTATTTTATATATAGGTACTCAGATGGGTGTGTGTGCGCGCGCGTGTGTGTGTGTGTGTGTGTGCGTGTTTTTTGTTCTTTCTTCATGCTTTCCATGGACGGCCTTAGATCGATTAATCCTAAAGATTCTGGAGCACTTGTGGGCATGAAACGAATAATTACAGTTATTGATGGCACAACACTAAAGGTTTAACATTAAACTGTGGAACCTGGCCAGCGTACTCCAGCCGAGTCCCTAATTTGCTACGTTTTTTTCTTCGCATGTGAAAGTAAGAACGGAATCTTTGCGTTTTCTGTTCTTGTCATATGTTGGCGTATGTGGATTTCTTGCTAACTGACACACACACACACACATCTTTATTATTTTTAATCTGCTGTTGTTTTTCTTTAAAATATCCTGACAAGGATTATTTCGAACCCACGTCTAAACGAGCTCCAGTCTTTCCAGCTATAGGTAACTGACAACTGCAACACGTAAAAGACGGAAACAACACAATATCCGACATCCGACCTGAGAAGAAGTTATGTGACGTTTTCTCAGATAAGTACACTATTTTCTCCTTATATGTTGACATCCCCCATTTATGTATTCTTCCATTCTATTATTGGCTAGTTCATTATTGTTGTTGTTTGTTGTCCCTGATGAAGGCCTACTGGTCGTAACGTAGGTTTCCATTGTGTTTTCGTCTCGGTGCAGTATCTGATCATAACCATTTAACACATTTTTTAACATGTACAACATTTTCACTCTATTTTTCTCTTACTTTAATATGAAGGTTCTAACTATTTTCCCCAACGGTAGCCTCCCTCTTTAGCACTATACTTATTGATTGTACTGCAATGAACTGAGAGACAAGTATAACTACATTGATCATGTTTCGCATGACAGCAGGACATACCAGATTGAATAGTCACTTTCACAGAAATTGGCAGTATCACCAATGTGTATGTGGGGACAAGGAGCATAGACAGTCTAACATATCCCATGGTATGCTTAGAAAACTGCGTTTCCTAGCACACGGAAACAAACTTCTACACAATACTTTCTGGGAACATTGAAGAACACTTCACCATAGCAACCTTTACTGAACGTCACGTGTAACGAGTGGAAGAAGACTTCTATGTATAAAACAATTTTTCTCTTCCATTTCTCTAAATACGATACGGATAAATATTGCAAATAATCAAATATTGAAATACTCGTTGCTTCCTTCACTGTTTTCATTTATCTGTACAATTATCTATCTTCTTCAATATCATAATCGTTGTTGAAAACGTTCCGAAAAAAAAAGTAAAAAAGAAAAACCTGAAACACGTGTGCTATATGAAACCAAGGTTCCACGACTAATGGGCTAGAAAATGTGAGCCATGCGCCAACTAAGCAGTGATTTTTTTTTAAAGGCTGCCTTCGAGAATGCAAGCTTCCCCACAGAGAATGCGGGGGAGTGGGGATAATCACATCTGCACGCCACTAGAAGTGTGAGCACCACATCTTTCTACCCTCTTTCTTTGAGCTGGTACAAGGCTAGAATGTGAGAGACCAAACCGAAAATGAGTTGCATTCTTGCTTACAGTGGGGGCATTTTAGCCAACTCCATCCGTTTTCCTATCTACTGTAATGTCTCGCGTGAGTATAGATTAGTTCGTGTGTGAGGATAGTGAGGGGTGCTAATTTAATGAGTGAGTAATTTAGACAAGCCTGGATGAATCAAAATGCGCTGAACTTACTTCCATGATGTAGTTAACAGACAAGATGGTCGGGAAGAGGATATGTGCTACTTACATACGAGTTACACATTTGACTGAACTTTAATTACAGTACCGATTGCTGCCGATATACTTACACATTGGATGAGTTACATCACAAGTATCAGGGTGGAAGAAAAGTTGTTGTTGTTGCCCGTTCTTACTCCTTAACTATTGCCGGGTTTTTTTCTGGTAGAAGTTCTAATGGCTCTTCTTATATCCTCGGGCTACTATTACTATCACCACGGCATGTATTCCTATTGCTGGGGTCCATCAAGAGGATTTATAAGGCTGGTGAATAAAAACCGCTTTCTCCTTTAGTTGCCACCTACTGTACAGACTAGATTGTTATTTTATCTCCGATAGTAACAAATATATGGCTTTCCGAGGTTTTAAGCAAACGTCCTCGTGGTTAGAAGTCTGTACTGAAAAAAATGGGACTGGGGAAATAAGAGGAAGAAACATGGCACTAACCATGTAAACCCACAGGGGAAAAAAGAGCGTGGATACCCAGGAACATATACAAAGAATAGCAAACGATAAACACAGGCCAATTGGAGTCTCCAGCTCAAGAAGATGATCCAAAACAGAAATCGTCGAACAGTGGGTGAAAACTTCTGAAGGCCTTTGTTCTAGTGGAACACGGAAAAGCGAACTCCGACAAAAAGTGAAAACAATGCCAAGCATAGCACATGTAACCGAGACTTAAATTGTTTGCCTATTATTATATATACGCACAAGCACACGTGTGTGTGTGTGTGTGTGTGTTTGTGTGTGTTTGTGTGTGTGTGTGGTGTGTGTGTGTGTGTGGGTGTGTGGTTATGCGTGTGTGTGGGTGTGTGGTTATGCGTGTGTATGTGTGTGTGTGTGTATGTGTGTGTTTCCGTCATGCTTTCCAGGGACGATTTTAAACCGGTTGAACCCTAACTACCCCGAAGCACTTGAGGGCTCCAGTGAGTGACACGAGTAATTACAGTTATTGATGGCAAAACATTGAAGGATTAATATTAAATTGAGGAAGCTGCCATGCCAGTATACTCCTTGTGTGTTGTTCTTTGCCTTAGTATTTTTATATAAGAAATAACGAGATCATTTGCGTTTTCTGTTCTTCATCTGAATTTCTTGTTAGCTCACACACACACACACACACACACACACACACACACACATACACACACGCACGCATGCACGAACGCACACACACCGTTATCATTTCAAATCTGCGTGCTGCATTGGTGATGTAGTGCTACCGTAAAAAGAAATGAACCACTTTTTGACTTGACCAGAGGGGAAGAGTTAGAATATGCCCTTCTCAAACCCAAATAAACTGCATGGCGACGGATGACGTCTGCGACAAGTCGGCTTAAAGAAGGAAATGTATGTTATTTGTGAGATAAAACGTGTCCCCAAACGTGTCATTCTAGTGTTGCCCACTTAGCTTTTTTCTCCATTAGATCTGGCTGATTTTTACGAAGTCGAGCGGACCAACAGCTTTGGCTGTTCTTCTTAGTTCTTAGTCGACCTGTACTTCTACAGGGGCAGATGTTCCTGTGCTGGTCCCAGCTCTGGTATGAGCTGGATATAGCCGGTAGAAGAAATTCCTTCTTAGCTGGCCATGCTTGAGCAGCTTAATACTCCGCTGCGTTGGGTGGTTAACCAATGTGCGAGTTCATCTTAAAAGACTTAAACACTAGAGCAAAGTAGACTCGCAGTCTGTTAGGCGCTATCTGTGCTGCTCTAAACAAACCACCTAACTATGTCCGGTCTTATGCCATGTCACACAGTCGCCTTTTACGACATGCTCTCAGTGAGGCAGTGGTACTATTCTTGTCCTTGTCATACACAAAGATCCCGGCAGACCACTAGGGATTCTGCTTTGGCTGATAGTACAAAATGTAGCTGTCCTCCAAACACTTTAGCTGATTTCATTTAATTGTTTAGCTAACTTCTGATTGTATACTTGCTCGCAATTACAAACAAATATTATTGCAGGTTCGAAAAAGCAAAGCCATATCAACAATCCTTAAACTTGTGGAGTTACCAGCATAATTCAATGCAGATTTCATTGTGAAAGCTTTAGAATGTGAACTGGCATGTAAAGACCTGAACTTGAACAGACCTGTAACCATTGGAACTGACAATGCTAGTCTGGTAGTCGGTATTAATAATGGCGTGTAACCTTAAAGAGAGAGATCCTATTTCCTCGTTTTTGTTAGATGTGTTTGCCACTTACTTCAGCTTACCGTTACTTACAATTCTTCAGAGTGCCTCACAATAACTTCAGAACTGCTTATTGCAGAGACCACAAATCGTTATCTTTTTCATCCTCACGTCATATGGTGTTCTTCTTCTGAGTTCATTTTCAATCTCCCGCTACCAAGCCCTGAACAGGCCTTTGCAAGTAGCAGGATGTAGTCCGGAGAACGGATTTGCGTTGTATCGTTAGTTTACAGTTTGACTGCGATATTTGCACCTGTCGGTCCGGCACATCCGTCTTCGGCAGGTCATATGGTCTAAAAGAATGTATCTCAAGCCATCAATGACGGTATGGAACCATTTAACATTCTCAGTGATTCAAAGACCAGATGGTTATTCTGTGACCCTACAGTAGGAAGGATAATAACAGTGGGTTGAGGCTGAAACCTCGTTTTGAGATTATGGGAACTAAAGATAAGTGATACAGTGCAGAAATTGTATTTGAAAGTTATAAATATGAGAAGAATCTAGCCTACCTACTTCTTTCCATCGAGTCCGTGTGGAAGTTCAACAAGTTTATAAACTGTTTGAATCAGTTATAATAGATAGCTTCAAGCTTCTTGATGATCTACACTGCTGATAAAATCGATATCTAGCAAATGATTACTTCCTACTACTAAAGTGAATTCACTTTTTTCTGATATTCTGAAATATTTGAACCGTAATCATTATCTAGGATAAAGATTTGACGACAAATTGAAGAATTGAACCATCTATAGAACAAATACGAGACGAAAAAAAGTCATTAAAAAATTACGAATTTTAACTTTATTCAAAGCGTCTGAGAAAATTTAAAAATTTCAAAAGGTTAGAGAATCGATAGTCAGTTTCATAAAATATATGGGAGCATCTGAAGCAGTCATAACTGCTAGTAAATACAAATGGCTTTAGCTACATTTAGTTTAATGGGCTCACAAGTGCAAAACTAAAGCTTTCTGGGCTGAAGGGAAGGAACATAAAGATCCATCTGGATACAAACCGCTAAAACAATTTGAGAAATTTGCAACTTGAGTTGCAATATTACCCCACCCCAATGCTGAAGTTGAAAACGTATTTTAGCTGTCTTAATGTAATGAAATTATAATCACTGCTATAATGTCAGTCAATTTTGAATTGAAAAAAAAAAATACTGTAGTGAATATGAATTACCAGAAAAAGCTTTTTGTACAGTTCATCGTATTGATTCAAGGATGAACCTTGCATTTCTATATCGAGTTTGTTTGAATAAACTCAACTCCACCACGATTAAATCAGATGAGTTATATCTAGAATTAGATTTAGAACAAATATTTTTGCAAGAGTGATTTTGTGTTGACTTGTTAAGTAAAACTGTAATGGAGATTACTCTTGGCAATATTTGTTTGATTATTATGATTTTTTCAAAATCATAAGGCTTTTAGCTGTCTTGATTCGTTTATTTCCAGTGTTGATTCTCACGTGTACTATGTGCTGCACGTTCTGGGCAGCTGTCGTCTCTTCGGGTTTCATTTCATAGCTCAGACGTTGCTTATCATAACCATTGTGTTATTCTATTTGACAGTTGACGTTTTACTAAGACACATACACACACACATATTTATTTACATACAAGCATATATTTATATGTGTGCTTTTGTCTCATATCTGCCACGCGAAGCCAGATTTTCTTCTCTCTATTGCTGCGTGAGCATGCAACCTTGTAGGATATGTTCCCCTGTCATGGCATGCTTCTCACATAAACACATGTCATAAAGTTCCAATCCTCATTTTGTTGTAAAGATTACCATTGAGTCTGTTATGCCTAGTTCTCAGTCTGAAGATGATGACTTGCTTTTCTTTAGTTAAATCATAGTTGCTGTATTATTTTCAGAAGTAGTGGTATTGATATATCCATTTTACCCTGACTTTTGCTTTAACTATGGTCTTGACCTCATTATACGTGGTGCTCAGGTCTGTTTGTTGAAAAGTACCTACACACGTTGCTAGTTTGTCTGCAGCTTAATTGCCTTCGATATTGCATTTGGGGGGTGGGGGGGGGGGGGGGGTGTGTGTGTGGTTTCCCCACTGAATGACAAACCTTGGGTGTTCTGCTAAGAGCTGTGTCAGGGAGTACATACATTCTCGAGATCATCTTTGTGCTGTTTTAGCGCTGCTATTACTGCCGGAACAGCAGTCAGGAATACTATGTTTTCTTAGTGAACATCTTCATCTTGGATTACAAGCTCGGCGGCGGCCTTCAGTTTCTTTGCTTACTTAGTCTGTAATAGACCACTCTACCTCCACTGGATGTGGTTTTGTTAATTGAGCCATTTATATATACAAGTATCGATGTTTCAGCGGCATACTCTCCTACGATATTCTTCAGTGACAAATTTCCTTTCTAAATCTGTCTTAGTTCCCTTCTTCCCCTCTATGGTTTCCACAAGCCATAGCCTAGAAGGAACTATAAGAAAGCAGACTGAAAGAAGTTTGCCACAAATACAGATATCTGTTGCCAGTCCATCAACACCCACAACAGGAAAGTAGGTAGGGTGGTGAACAAATTCAATCAGTATTATCTACAGGCAGCAATTAAAAAAACATCACGAGAGACGCCAGAACAAACTACAAACGTATTGGTCATCAGAATTGCGACAGATGGATCTTCAACTAACAGAGGCAAGATAAAAAGAAGAAATTAATTAACCAAAATCAAGAAAGTAATATCAAAATATATATATATAATAGCAAAAGCCTTAAGTAACAAAAACAGCTACAAGACAACAATTGCGTTTGAAAATGGCAGAAATGTACTAAATGGGGGAAAAAACATCAGTTGTTGGTGTCCAAAGTTACACAGAGAAATAAAACTCACAGACATAAAAAGGTACATTAAGAAATAAATAAACCCCTTGGAGCACTCAATGGAGTACCCCAGGAACATATGATGGTAAATATCACCAAGATAAAACTAGAATCAGTCATTAGAAAACTCAAGAAGAAAAAAGTCATAGGAAAGGGTAGCATCACTAATGAAATGCTCTCTAGCATGAGAGAAATAGCAGAGATCAAATTGTTGCACATCTTCAGCACAATCTGGAAATAAGTGTGGAAGGAGGCAAGGACTATCCCCATCCTTAAATATGGGATGGAAAGCATGAAGCCAGGCAGCTAGAGACCCACTCATCTGTGTGAAAAAACAAATGGAGTGAATCGTTAAACTAGAACAACCTGACATATGGAATCCAAAAATTACGTATACCCAGCAAACATGTTTTCGTAGAAGAAGACTGATCGATAATCAGGTGACATTTATTTCGTATGAGATAGAACATGCAAATCACGAAAAAAAAAAAAAAGGATAGCTCTAGAAAAAGCTTTTAATAAAATATGGAAGAGCGAACTAAAAACCAAACTACGGCAAATTGGTGTAACCAACAACATATACTAATGGATCAGTAATTATTTGAATAATAGGACAGCAAGAGTACACCTCCAAGGACGCATCAGCAAAAAGATGAAAATGGAAAAAGGAGTTCTGCAAGGTGGAATAGTCTCACCCATGCTGTTTCTCATATATATATATATATATATTAAAGATATAATGACATAGACCCCTAAATGAGTGCACAGTGCATTATTTGCAGATGACTTGGCGCGATGGACGTTTGAAGAGTCTACAACTATTGCCCAGGCATACAATAATCTTGTATGGCATGTTCGTCTGTCTGCTAACCGTCCGCACGAACACAGGAGTTATAGGCCAAATTTAGTCTGCTGTTGAGTTAAACCTTCTTTTCAAGTACGTGAAAGATTACAGTAAAATCCGATATCAATAATGGCAGATTCAAATAAACAAAGTAGCCATAACAATCGCCATCATAAGTATATTATAAGCACTCTGAAAGCAGAAACACCAGACAAAAGAAAACGAGATAGCAGCCAATGGGGATTACAACCAGGAACCACTAGGTGACAGGTACGTCTTGATGCAAAGAAAGACATGACACCCCGAATATGGTATAATTTTAAACATAGTCTTTCCCATGCCATTCTATTACAACTATGGAATTTAGACCTAGGTTGAAACTTGCATCTAATCAATCATAGACCACACACATATAGACCGTTATGCTTGTGCTCCAATGCAAAGTTTTACCTGAGAATAGTATAGTAACAGAGATGTGCAGTTCGTGTTTACTCACGTCGGTTCTACTGCCATTATTTGTTGTCTAGTTATTCATTTATTGTCAAGGCGGTGCTGGCATTAGGTCGGGAGAGTGAGGTTAACGATTAGCGCAGCTTCTACCTCGCTATAATCCAAACACAGCGTAAGTCACATCATGAAGATATAACCGTCTGATCATGGTGTCATCATCGTTTGCGATAGACGACTTACTTTTTTTGTTGTTGGTCATTTGACCAACTAGACAGTCGTCTAGGGCACAGTTTTTAAAAAGGTGGCAGTATTGATCTTTGAGGAGTACAGTTTCACACATATTGTTGTATTATTTTTAATTGTAAAAACAAATAACTAGTAATTGATTTTGTTTTTATCTTGAGGTAAATACCACGCCAATGTTATGGAATATATTTATGAAAAAGAATTATGAAAAATTGTATCCATTCTGTGTTTTTTTTTAATGTATCCTTTGCATGTGTATTTTTGATAATGTTTTTAAATTTAAGGATATTTAAAGCTAAGAAAACAAATCTCTTATTCTTCTTAGTTAGCAACATGTTTGTCTATATTGTTTACGTTCGTTACCTTTTTGTACAAGACGCCTCTGCTATTAAACATTTTTTTATATATTCATTTTATAAGATGTGGGAGGGAAAAAGAAGTGGGTGGGGGGGGGGGTGGTGGAGATGCTAAGTAGTTACCATTGCATAAAGCGCAAAATAACCTTGTACCGGCACTGTGCTTACCTTGAATTTGATGTGTATTCTGCTCTCTCACGTACTTAGTTATGCCCCCTTTATCGAAAGTATTTTAATACATTGTTTTTGTTTAGCTTCGATTGTGTATATGTTGTTTTGTGTGCCGATTCATGGATAGAAGTCTTACAAGTTGTAACATCAGTACACATCTGTTATTGTGATTGTGCCAAAACGGCATCTTAACATGTTTCAGCCTTCTGTTTTTCAACAACAAGCTTTTGTGGCATATCAGAACGCATTGGCCATACACAAATATTTGGCATCCCTTCCAGGACTCTAGAGCATCGCTCACAAGTACTTTTAAAAAGCCTAAACTCGGATCAAAACACGAGATGTCTTTTTGCATCTATTTTGACATTATTTGCTTGATTTCAGTTCCCTTGATGTCTGCAGTGCTCCTGCACTGTACTATACTATGTATCTCCTATACGCGCTTACTATCAGTTAAGTTTTACTTTGAGCCAGCGCAAATGCGTGAGATGGGATAGCTCAGAAAGTGCAGTTATAGAATGGTTATTGGCAATTGTTAAACATACAACCTAGCAGGACCAGATAGTACATGTCTGCAATCGATGTTACGTTAAGTTAAGTTAAAATATCACTGTATTCCAGACAGTACGATAGGTGATAAGTTTCTTAAAGAAAATGGCGAATGACAATGACACTAACGGACCTTGTAGATCAAGGGATGTACATACTGAATGTATCCTTTCAGGCAACCTCTCCTGTTGGACAAAAGTCTCTACCACATGTATAGACTGCGTGTTGATAATACCGTGATTATAGAGTCGTTTCTCAAATGGTAGTCATTGATTAATGTTAGTATGTCCCTCAGATCCACGTGTGAGATCATCATAACGGCTGCTTAAGAAGCCAGAAGATCAGCACTTTCACTGTTGACAACCCAATGGCAGTTGATCTATACGCGTTCCTTAAAGGTTTGAGGTCGTGAGGTTCACTTTCTACTCATTTTGTAGCTATCCCTAGATTATCGCTGCCAACTCAAGCCATATGTTATCGTAATGCCCATAGCCACATCCGCTGATCTGGTCGAACAATTTACAATTACACTCTAAAGTTAAACATGCAACCTAGTCTAGGTAAAACGAGTTCAGTCAGAGGGATGAGGGTACACGTGACAATGAAGACGGGTTTAGATGCTTTTTCTCAAAGGTCCAACACATTTTTACTATTACAGACTCGGTCCGTCCCTTAAGCTTTAGAAGATGATGGACATTGTTGACCTGATTTCAACCAAATAATTCTAGATGCTGACAACAGTATCACCACTTATGTCGTTAAAATAGTCGTGCAGTGAGTCCCAGGACACTCACACACAACTGGCAATGACAAGGTATATATAGTAACAAATAAGCGATAATTACAAGAACAACTACACACAGCAACACCAAACAGCCGGACAACTCAAAAGAAAAGTATATAATGAAACTTGGCTGAAGAGATTGTCCATGGGAATCACAAGGAGGGAGGTCTACAGACATACTGCAAGCCCCAACTTTAATGACAACATCAATCAACTCACATGAAAAGATCAGAGCACAATTTTCATGCTAAGAACTTAATACATGCAATTTTATAAACGCATGAACAGGATCCAACCACAACAAACTCGAGTGTGCCAGCTGTGTACACACCTGTACGAAACCGTTGATTACTTCTTTCAGTGCCAGGCGAGGCGCTCAAAGAAATTATGGCAATGCTTTCATTCGAGGCCAGATAAATGAAACACCTTCTGTAACACGAGACAAGAACTAACAAACACGCATAGATATTATTACATGGAGCTGCTGCTGGATATGTAACATCAACAACATACGAAACTACAAAATTGGTGTCCTCGGACTGGCTGAAACAAGGTAGAAAGGAGTTGAGAGTATACAACTTGGCACATGAGAAATGTTGCTGTCCTCAGAGCACACTGAGGAAGGTACACATCATTTAGAGAAGGTGTAGTCCTATTGGTGTCAGAAGAAGCGCGAAAGACAATTATAGACTAAGAAGTAATATGAATCAGAATTATACGAGCTACTTCAAAAACTGCCACAAAGAAGATACAAGTAAATATTATCCAAAGTTATGAACCAACCAACAATAATACAGACTCGGTGAAAGTAGAAGAATAGTACGTGAGACTTTTAAATGTCATAACTAAAAGGAAAAGCAAAGACGTTACTATTTTTATGGTAGACCTAAATGCTAAGGCTGGGTTATGATAATGCTGGTTTTTGAAGATATCATGGGAAACCTGGAATCGGGACTATAGATAAAAATAAAGTTACTTATGCACTACAGTGCTTTAAATCAACTAATGATTGGTGGCATTTTTCCGTATACAAGAATACACAAACCAACATGAGTATCACAGGACATTATTCAGAAAGAATGATATATACGATTTTTAAAAGGCACGATCTCAACCAGAAGAAATAGATGATACAGAAGAATATTGGCAACAGATATAAAATATGGAACAACACCTGTGAAGAAGTTATGTGGAAAAGAGAACACCGACGAGATTACAACAGAAACTAAAATACAGATAGAGGAAAGAAAAATGAAGAACACAGATATAAATAGATGCAGAACCAGAAATACTACAGCTTAGAGTTATGATATATATACATTGAAGCCAACAAGAAAAAACATCACAAGAGATGTGACATATCACTCTCTCAAATGGTCCTACCTTACTATACATACGTGTTGTGGTCGGCCATATAAGAAAAGGTTAATTAACTGAGGGACAGGTAGCCGGAATCAATCTTATGCTCTCCCCGGGGCGTTTGGAACGAAAATAGTCAGACGGGATATGAACTGATGGAAAGGAGTTGAACGGGTAGGCGCAGGAAAGAGCATTTAGCCATATATGACGTGAGAGACACTGTATTGTATCGTATGATTCGGAACAAGATAGACGGACACATTTTCGGAGGCAGAAAGAATTAACAGAATGTCTTCGAAGGTCATCAGAAACACTGTTTTTGGGTGCCGAGTAGACTATGAAAAACCATTTGACAGCTTAGACAGCGTCATTCTGCAGGCTGCTCATGCACTATGAAGTGTCCATGAATACACTAAGAAACTAAAGAAAGCAAATGCAGACATGACATTTAATTTCTATGTGAAGGTCAGCTTTCTGTGTCTTTTGATTAAAGAACGGGTGTGCAACGGGGATGTCTCTTATAAGAATTTCTTTTTCTGCTGGCTATTGACTGACTTATGAAGACAAGAACATCAAGTGGTACCCCGGATGAAAAGAACAGGACCACTATCACCTTCAAATCAAGTCGAAAACGGCGACTAAATAGTGTTGTGTTGGGTACTAGCAATCTCAACGCGTAAGTGTGTTGCCATTTCGATGAGTCACTGCTTAAGCTAGAATGCAGGTTTCATGTAAAGGGACCAGTTGCAGCTAAAAATCTTTGCTTCATATTAGAACGAAAAGATGAAAAACTGCAAATGCTTTGAAACTGGCTTACTTTAAAAGATGCCAGATGCAGTGGAGTAGTGTGCTTCGTGTTGGATTAAAAAGGTGAATACTAATGAATTTATGAAATTTGACATATCAACTTGATGATTTGTACTTTGCCGATAATTTCACTCTTGTGTTCATAACCTCAATCAGGTACAAAATAAAATGAGTATACTTGATGAGAAGTTACATAAATTATGACTGAGAATGAACAAATACAGATAAAAGCAATGAGAATGAATGCAACAAACGACAATCAGGTTGAGTTGGGAGACACTATTTCAAGATGTTTTGGAATCATTCATATATCTTGGTAACAGTATTGATAAACTAGGAGAGACAGACACAGATATCAAAAGAATAATAGAAAAGGCAAATGAGCTTTCATTGAATTGAGGAACTAATGAAAATCAAAAGAAATTAAGTGCAACACACAAAATTATAAAAATCTAAAACTCCAATGCAAATGTCGTACTATTATATAGCCCGGGAACATGGAGAACAATAAAGACGGCAATCAAAATGGTACATAGTTTCAAAAGTGGGTGCGTCGCTGAATGAGATATTAAAATGGTAGAATAAGTTCACTAGTGTGGAACTGCTGGCCAAAACAAAATCAGACATATATCAATGGAACATGAAGTGAGTTGACGCTGACGTTGGGCATGACACACATTAAGGAAACAACTAGCTGATAACATAACAAGGCAATCTCTGTTCGGTAATTCCCAAGCCAAGAGAAGTAGAGACTGGCCAAAACACAAATGGAAATGAGAGCTCGAGACAAACATAAAGGAAACAGGGAAGACACGGACAGAGCTGGAACGGATGAAACAGGACACTGAAACGTGACTTATATTCTTTTAAAACATGGGCTCAACGGGGAACTGAACGGTTTTAATTGAATCATTTGTCGGGATCAAGACGCTAAGCAGCGCATGAGCTGCAGTGGTCAGCGACCCATAGCTGATTGCTTGCGTCAGGGCCAGCAAACTAGAGCTGCCAAGACCATTCTACACCTCCACGCGGTGATCCTGGATAACAGGCTGCCGCAGGGCAGACTGGCTAAGGAGAAGGGATCGAAGAGGGAATGCTAACCCGGTACCCAAAAAATGCTTGCTGAAGTCGGATGTGCTGGACCGAAAGGTGCAAATATGGCAGTCAAGCTGTAAACTACAACGCATTCCGTTCTCTGGACTACATTTTGCTACTTAAGCCCTATCAGGGTTTCATAGCGGGAGATTGAGAACGAATGCAGAAGAAGGGGAAGAAGAAGAAGAAGAAGAAGAAGAAGAAGAAGAAGAAGAAGAAGAAGAATCATTTGTCACCGGTGTAACATGACAATACATCAGTTAGACTGGATTTTAACACTGTGTCCACTTCCTGTAATTTCTCAATTGTATCTTTAATAACATTAGTTCCCAGGCCTCTAACCACTTCAACAGTCATGGACACTAGAGGACGGTCGATATGAGGATCACTTGTGTCTTCTCTTACTCCTGGGCTTATCGGTATTGGTTCGAGCTGGAGAATAGTCTAACTCCCTCATTGGCTGCCTTAAGCTGCGTCATATAAACATATTCCATACCTTTATTGAGGCTTTCTTTTCTCCTCTATCTTTTCCTTTTTCTCTCCATTTGGCTTTTTTTCATCTTATCTACCATTTATGTACTTATTTTGTACTTGCATGTACACATATCACCTTATGATGATTTCCCATTTGGTTACTGAGAGCATATCCGTTCTATCTATTCTTTGTTACCCCTTCATTTACTTCTCATACATTCCTGAGCACCCTGGTCCCTTTCATATAAAATGGCTTGACAGTTATCATTGATCGTCCTAGCTAAGTATCGTTTTATTATCGTGTTCATTATTATTTATATGATTTGTTATTTTCATATATTGTGCTCTATTCCCGTTGGATGCCTTTCTTTTGGTCGACATGTTTTATGGTGGTATCTAATCCATACTTATACACATATGTATACTCTTCTATCAACAACAAATGACATAAAATATGGTCACTGTAAACTGATTACTGTACTTTAAGCTCATCTGTCTCAGACATGATGAGGGATAAGGTAGAACATAAATTATGAAATAATGAAAATGCTACTAACAGCACATCATGCACAAGAAGAGAAAATGCATATCGCTGTAATGCTTGAATAGTAGCCCAAGTTGGTCTTATATTTTCTATAGAATGTTTATTCAACCACGTTTATACTGACACATACATGTTTTATTCCCTAACTACTCCTTGACAACCCTAGCGGAAAGAACAGATCAATGTTTAGCAAATCACGTTAGCACTGATAATTTGCTATCGATGCATATTAGATCGCACATTAGTATGGGTAATACGGAGACACTTTGGAATTCTATTGAAATGTATTTTAAACAATAACACAGGGTCTGTGGTCGAGCCACATTGTTGAAAACTATAAGACGCGCATGAAAATCAAACGGGTATAAGACAGATTGTCCATTATCTTCAGCAATCGTCTTTGTAGCTGTAGACATGATGATGCAGCAAAAGGCGACAGGAAAATGGGAAAACACTTGAAATTTGATAAACAATTAGAACATGTTTCTGTAGATGAGCAGTGTCTGCTGTCATACGCAACAGTGTCTGCAGGAAAAACATAGCAGATTAACATATTTCTTAGCAATATTGAAAGGAAGACACCAGTTCCATGTCAACAAAACAAATGAGACGAGAATAAATAACATAAAGAAAAAGACCTCATAAAGTATTAAAGGCCAGATAATTGGAATACAATTCATAGCTTTACTTAACTTGGGAAAATGACACGGAAACAGGAGGAACAACAATGATACCTCAGGGATTAACAGTTATATTGACTAAACTCTTTACGTCATACGTTGAATTCAGCAACATTTTCATTGGACTGATTAGCTCATCTATCACTAAAAGGATCTAGCTCGTCACTCTACATGAAAGACAAACAAGCTTTCTCACAATAAAATTACAAAGAACAACCCTGAGGCTCAGTCTCACGAAGTCATTCATACCTTAATTTGTGCTTATGACTAGTCCTGGTCAAGACTTAACAGACACAACAGAGAAGACAAGTCAGAATGTAGATACAGCCTGGCAGTGTACTATGTAATGACGATACCAAAACAATAGCAAAATGCACCTATTATATGAAGACAAATAAAAACTGGGTTTCTGAAGACACGATTAGAAAAACATATTGGGCTTGCCAAAAACATGCAATATAATATCGTTTATATGGAGCGCGTGGTTGGGTGGTTTCAATGCCTGCCTGCCGGCAAGAAGGGCAGAGGATCGAATCCCCGATAAGGCACAAGTTGTTTTTTTTTGTTGAGGGTGAAATAAACAAACATAGCCAGCACATGAAGTGGTGATAGCAGTGGCTTGTAGTCATCGGCCTAAAAAGCTCTCGATTACCCCAGCAATGGAAATAAAGTCCTAAAGACATATTTTTTTAGAAGAAATGTTGGTGAAAGTCTATGAGAGCAAGCGAGAGAGCAAACAAATGAGAGAGAGAGAGCGAGAGGGAGAGAGAGAGTGATAGAGATAACAAACAGCGAGGAGAACGAGGGGAAAGGCAGAGAGAGAAGACAGATAAAAACAGTCAAGAAATAGCGAGAATGTACCCACACACATTCGTTTAATAGTTAATGCATATAGTCATCAACTGTTAACGTTTTTTAGTTTCATATTTATACATGATGGGTTAGAAAGTCCAATGTCCAACTCGCCTCATTGGATTAAACATGTTTGACTGATTTCAGTATTGTTATTATTTCTTCCGTTTTCATGCCCTGGTAACTCTCGGGCGAATGCAAATAATAGTCAAAAGTAATTGACGACAAAAACAAAGACTTCCAGTACATACCTGCCCCACTGGGAATAAATAAATCCAATCCTGTAAATTCTTCCATCAAATTATTAAATCAAAATACTGATCTACGCTAAAAATTCACATTGTGCTAAATCGATTATCTGCTAGCACACTTAGGACGAGAAAGACAAACTGAAAGCAGATAATCCTTTTATGCTGAAGTCCGGTCGTCCGTTCTTTTTAACATGTCTTCGTACCTGTCGTCTGCTAACACAACGATCATCTGCTGGCGGCTTACACGTCCGCTCTAAACTACGAACGCGGATAAAGAGCTATCACAATCGCTGACTACTTCGCCCGCGCCTGAAGCACACACTACTGGTGGAGCTGTGAAAAATCTGATTCCCAGACACTGTATCAAACAATCCAGGCAGCGACAGAGCAGCCGGAGCTCTGTTCGGGTAGGGACATTTTAAAACAAAACTGGAACTCTCCTCCCGGAGAGATACCGACGACTGGAAATTCGTGAATGAAAAACTTGGATGAAAATTGTGTGCGACAGAAAGATGGAAGAGCTAGACAAGTTAGAAGTAATCTGGGATTATGTTTGATAGCACACCTGCACGTAAATGTGACTTAATAAAAGTGAGAGTTTAATGTCATCTCTGTAATCCTGGTATTCAATAAGCAGGTTAAATGAATTACAAAAATATAAATATCTGAAGTGATATATTTTAAATGTACATACTTTATAAATATAAAATTCAACGGTGGAGGATTTTACCCCTTCAACCCTACAACCCTGGATGCAACGTTTGATATTGTACACGTAACCAAGTGTAGAGTAGTCAAATGGTTGTAAATCAAGTTCTAGAAACAACTCTCTGTCTGTTGCATGATAAATGTAATACAAGTGAGAGTAACACCCATTCCCGCCTGCCCACACATTGACATACACGCCATGAAAAGGTCACACAGATTTTGAAAGTGCCGTACATTCACCTAAAGAAAGATAAACCTTGAAACAAAAGAATCAGCAACGAATTAACCCTTGACTGTCTTAGACCAGATTGGAGTAAAAGTAAACATGTAAGTGTTGATGATGTTAAATTTGTTATAATAATTATAGCAGACAAACCCCAAGAGTCTGCGATTTCAGTCCCTAACGCGTTCAAACACACGCACACTCGCGCTTCTCGTTTACGCATTTCTCTCGCACGCACATGTTGTGACACTACACACGCGAGCGACAGCGGGCGGGCAGAAAATTTGTGACGCAGCGTGCATCCCTACACACAAGTTGCCACTTTCCTACGCTGGTTATAAAATCACTCGTGAATGGGCCCAACCAAACGTCAATCATTCATTAAGGCGTCATAAAGGCGGGTTTACAGACGCAACGACAGGCCCGTACAGTGAAGCAAATTCAAATGTGATCCACCTACTCATAGAACGGCCATTGTGAATAGGTCATTATTATTAGACATTAATTTTGCAACGTATTACAATGGGTGGAGCAACAACAACAACAAAATGCTGCTGAAGACTTACATAATATATATATATAAAATGTAGAATGGTCTAGATCCAGAACTTACAAGACCTCTCTGTACAGATTTGACGGCCACCAGAGACAGTCCTGAATGATTTTTATTTTAAAATCGGTCCCTGCAAACTTCTCTCCTGCCAGCTATGCTACTTTTCTTCTGGTAGTTCATGTCCATTTAGTTTCAGTGTGATTCTGTTTGCCTTATTAAAAAGTGTCCAAATGATGTATGGTCTTTTCTTCTCATTAATGTCAAGAAAGCTATTTCTGAGTCCACTGATGTAGTTCTTTTTGTGTCCCGCCTGTGATTTCTTGTTTTCATTAGCTACTTACAAAGCTAGACCTTCAGCGTTTAGCGAGGTGTGGCCCCACTGCAATATCTTAGCGATTATGCATGCTGTTGATGAAGATCAGGAAAAATGTAAAGGATAGCGGACTCTCCTGAGGAACATTTTGTTCCTTTTTCTTCATCATCGATCAACTGATGCTGTGCTTCTAGTCCAGTGAGGTTCACGATGGAGACTGCGTTTCAGGTCTTAGGCCGGTCCCTCACAGCTTTTCGAGCATGGTCGCTTCCCCAGGCCAGACTGCCTCTCTTTGGTCTGCGTAGGTACGACATTCTTGCAGAATATGTTCTGGTGTTTGCTTAGGTTCTCCACAATTGCACGTGTCAGTGTTTCTGAGACTCATTCTGTGGAGGTGGGCTTTGAGTCTACAATGTCCCGATCTGAGTCTGAAGATCTTCGTCTGCCCATATTTGCTAAGTTTGTCTATGCTGTCATTTTCAAGCTTGTATTCTTTGTGCTGGTCTTTCCATTCTGTCCTCATATATCGTTTGATAAGTGTCTTTGCTTCTTTATAGATCTGTAGGTGGGGAATCTGTGTGCCTCTACTTCCAGCTTTCACTAGCTCATCCACTGAAGGACTAGATCTGTTTTTTGAGACAGCAATCCTTTGTCGTATTTTATTTCATGTGAGAGTCTATCTTGTTTGGGGCTTGAGATGGCTTGGAGTATTCTTTTGGAGTCTGTTAGAATTACAGTTTACCCTTGTTATTTTTTGACTGATAATAACCTGAGTTACTGCTGCAAATTGCAAAGCCCTGTTCAGGGCTTGGTAGCGGGAGATTGAGAGCGAACGCAGAAGAAGAAGAAGAAGAAGAAGAAGAAGAAGAAGAAGCTTTTGCTGATATTAGTACCAGTCTCTTCTGCTGGTATGGAGTGATTGTCTATGTCACAATTAGAGTGTTAAATATAGATTTTACTGCCTCCCCTTTTATCGCTCACCGAGGCAGATCCATCTGTGTACACGTTTGTCTAAGAGTTGCTAGGATACTGTCTCTTGAGCTCCTGTAGAACGTGTGTCTAAGAGTTGCTAGGGCACTTTCTCTTGAGCTCCTGTAGAACGTTTGTCTAAGAGTTGCTAGGGCACTGTCTCTTGAGCTCCTGTAGAACGTGGATTTTTTGCTCTGTTACTGACTGCTCACTTTTCTTCGTTAACCCTGGAACCTCCAAGATTATGTTGGATTATATTACGGTAAGGAGAGCCTGGCCGAATGGTTTCGAGGCCTGCCTGCCGACAATGAGGGCAGCGGTTCGAATGCCAGCTATGGCATATTTTGTTTTTCTGTTGGGGGTGAAATAAACAATCATAGCCAGCATACGACGTGGTGACAGCAGTGGCGAAGCGGCCTGTAGTCCTCAGCCTTCAAAATCCCTCGACTACCCCAGCAATGGGAAACGTGTCGTATGACAGTTTTTTTGTGGGGTTTTTTTTATGTTACGGTCTTGGATCCGTGTAAAGAGTTCTGGAATAAGTGCTTCGCACTTTTTGGTTTCAGCTTCAAGGATGTCTGCATGTTTTCTGTGGTCTTCTCTGGGCAGACGGTGGGGGCTTTTCCTTAGTAGTCTGGTTTTTTTGTGTGCTCTCTTGAAGCGTCTGGGGCAGAGGATGATCAGGTAACCTCTTTGGTTTTTCAAACTGAGTAAGGGATTTATATTTTCTCCTTAATTCAAGGGACTCATTATGTGTTTCCCAGCTCTGTAATTAGAGTGCTTTTCAATGCCCCAAGGGTAATTCTGAGACCCATATTTTGAACTCGGTCTAGTTTTCCTGTGTTTGTTTTGGCAGCTGTTGACCAAGTTCTAGAGCATATTTCATGATTGGTCTGATTGCATCAGTGTATACTTGCTTGATGATTTTTTTGGTATGGTTTATTTTCAGTCCACAATCCTTTGTCCATTTCTCCATCTTCTCTGCTGTCTTTTGTAGCACGTACACGGCTATTGTTGTGTATTCTGTGGCTGTCCATATAGTGAAGTCATCTGCGTGTAAGCTGTTTGAGACATTCTGATGGCAGCATTTAGTGATGTTGTTTATATATACCAAGAAGAGAGTAGGCGTTTCTGAACTTCATTATGGCACTTCCTCTCTCAGCCTGACTGAATTGCTGGTATAGTTGTCCAATTTAACCCTGACAGATCTTTGGAAGAGGTCACTTTTAATCCATAAAAACATATTGATGGTAACTTCTATTTGGAGGATTTTCAGCTTCAGGCCTTCTCTTCAGACGGTATCGAAGGCATGGGAGAGATCAAAGAAGATGGCTAGCACTTTCTTTCTCTCTTGAAAGACGTTTTCTATGTCATGTTTACCCTTTGTTACAATTTAATTAAATTGCTGATGTGGCCGTGTACTTTTGTTCTGACATATATTTTTTGTATTTTGGAGCAAGTGATCTATTCATTTGTACATGTGTCCACAGACTCCATAGTATATTGTTTTCTCTTTTCGACACTTCATCAAAGATTTTCTCCATATCATTCAGACTATCAGTGTATTTCTTTCCCTGGAAAGCATCTTTGATCTCTTGTATAGTGTCTTAGTTGGTCCTCCGTTGAACTGTGTTACATGAAACCAGATTACTGTGGTGTAATTCAGTTTTTTATTCTCTCAAAGTGCCATATAAGTCATATATTTACTACTCTTTCCATCAGTTTACCTGGGGAGCTAGACAAGAATATGGGTCTGTAACTGTCAGCTTTTGTTCTGTCTTTACCGTGTTTTATTATAGGAATCATGGCTGCCTCCTTCCCAATTTGCGTCACTGTTCCTTCCAGTGTACTTTGTTTTCAGTTTACATTTATGATTTCTTGTAGTTTCTTTTTATTTTTTTGGATCCAAGGGATTTTTAACATTTCCTTTGTATTTTATTCTTTTCTAGAGATGTCTTGTTTTTTAATTGCCTTAGCGCATTATCTAGTTCTTGCTGGCTAAATTATGGCATCATATGTTTCTCTGTTACAGTTCGTATATGTTCCTTCTATTGTATGTCTTTTTTAATTCCATTCATTCTTTTTGCTGGAATGTTTGTTTTTCAAATCATGCTGTATTGTTCAATAAATATACTTGCTGCATGATTTCATCAAATTAATTTTCTTCCAGTGCAATGTTTGGTGTTTGTTTGGTTTCATTGTTCAGTAACACTGAAAGTTTCCATAGTTTTGTACCATTTTATCTAGGTTCTCGGTTATTGTTCTTTCCAACTGTTTTTTATTGCCTCATTCAAAGTCTATTTGTACTTTCTACGACTTTCTTTAGCTGGATATTACTTTCCAGGGTTTGGTCAACTTCTGCTCATTTTCTGGCCGCCTACAGTTCTTCCTGAAGTTTCTGTAGATCTTCTATTATGGTAGGTAGTTCTCTCTAGCTCCCCATGGGAATTGATTCTGTTGTTGCTTTCAATATTGCTCTGTTAAGCTTCCATTTCTTCTACTTTTTGTATGTCTGATGTTCTTGCAATACTTTTTCTGAGTTCATTTTGTTAATTGTTCCCAGTTTGCTGTTTTATAGTTTAATTGTGGTAGAGGCCTCAGCTGTGGAGGTGTATAATTAACTTAACTTCATTATACTGTTTTAGAAAGCTATACAGAGTTTATTCCACTCTACCTAAATTCAAAATAACTGCATCCAATCTATTTTTAGTGCATTAATTGACCTTGCCTCCACTATATCTTCTGGCAATGCATTTCAAGCATTCACCACTCTCTGGCTAAACAAATATTTCCTAATATGTAATCTGGATTTGTCTTTAACTAATTTTAAGCTGGGCCCTCTTCTTCTTGTAGGTGATTGTACGTTGACACAATTGGAAAAAGTAATGTATCCTTTCTATAGATTTTCTGAGAAACTTGTATTAAGTCACCTCTAATTCTTCTCTGTTCTAGACACCGTTGGCCAGTTTTTCTTAGCCTTTCCTCAAAACCATAATTACGGAATCCCAGCATCAGTTTAGTATATTTTTTTTTGGTATCTTTTTTAGTATGTTTGTTTCAACTCTATGATAAGGACTCCACACATGAACACACTACTCTAATTTTTTGTCTAGGAGCAGATGATGGATACGTCTTGTATTAACCACTACAGCTGGTCTCAACTTCTTGTCTAGAATCACATGATGGATGTCTTGTACTATCCACTATAGCTGAAGGTCTAAACTTGACTTTTCATTTAGAGCCATGACGGATAACACTTGTTCTAACCACTACCTCTGAAGGTTACAAGTTCTTGTCTAGAGCCACACGATGGATGTCTTGTTCTGACCACTACAGCTAGAGGTTTCAACTTGACTTCTTGTCTAGAGCATGATAGATTTCTTGTTCTGACCACTACAGCTGGAGGTCTCAACTTCTTGTCTAGAGCCATATGATGAATAAATCGTGTACTAACCACTACAGCTAGAGGTTTCAACTTGACTTCTTGTCTAGAGCATGATAGATTTCTTGTTCTGACCACTACAGCTGGAGGTCTCAACTTCTTGTCTAGAGCCATATGATGAATAAATCGTGTACTAACCACTTCAGCTAGAGAACTCAACTTCTTGTCTAGAGCCATATGATGAATAAATCGTGTACTAACCACTTCAGCTAGAGAACTCAACTTCTTGTCTAGAGCCACATGATGAATAAATCGTGTACTAACCACTTCAGCTAGAGAACTCAACTTCTTGTCTAGAGCCATATGATGAATAAATCGTGTACTAACCACTTCAGCTAGAGAACTCAACTTCTTGTCTAGAGCCATATGATGAATAAATCGTGTACTAACCACTTCAGCTAGAGAACTCAACTTCTTGTCTAGAGCCATATGATGAATAAATCGTGTACTAACCACTTCAGCTAGAGAACTCAACTTCTTGTCTAGAGCCACATGATGAATAAATCGTGTACTAACCACTTCAGCTAGAGAACTCAACTTCTTGTCTAGAGCCATATGATGAATAAATCGTGTACTAACCACTTCAGCTAGAGAACTCAACTTCTTGTCTAGAGCCATATGATGAATAAATCGTGTACTAACCACTTCAGCTAGAGAACTCAACTTCTTGTCTAGAGCCATATGATGAATAAATCGTGTACTAACCACTTCAGCTAGAGAACTCAACTTCTTGTCTAGAGCCATATGATGAATAAATCGTGTACTAACCACTTCAGCTAGAGAACTCAACTTCTTGTCTAGAGCCATATGATGAATAAATCGTGTACTAACCACTTCAGCTAGAGAACTCAACTTCTTGTCTAGAGCCATATGATGAATAAATCGTGTACTAACCACTTCAGCTAGAGAACTCAACTTCTTGTCTAGATCCATATGATGAATAAATCGTGTACTAACCACTTCAGCTAGAGAACTCAACTTCTTGTCTAGAGCCATATGATGAATAAATCGTGTACTAACCACTTCAGCTAGAGAACTCAACTTCTTGTCTAGAGCCATATGATGAATAAATCGTGTACTAACCACTTCAGCTAGAGAACTCAACTTCTTGTCTAGAGCCATATGATGAATAAATCGTGTACTAACCACTTCAGCTAGAGAACTCAACTTCTTGTCTAGAGCCATGTTGGATAAGTCTTGTTTTAACCACTACATCTGGTCAGTTATATGTTTCCAAGCATTTGCAGTCATTTACCTTTTTATTACAATGTGCAGCAAATGTGTGCCACAAGGACCTCACCGGTTACGGGATGGCATGACCTGAGTTCGATCCAATAACACAACCTGTAACTACAACTGATCTCTTTTGCAAGAAACCTGTATCCAAGCTTTTATAGTGACTGGTTATAATGGAATCGATTCTTTTATAATGGTATCGATTTTTTACATGCTAAGGTTACAAACCTTAAGCCAAACCCTTTCATTCAGCATTTGCGGGATCAAGATGTTGAGCAGCGCATGAGCTGCAGCGGTCAGTGACCCATAGCTGACTACTCTAGTGTCAGGGACAGCGAACCAAAGCTGAGCACCCTATGAGCTGCAGTGGTCAGCGATCCAAAGCTGACTGCTAGCGTCAGGGCCAGCGAACCAGAGCTGACCAGTGCATGAGCTGCAGCGGTCAGCGATCCATAGCTGACTGCTAGCGTCAGGGCCAGCGAACCAGAGCTGACCAGTGCATGAGCTGCAGCGGTCAGCGATCCATAGCTGACTGCTAGCGTCAGGGCCAGCGAACCAGAGCTGAGCAGCCCATGAGCTGCAGTGGTCAGCGACCCATAGCTGACTGCTAGGGTCAGGTCCAGCGAACCAGAGCTGCCAAGACCCTTCTACACCCCCAGGCGGTGATCCTGGATAACAGGCTGCAATAGAGCAGACTGGCTAAGGAGAAGGGATCGAAGAGGGAATGCTAACCCGGTAGTCAAAAAATACTTGGTGAAGTCGGATGTGTTGGACCGAAAGGTGTAAATATCGCAGTCAAACTGTAAACTAAAACACAACGCATTCCGTTCTCTGGACTACATTCTGCTACTTAATCCCTTTCAGGGTTTGGTAGCGGGAGATTGAGAACGAACGAAGCCAAGCCAAGCCAATCAGCATTTGCATCCCGATTAGATGGCAGTGGTCTTATTGTTCTCATCTCAGGTATTTATGTATATGTATTTATGTATATGTATTTATGTATATGTATTTATGTATATGTATTTATGTATATACATATGCGTTTTAAATTTTTTTTTTTTTCGATGTCTTGTCAATTGATGTAAACTATTATCATGTTACTTGGTAACGATCAAAACATTTGTTAAACTACAATCATACACAACTGACAAACGTATGTTTACAAGAGCTTGACATAAGTCTTTACCCTGACCATGAAGGAGTAGGAGGAGAAAGTTGAAATTTGGCACAGTGCTAATTCCTTCTCAATGTAGCCACCACCTGAATGTATACATTTCTGCCATCTCTGCGTAACCTTGAAAAGACCATCAGAATAGAGTAACCTATTTTTCTAACTAAACCAGTTATCACAAGCCAGTGTGACATCTTCATCACTGTCAAAATGATTTCCTTTCAGCTGTTTTTTAAGTGTTTGGAAAAGAAAAAAGTCTGATGGCGCTAAATCCGGAGAATATGGAGGGTGGGGAAGAATTTAAATATTCAAATCGTTTGCTGTTTGCAGCACAAGCCTTGCTTTATGAGAGGGCGTGTTGTCTTAAAGCAAAGGCAGCATTTGAGTGCGCGCTATCCCATGCTGCAAGGAATTCTACCAACACGAAAACAAATACCCTTGGTGTGGTCGTCTCTAGGAAATTGTTAAACAGTCCTACCAACACGACAACAAATACTATTGGTGTCCAACAAAAGTTCGGTTATACCCAAGCTGTACACGCAAGACACCGTTACTACTGCCGAAACTGTATCCTTCTTAGGGAGATAGATACAAATAATTGAACAATCTTCCTGAATTTGTTGGTCTTTCGATGGCCTATAACAGCATGATTTCTTTTTCTTCTTTTTTTTCGTTCGTTCTCAAATTCCACCACAAAGCCATGAAAAGGGTTTTTCAAGTAGCAGGATGTAGTCCGGAGAACGGAATGTGTTGGGTCGCAGTTTACAGCCTTCCCCATTTGATTCCTTCTGCTTAGCCAGCCTGCTCTGCTAACCATGATCACAACGTGGAAGGGAGAAGTGTCACATCAGCTCTGGGTCGTTGGCCCTGGCGCTAGCAATCAGCTTTGGGTCACTGACCGCTACAGCCCATGCACCGCTCAGCATCTTGATCCCGTTACGGGTCACTGACCGCTACAGCCCATGCACCGCTCAGCATCTTGATCCCGTTACGGGTCACTGACCGCTACAGCCCATGCACCGCTCAGCATCTTGATCCCGTCACGGGTCCCTGACCGCTTCAGCTCATGTACTGCTCAACATCTTGATCCCGTAATAGGTCACTGACCGCTACAGCCCATGCACCGCTCAGCATTTTGATCCCGTCACGGGTCCCTGACCACTACAGCTCATGTACTGCTCAGTATCTTGATCCCGTCATGGGTCACTGACCGCTACAACTCATGCACCGCTCAGCATCTTGATCCCGTCACGGGTCCCTGACCGCAACAGCTCATGTACTGCTCAGCATCTTGATCCCGTCACGGGTGTCTGACCGCTACAACTCATGCACCGCTCAGCATCTTGATCCCGTCACGGGTCCCTGACCGCAACAGCTCATGTACTGCTCAGCATCTTGATCCCGTCACGGGTCCCTGATCGCTACAGCTCATGTACTGCTCAGCATCTTGATCCCGTCACGGATCCCTGACCGGTACAGCTCATGTACTGCTCAGCATCTTGATCCCGTCACGGGTCACTGACCGCTACAGCTCATGCACCGCTCAGCATCTTGATCCCGTCACGGGTCACTAACCGCTACAGCTCATGTACTCCTCAGCATCTTGATCAATAACATGATTTAACGTCCTACATTTGAAGAATTAGTCACCATCATGTGGCTTGTGAATGTGCCTGACCATAGCAATCAGCTGTTACGGGTAGCTGATATAATATTTGTATCAATCATTTGTTTTTCTTAACTAATAAATGAATGTGGCCCTTGAGTTACTTTGTGTAGTAGAGAAATTTATTGAATGTTTTTCCTTTGACGACAAACTTCAAACGTTTTGCACGTGCAACTTACCTTTGCGTGTTTTCTTCCTTCACAAAAAGGACACCACAGTAATAAATATAAATTTACACATATCTTTACATCTCTTCTGTTAGATAATTCTTCCCTCATTTCATTCACATCTTTCTCTGTGATCTAGTTGTACTCTTTCACCCATTTCAACGTATATATAGACGACCCTGAACTTAAAGTTATCTTAAGTTACGCATGGCCTGATCACCATACGATCGTACCGGGTCTAACAAATCCTGGACTTGAATCCTTGTTGCTTCGTCTAACTATTTCAGTTTCTCGCGCCAAATTCCTCTAAGTATTTATTCGTCCTTCTGTCTGACTCTCTCTATCTCTCCTGTCTGTCTGTCTGTCTGTCTGTCTGTCTGTCTGTCTGTCTGTCTGTCTGTCTGTCTGTCTATCTATCTATCTATCTATCTATCTATCTATCTATCTATCTATCTATCTATCTATCTATCTATCTATCTATCTATCTATCTATCCATCTATCTATCTATCTATCTATCTATCTATCTATCTATCTATCTATCAATATATCAATCTATCTATCTATCTATCTATCTATCTATCTATCTATCTATCTATCTATCTATCTATCTATCTATCTATCTATCTATCTATCCATCTATCTATCTATTTAATGTCCTACACATTTCATTTCCATAACCTACTTTTTGTTTCAATCCAGCCACAAAACAAGCATGATTAGATAGTCACGATAATATTGATAACTTGATGATAAATAAAATACAATTAAAATATATCGAACTTAAACAGGTAAAAAAATGCAAATAAATGGGTAGTATCACTACAAAATATGTTAGACGATAGAGAAATTGAAGCAATTTGTCAGAAAGTCTATGTTGTGACTTTGCGAACTGTTACCACTGCTTATAAACACCTCCCGAGCATCACCAGCACAACATTATATTTATGGTTAGACCTACTCTTGTGCTCAACACATTTCAAGATAGAAAATAAGATGGTCGGTCATATCACCAAAATGCAACCTGATCAACTACAAGTACACGTCTGTAGCACAAAAGGATTAGGCTACAAGATACGAATAAGTTGGATAGATTACCTTATTTAGTTCTTACAACACGGGCTTCTAACAGCGGACACAACACACTTGACCCAAGAAAGGCATCTCAGGCTCCCAATGACGCTTATTGGTACACGTGGAAGGAACAGGAAGTCAGTATAATAATATTGATCAATTATGAAAGGTTTCGTGCTTCAGCTGAGCATACCGCAGGCTCGGTTTATCTTTTAAATATGAAAGTTGAATATCAAGACACGTTCACGCTAAACATAGCAATATCGTGCGCATTGGAACAACCTCCAACCTATTTATATATATATATATATATATATATATATATATATATATATATATATATATATATATATATATATATATATATATATACACACACGCAAGGGGGTTGTCATAAGTCTTTACCCTGACCATGAAGGGGTAGGAGGAGAAAGTTGGAATTTGGCACATTGCTTATTCCATCTCAATGTAGCCACCATCTGAATGTAAACATTTCTGCCATCTCTGCGTGACCTTGAAAAGACATTCAGAATAAATTAGCTTATTTTTCGAACTAAACCAGTTATCACACACAAGCCAGTATGACATCTTCGTCACTGCCAAAATGATTTCCTTTCAGCTGTTTTTTAAGTTTTGGAGGGGAAAAAAAGTGTGATGGAGCTAAATCCGGAGAATATGATGGGCGTGGAAGAATTTCAAAATTCAAATTGTTGGCTGTTTGCAGCACAAGCCTTGCTTTATGGGAGGATGCGTTGTCTTGAAGCAAAGGCAAAATTTGATTGCTTGCTTTCCCTCGTTTTCTGGTCACAGTCTTTCTTAGTTTGGTAAGGAGATCTGCATAATATTGACCATTAACCGTGTTGCCATGAGGCAGATAATCTTTCAATAGGACACTTTTGACGTCCCAAAAAACAGTCAGCATCACTTTTCTTTGCAGAGTTCTGTGCTCTTGGCTTGACAATTGTTGGTGAGGTCGGGGTTTTCCACTGCATGCTGGAAACTTTGGATTCTGGGTCATAATGGTGAACCCAAGTCTCATCTACTGTCACCAAGATCGGCAACATGTTTTTCAATCGACACATTTTGATCAATTGACCACAGCAATCAACCCTTGTTTGTTTCTGTTCACATTTTTAGCAGACGCGGCACTCAGCAGGCACACACTTTTCTCATGTTCAGTCTGTTGTGTACAATTCTAAAAACTGTACTTTCATTCAGTTTTGCTGACCTAGATATCTCTGCAATTGTCATTTTCTTATCCTTGTCAATAATTTTCTTTACTCTTGCAGCATTTTCATAGCTGTACTCTGAGGAGGGTCTTCCTGATCTTGGAAGATCAACAACATCGAAACGGCCCCACCAACTACCTACACCAGTTTTTTTTACAGAAGCATACGAAGGACAGAATTCCCCAAACATTGGTTCCATCTCCCTGTGTATTTCTGTAGGTGTTTTTCCCTGCAACATCAAGAATTTTTAACACAGTTCTGGCCTCTGAGTTCTCCATTGTTCTGACAGACCGTATGTGTCAAATTTCAACTTTCTCCTTCTACTCCTTCATAGTCAGAGTAAAGACTTATAACAAAGCTCCTTGTATATAAGCACGAAAGGAAAATATTTTTCATATTGACAAGTTGATCCAAGAGCATCAAGAGCATGGTAATATGTATTTGAGACTACCACCTTACTATTCACACTTAAACCCGATTGAACTCGTTTGGGCAAAAGTAAAGAGGTGAGTGCCACCTAGAATCTTGTCAAAATACGTTTTGTTTGGCAAATTGAATTTTGTTGGGCTGTTGGGAAAGTATAATCAATCTTCTTTCAAATACAACTGGAATTTAATATCTAGCATCAGTAGTTTTTAAGATATAGACTGTCAAACAGGCCTGATGTCAGACCCGAAAAATGAAGAAAAAACATTCAAACTGGCTGCCAGTTACTAGTTTCAAATTATTACTCCCCTATAATTTAGTGACTACAACAAACAATGAGGGATTTTCAAGCTCCCTTAAAAAATGTAATATAATGAGTACTCCCCACTTAATGCATATGGCAGGATATGTTAGTCACAATTGTAGCTCATACATAGTATAATTTTCAAAGAAGAACAGTTTTGTGAGAATTTTGAGAAATAAAATCACGTGACATTAAGATAAGAAAGAAAGCTAATAGAAAACGTAAGTTCTATGTGGATTGGTCTACCAAAGGAGCAGATGTCAAACTATGTGACAATTTAGTTAGTGGATTGTAGGTTAGGCCTGCTCTTCTTCCTTTTCTTCTGTGTTCGTTCTCAATCTACCGATACAAAGCTCTGAACAGGGCTTTGCAAGTAGCAGGATGTAGCCTGGAGAACGGAATGCGTTGTGTTGCGTGATTACGTTTTGGTATATCTAACAACATCAACATTGAGTCTTTAAAAATTTACTGTCCACTGATGAATGCAGAACTTGTTTGTCACTTTTGTTATTCCAATGCACAATTGCTAGAGACAAAGAGTCTAGGCAGTGAGTTTGAGTTTCATTGTACCAGAACAATTATAATGTACAACATTTTCTTCATGTAATAAAAAATATATGTGTAATGTGTGTGTGAATTCAATAAATAGGTGGGGTGTATAAGCACTGAGATGTGTTGGAAAGGGGCTTGCAGACCTGCAGATGTTTTGTGGTGTAATGAACTTGTCACTACCAAATTAGAAAACTGCCACAACAAATGGTGTCCAAATAAGAAAGCTGTAGCAGTTGAAACTGTGCATACAAACACACAAGAAACCTATCTACTGTTGTTATGGCTAAGATAAAACCAGTATTTTAGGACTGCGACAGGAAATAACTACTAAAAAAGTGTCTTGAAGGAAATACACAAAATGTCAATGATTGACTGAAAAGTGCTATCTTGAAATGATGTCCCAAGAATAATAATGATGGTCTAACTTTGTGAAAGCTGTTGTTGCAGTTTCTGTTTATAATCATGGGACATAATCTCTGTTTATAATCATGGGACATAATCTCTGTTTATAATCATGGGACATAATCTCTGTTGGTAATGGAGGAAATGGAATTACATTCTTACAGGTATTTGAGAGAGTCCTGTGAATACAAGAACATTTTGTCGCAAAAAAGGAACTCAGAGAAAATCTATTAAGGCATCCTATGATGCTAGGAGGACAGAAAAGAGGAGGAGATTTGTACTGGATGATTGGCAGGCAGTTACTGAAGGGTTTATATATCAGGTTGAAGGTCATTGATAAGAGTCAAGATATTTAATAATCAGAAAATGGTAAAAAATAGTTTTCTAAAGTTTGTGCCGAAAACCGCAATGTACAGACGGTTTTTGTGTAATAACTTGTCTTTTTTTAAAGCAATTGTCCTGCAACTCTACACATGTATCTTAAAACACCATGGCTTGATTGTCAACTATGGGAATTAAGCAATCTTACAATGTGTAAGAGTTATTATAATTTGGAGAATCAATTTTTTTGACAAAATTTAGTGAATATTTTAATTTTCGTAAAAACACAATCGTAAAAGATGTAGCTTTGGATGTAGTCTATAATTATGGGATAATCTTGAACATCATTGCAAGAAAAAAGAAGTGTGTGTGATCAATGACACAGGAGAAATTACATGCACAGTTTTGCCATTTCTTCGAATATAAATTTTCAGTATTACGTTGTTAAAATTACATTTTAAATTAACATATGGAATGCTACATTACAATAAATACTATCATGGTGTAGGGTGATCATCTTTAGAACACCTGCTCAACATTTATATGGATATATCAATATTTTTACAAAGTTACAACAATTATAAAAATAATATCTCTTACTAGGTAGTACTCTCTAAAGGACAAGTAGCAGCTGAAAATAGAACTTTAGAAAATAGAACAATTTATACGATTTAAAAGAACTAAAGTATGCAGCCCTCTCAAATATAAACAAATATTCTTGGGCTAAATGTGAGGACCATGTCTTGAAAGAGGAAGAGAGCTATTGAAAAAAAGTGAACTGTCGTTCTTTATTTCGTGAGCAGTCATCAATGTGTTGGAATCACCCGACTATGATTAAGTAAAAAAATTAACCTACAAGTTTGCATTCTGAGAAATGGAAGTTGCCATCACCTTGGCAAAACGCTCCTATTCAGGACCACCCCAATCAGCTAGAACTTGGATCTCAGAACCGAATTATAACCATTTATTGTTTGCTTCAGCATCTATTAATAAAACTGAGCCCATCCATCTGAAGTATGTACTTTATATGTTCTATATATCGTGTGCTTTTACATTTTCACATTTTTTTTCAACGAAATGCCCAGTTACTTCTTACAGCTCATAAAACACATGAACTACATTACAAAAGGGCATTATGTGAAATCTAATGTAGAAAATCATTTAAATTGAAGAGACGCCTATGCCTAAAAAATAGTCATTTTAAAAAATGACCGTAAATTATTTTCTTAAGGGACAAAATAATTCCTTTGCTAAGAAATAGCAAAAGAACTAGCCACTTTAAGAAAATAATACTACCTGACACAATGTAAATTATTAAGTCATTGGGACATAGAAAAGATAAGTCCAAGCGCAAATACTCGCTCATATTGGTGTAAGGTTTATTTAAATAGTAGGCAGCAATTCACGGCAAACATTGTAAAAAGGACAATAGTTGACACATGAAAGTTTCGTCATTTAGTCGTCAGTCTTTCAATGGGGTTTTCCAACGAGTCAGTAGGCTTTCTAAACTATAGATGGCCATGGGCCAGTGCTCAGTACGTAATTGGCAAAGTATTTAACAGTCTTAACTTAACTTAACGTCTTTATACTGAATTAGAAGATGCAGAGTATGTATACAACCAGTTTCATTTACATCACTTTGCTCTATAAGCTATGCTCATCCAATTTATTCTTAAATGCATTAATTATCCCTGCCTCCACTACCTGTCTTGCAGGATACGTTCGGATGTCTGTGCCGTCTGCCCACATATACACATTGGCGATGGAGCCAATTTTAGCCTTTGCAAATGGCTATTCAATCTGTTATGTCCCATTCTAAGCGGAACAGGATCACTTGTTCTGCTCGATCAAGACATTGATAGGTGTCTTTCGTTTGGTCAACTTTCCTTATTGCCGGGATAAGTGTCTTCTTTTCTTGGAAGGTGATTGTTTGTTCGTTTTGTTTTTGTGTTGCTCCCTCCTTTGCCAACCTGTCTGCTGTCTCATTTCCTGGTAGACCACAGTGTGATGGTATCCACTGTAGCACTACCCTTCTTTCGACTTTTAGTTCAGCCAAGACTTTCTTAAGCTCTGGCAGTTTATCATATTTGAGGGCTTGCAGAACTGATTTTTAGGAATACAGCCTGCTGACATTGGCTTGTTGTGTTTCTAATCTTTTTTGCAGCAATAATTAGTGCCTGTACTTTATCCAAGTAGTTTGAACAGAATTTTCCAGTGGATGAACTAGTGGTTTCATTTTCTTTATCTCGGTAGACAATGTAGATTCCTGCGCCTCCATTTCTCACTGCTGTTGTTGCTGATCTATCAGTATATACCTGAATCCATACTTCTCTGGGGTACAGTTCACCGATTAATCTTCTGGACCGATGTACATCTCTTCAACCTTCCACTGGCAAGATCTTTGAATCTGGTCTTCATTGGGTGTACTGTCATGTTTTTGTGTTTTTCTGCTATTATCATGGTCTTGGTGTTCCGTCTTTAGGATAGAGGCGTGATGCCTGTAATTTCTTATATTTCATTTATTAGAGTTATTTTCATGGCACCCGTGATCACCCTAAGCGCTTGGTTTTGTACCTTATCTAAGGTCTGTAGGTGTGATTTGGCTGCTGTGGACCATCCTGCTGATCCAAAGTTTACTTCTGATCTTATTTCCCTGTAGCCTCGCTGTAAACAACAACAGAACGTCTCAACGTCTCTCCTTTCAGTACGAACGTCAAAGAACTATTGCTTTAAAAAAAAACTGATTCACTCCGTAAAACCGATTATTTTTGTTGCACAATTTATTACAATACCATAATAACTTGATATTTTAATTTGAATAATTGTCATTTATATATATATATATATATATATATATATATATATATATATATATATATATGTATATATATATATATATATGTATATATTTATATATATATACACTCACTAACAGCATGCAAGGTACCCATTTACCTCTGGGTCGACTGAGTTGTGCTGGTGAATTGAGCTTAACTTCAAGCTTTTGCAGATAAAAGCAGGTGCTGTTTCACCACGCAAACCAGACTGATTGTTTCACCCCCATTGAATAAAGGTTTCTCTTTTTAGACCACGTTTCTGAATTTGGAAAAATGTACTTGTATGGGAACTCTCACATAGTACATACTGCCTTAAATGCTTTCCAACCTTTATTAACCCTTAGCACATATTAAAACGCCAATTACTCCGCGCGGCACAGGAAATTACTAGTTTGACTCTGCCGAAGACGGATGTGTCAGACAGAAAGGTGCAAATATCGCATTCAAACTGTAACTATCTACACAACGCATACCGTTCTCCGGACTACATCCTGCTACTTGCAAATCTCTGTTCAGGGCGTAGTAGCAGGAGATTGAAAACGAACGCGGAAGAAGGACAAAGAACTAGTTTGAGAACCCTAGGTTAGATGAAGTCATCTAATTAGCTCTTCCCAACATTTGTCCTTCTTCTTCTTCTTCTTCTTCTTATTCTTCTGATTCGTCTTCTTCTTCTTCTTCTTCTTCTTCTTCTTCTGCGTTCGTTATCAATCTCCCACTACCATGCCCGTAACAGGGTTTCGCAAGTAGCAGGATGTAGTCCAGAGAACGGAATGCGTTGTGTCGATAGTTTACAGCTTGACTGCGATATTTGCACCTTTCGGTTCGACACATCCGTCTTCGGCGGAACATTTGTCCTAATCATGAAATCCCTAAAGTCAATAATGATTCTGAAGGGCCCACATAAACCCATCAATAAAGTCAATAATGATTCTGTAAGGCCCACATAAACCCATCAATCAGAAGAGAGGAAGTTTAAACCATGCGCGAAAATACCACGTTTCCAAATCGACATTTGGGATGGAGATGCTTAAAAGCACGTGAGCTGCAGCGGTCAGTGACCCATAGCTGACTGCAAGCGCCAGGGCCAGCCAAACAGAACTGCCAAGACACTTCTACACTTCCAAGCTCGGATCTTGGAGAACAGGCAGCACCTAAGCAACTGACTAAGTAGAAGGGAGCGGAGAGTGAAGGCAACTCGGCACTCAAAAATGGCTGCTGAAGTCGGATGTGTTGGACCGAAAGGTGAAAATATCGCAGTTCATCTGTAAACTAGCGACACAACGCATTCCGTTCTCCAGACAACATCCTTCTTCTTTTAAAGCCCTTTTCGGGGCTTGGTAGCGGAAGAGAACGAAAGTAGAGGAAGAAGAAGAAGAAGAAGAAGATAAAGACATCTAGATTTAGTTAGCGGACGGACTCCTGTATGACTCTTAACAGAGACACAGAGTCACAAGAATCTCAGCTTTGAATGAAATAGGTCAAGGTAAGCTCTGGCTGCAGATCTCTTACAATTTGATGCCTTGCAGGTAGGCTGGGGACAAAGAGTATAAGGAAAGTTCTAGACTCGTTGAAAGACTTTAGATGTCGCAGTTCATTTGTAAAATGGCAAACAACGAAGTTTACGACACATTCAATTTTTTTTTTTATTGGCCAAACGAGGATGAAGAAAAATTGAATTTTAACATCCAGGTAGAGAAATTCCATTAACAAAACACTTGACAGTAAACTGTCAGGAAATCACTTGTTGCGTGTAGTCCAATCGTGTGTGGTTTATGACTTGATTGTTGTGGGAATCATCGAGAAATAGAGCCAGTTGTAATTATCTATTGTGCCTGAACCAGATTTGAAGTGTCATAATGTTGAACCACCCTCGAGTAGTTCGCAATGTGTGTGGCATCTGAGAGGAAAAACATGTAGCTCTTAATCTCTCACGGCCACTGGCTTATACACACAAACACATCACAAACATGCATACACACACACACTCACTCACACATACACACACACACATACACACACTATCGCGGGCGAGAAAAACGAAAATAACATACTAACAAAGTAGCAATAAAATTCGAACACAATGCAGTAAAAATGTAGATACAGGCTGGAATAAAATGTAGATACAGGCTACAATAAAATGTAGACATAGGCTACAGTAAAATATAGATATAGGCTACAATAAAATGTAGATACAGGTTACAGTAAAATGTAGATACAGGCTACAATAAAATGTAGATACAGGCTACAATAAAATGTAGATGCACGCTACAGTAAAATGTAGATGCAGGCTACAGTAAAATGTAGATACAGGCTACAGTAAAATGTAGATGCAGGCTACAGTAAAATGTAGATGCAGGCTGGAGTGCAATGGGAGGCTACTTTGTAAGCAGATTACCACAATAGGGGACTACATGGCGACTCCACCACCTTAGCTAGACTGGTGTGACGCAGACTGTTTTCAGGAACACAAAAGGAGATGTAGGGATATCTCTTGATCTGTTTGTATTACCTGACCCTGATTACTTGACCATAATTACATGTCCCTGAATACCTGACCCTGATTACTTGACCATAATTACATGTCCCTGAATACCTGACCCTGATTACTTGACCATAATTACATGTCCCTGAATACCTGACCCTGATTACTTGACCATAATTACATGTCCCTGAATACCTGACCCTGATTAACTGTCCTTGATTACCTGACCCTGAAACCTGACCCTGATTACCTGACCCTGATTACCTGACCCTGATTATTTTACCCTGATTACTCTTTGCTACCAGAAACTATTGTTAACTAATCCCCTAGTCAGAAAAAGGAAGTGAAGTATACATAGCTGGACTGGATCAATCAGATATTTTTGACACATATTTATGACTTATTTCGAAACAAGTTGTTGATGAAAGTATTTACCCCATCGGGTGACGCGTGGACTAATGGTAAGTGACACGTCTCACAACACCGAAGCTGCTGGGTTTGCTCCCCAATCACAGCACCGGCCGTTAACCCGGGGAAGCAAACCCTTAGAATATACAGAAGGAAGCAGATCCTTACATAAAATGCATGCAGAAGTCGGATGCACTGGCCAGACAGGCGCAAAATAGAAATATAGTGTAAAGCACACCGCTTTGGGGAATAGAGAAATACGGCGAACGAAAAAAAAGTGCTTTCAATCTAGCACGTATTTCTCGATAACAAATAAGAACATATATTTGAATTAAGCATTCAACGACAAAAGTATGTTCTGGTGTGGGTAGCTAGACATTGAGGACCATCGCCTTGTTCTTTAAGCAGTCTCTCAAACACCGTCTGGGATCAAGATGTTGAGCAGTGCATGAGCTACATCCGTCAGCAACCGAAAGCTGACTGCTAGCGCCAAGGCCAGCGAACCAGAGCTGTCAAGATCTTTCTACACCTCCACTCGGTGGTCCTGGATAACATGATACAACAGGGCAGACTGGCTAATGAGAAGGGATCGAAAAGAGAATGTTAACCCGGTACCCACAAATGCCTGGTGAAGTCGGATGTGTCGGACAGTAAGCTCCAAATATCGCTGTCAATCTGTAAACTACGACACAGCGCATTCCGTTCTCCGGACAATATCCTACTACTTTCAAAGCCCTTTTCAGGGCTTGGTAGCCATGGGTTGAGAACGAACGAAATAGTAGAAGACACCGTCTTATGGTGTTGCTCATTTGGGTATAGGGTCTCCTTATATTTGCGAATGTACACATTTTCCATGCTGGTGTACTAATTGCCCACTATACGAAACAGAAAAACTGCTTTGGTCAATAGCCAAAAATCAAACCATTAAAAATAACCCACTACATCTGATTTTATTTTATATTTTGTTTCATGGGCAGGTACAGATTTTATCATTGATATTACACTAAACAATTCTCCTTTAATGATTTACTCGTCTCTTTCGCTAATGCGTCGACACCAGTGAAATATAATAGATACAATGTTTTATTTAGCTGGCAGCAATCTTTAAACAACATAGTATTTAGTATTAGCGATCAAAATCCACAGACAATATTCTCCTACATCACATGGTTGCCAAGTTGGCATTACAAAATAAATCCAAATTCCAGTCTTTTATCTGTTCTGTTTCGATTGGTTGGCGCCGTAAAATACGTCGAGCTCTCGCGCGCGCCCGTGTGTATGGGTGTGTGTGTGTCAGTGTTGCTTTTTTGGAGGGATTGTTTGGCGTCAGACAATTCGTCTGGCTTTTTTACGGCTTTTTCGAAAGATAATTGGCGTCGAAAAAATGTGTCTGTCCTTAACTGTTTTTCGTTGTTTTAGCATGATAAAATTACTTTCACAATAAACAGAAATATAAGTGTATTCCAGAAGACAAAGCTTGACAAAGCTAGCTTAACCATCCCTCGAGGTTCTACAACCTTTACTCACTCACTCACGTGGTTTGGCATGTTCCTCATAGACCAGTCGTCGTGTCCTTTAATAGATGTCTGGACTTTATTTAACATTTGACGCCTTACCCAGATATATCATGAGGTGGTCAAGCGGTTAGGATTCTGACCTCATGACTAAAGGGACATGATTCTTAACCCCGGTAAGATCTTGTTTGAAAAAGGTTGTCCAAGGTTCCATACCATATAAGAGCGTGCCCACAACATCGATTGTAAACCATGACCATGAATTTAGTTGTCAGTTTCTGATTTTCACAACCACTGTTTGTGAGACGAGCAAATGTGGCTGCAGTTTTAATTAATGCGGCTTTCAATGTCAAGGTCTAGAGGAAGAGCTTGTCTTTGATAAGGGGATCCAGATACGAGAATTGGTGCACAGCTGTCAATTCATAATTACCGATGTTAAGAGTTGACGTGGCATCTAAATACTGTCCTATCACATTTGTTTTGTTGAGACTTATGTGAGACCAAAATCTTTGCAGGCCTGAGAGAAGCAAGCTTATCAAGTTCTGGAGGTTTGGTTCACTGAGTAGCAATTATACCATCATCAGCGAATAGCAAGTCGCTAATAATTACCTCCCTGATCTTCGTTTTGGCTTTGAACTTTGCAAGAGTAAATAAATGACCATTCTACCTAGTTTGAAGACAGATTCCTTCGTTTGCTTATCAAATATATGATTCTGTAGCAGATCAAAGAAGACTACAAGCAGTGTCGGGGTCGATAAGAAGAGTTGTTTAGCACCACTTGGAATACCAAAATAATTGTGGTACACTACCATCGAATTGAGCTGTTCATTTCACCTCATCGAACCATATTATTAGATGCAACAGTTTCCTTGGACAGTCTATTTTAAAGAAGGTGTGTAGATTACCTGCATTTGGATGCCACTTATATTTAATCGCAGCAGCCCGGTGGGCCTCAATAAAGGATGTCACATCATTCACTTACCCTCCAACCCGTCATCTGAATGAAAAGTTCTTCCGTAGGGAGCAGCTGTAGTGATATGAATGGTGTTTCGAAGGTATATTTGGATGTCTATAACTTCAAGCATGCTCCCTTTCTGTGTTGCTACAGCTTTATTTGAACTGTTTGACCGTTTAAAGAGGCTGTTTTCCAAGCCTAACCTGATGTCTCTTCTCTGCTTCCGAGATCCTCATAGGTTTTGTATTGAAGCTGGTCATGACTGTCTTCTCCAGTTCTTCCATCCAGACTGTAAATGTGCCTCTTATGTGGTGATGTCTTATCGTCTAACACCAACCTCGGTAAACAAAAAATGATCTCATTATGTCTTGCACCAATCCATTGTAAATTGTGCATGTGACGTATTTAACTCAGCTACCGAGATAAGTATACGTGAGCGTATGAGTGGTAAGTACCGGAACTATTTCAGCTATTGACCTGCTATAGTCCAGTGATTCCCAGCGCAGGTCCTCTGACCGCTGCCGGTCCGCAATGAAAATGAAATCGCTACTGAACCGCTTACCTATTTAGTGCCCGAATTCTGTTTACTATTAATAGCTATAGAATTTTCATTTTATAATATTAGCTAATATACAACATATAGACAAAATTCTATATAAATATTGAGATTTATTTTTTCTGTCTGAGCGGTTCGCGAAAAATTGTTACTATTTTCATCAGCCCGCGAACAATTTTTCCTTATCACGGGCCCGCGGACTTTTTGTTCTATTTTTACTGGTCAGTGAAAACATTATCATATTTTCATCAGTCCGCGGACAATTTTTCCAATTTTCACCGTTCTGTGAACACTTTTTCCTTTCATTACTAGTCCGCCAACAATTTTTCCTTTTTTCACCGGTTCACTAACAATTTTCCTATTTTCACTGGTCTGCTAGTGTAAAATACTTGGGAAACACTGGTCCAGCCGACACTGCTAAAACTGAGTAATAAACCTACTGGATGAATTCAACGGGCCAGCCCACCTCGTAAACAAAACGTTGAAGTCATGTACAATGAAAACTAACACATCATCCGCGACAGCAGCGTTTGATACAGGATTGCCATTAGGAACACGCACAACTGAGAGCGAGGCTACGCATGTCCATCATGAAGAAACTAGCTGGTACTATTTGGGGTTCTAACGGAAACACACTAAAAAAAATATTCACAGGCAGAGTGAGACCAGTTTTTGAATACGGCATTGCAGCTTGGTCCACGGCATCCAAATCAAACTTTCACATAATAGGGGGCACCTAGAACCAAGCAGCCCGCATCATAACTGGAGCCCTGAAATCTGGGCGCACCCAGAACCAAGCAGCCCGCATCATAACAGGAACCCTGAAGTCTGGGCGCACCCAGAACCAAGCAGCCTGCATCATAACAGGAACCCTGAAGTCTGGGCGCACCCAGAACCAAGCAGCCCGCATCATAACAGGAACCCTGAAGTTTGGGCGCACCCAGAACCAAGCAGCCCGCATCATAACAGGAACCCTGAAGTCTGGGCGCACCCAGAACCAAGCAGCCCGCATCATAACATGACCCATGAAGTCTGGGCGCACCCAGAACCAAGCAGCCCGCATCATAACAAGAGTCATGAAGTCCACCCAAATAAAAGATCTGAAAGCTATGACTGGGCTACAGCCAATGGAAGATCGTCGAGACTGCAGAATCCTACAGCAACCCGGAAAATTCAAAAAAATCATGGACCACCCGATGCACCACAGACTAAATGGGCTGGGACGCGGCAGGCTAAAAAGGAAAAGTTTTGCAGTCAAGTCAATAGAAAATATTAAAAACAATGCTGCCCTTTTAAACAAAAAAGTAAAACCAATACCAGCATGCTCCATCCGCTGCCTCTGGAAGACCCTTCCCTGAACTTATATGCAACATCTCCAACATCTAAGACAAAACGTCACAAACAGAGAAACAGAAAAAATACATAGTTACAAATTACATTAACAAAAAATTCCCACCAACAGCCTGGACGCACGCCTATACGGATGGCTCAGCCAAAGATGCCATTGGAAAGGGGGGAGGAGCCATCACTATAAAATTAAAAAGCAAAGTATACTCGACAGCATTTGCCACTGGGAGACGCTGCAGCAACTTCAGTGCCGAAGCCACTGCCCCGAGACAAGCAGTTGAAACCCTTTTGGACCACAAGGAGCAGACAGAAAAGCAAGTGGTCATTTTCCCAGACAACCTCGCAGTGTTAATGGCGCTCACGAACCAGCACAAAACTGAACTCGGTGCTCTGGCAGACTCGCTCGAACGTCTGTCCTAGTGCATAAAAAAAACAACATAATCCAGTGACATAGTCCATAGTTCCTCTAGGATATTTCAGGCAACGAGGAGGCAAACAGACTCGCCAGAGAGGGAGGAATGCTGCAGTAGAGTGATACAGAAGTCACATACAATGAGACAAAAGCATTCATCAAGGCAACGTACAGTGCAAAATGGAAAAAAGACCACCCTGGCCACATAGAAAACGATGCCTTCCATCAACTCTCCAGGCGATACCAGGTGATCATTCTCCGGCTACGCACAGGTCACAACAGACTTAGATGCCATCTGTACAACAAGTTCAAGATTGGCACTACAGACCTTTGTACTTGCGGCACTGCCCCCATGAAGGCAGAACACATTTTGCAGTCTTGTACACTGTATACCGACAAAAAGGAGTTGCATTTGGTAACAGCTAGTGTCCATCCACGAGAAGCTGTACGGAAGCGTACAGAGCCTTGAGTTGACTGCCTTCCTTAGAGTCATTGAAGTTGAGGCCTGAAGACGAACGAGGAAGAAGAAGAAGAAGAAGCATTCTTACCATTAAATTTGAACCAGGTGGAGCTATCTCCCAACCTTCTTTTCGTTCCTCGTAACTAGCAGGCGGTTACCGAGCAGTTATAATATAGATCTTCTTGCTAGAAAGATAAAGGTTCGAACCCTGATAAGAGTCTACACTTTTCTACTGGAAATGAAAAATATCCTGCATACTGCTGGGTGACTACCTAGGCAAGCACCGTATAATCAGCAACCACATACATTCACCCCAGTTGTCTCCCCGGACCAAGACAACACGTGGAAGTAACTGCTGTATTGACAATGTATTGTTTTGCTTTCATAACAATTTGAGTTGATCTCAATCTTATTTTTCTCATCGACTAACGACCTCAGTGTGTCAGGTTTCCTAAAGCTGGGCGGGTTAGCATTTGTTGTGTGTCAGAAGGACACCATGCATCTTCTTTTGGACCGTGCGAATTCAATTTCCGGGCATTCTTGGTGAAACGTAAAACTACATAAGTCAACCTTAAAGCTTATCTCCCTGGAATTTGCCTGAAATTATGGGATAGTCTCAATCAATAAATCACGCAGGTGAAGAAATGGTATTATGATCTACCTGGCGAGACGGAAGGTTCCCAGAGAGGAGATAGGAAGGAAGAAAGGTTTCAATAGACTTTTCATTGTAGCGTGCTAATCCAGGATTAACTCCAGTGTGCCAGGGAATTTCGTGAGAAAATTGTGTTCTGCTTCTTCAGATGCGGAACTGACTGGCATGGGCGACCCTGCCACTTAACAACTTCATGACTTTTCCTAAACTTCATGGCCTTCTACAACTATATGCCTCTCCCTCTACAACTTATGCCTCTCCCTCTACAAATATATGTCTCTCCCTTTACACCTGTATGTCTCTCCCTCTACGACTATATGTCTCTCCATCTACAACTATATGTCTCTCCCTCTACAACTATATGTCTCTCCCTCTACAACTATATATCTCTCCCTCTACAACTATATATCTCTCACTCTACAACTATATGTCTCTCCCTCTACAAATATATGTCTCTCCCTCTACAACTATATGTCTCTCCCTCTACAACTATATATCTCTCACTACAACTATATGTCTCTCCCTCTACAAATATATGTCTCTCCCTCTACAACTATATGTCTCTCCCTCTACAACTATATATCTCTCCCTCTACAACTATATATCTCTCACTCTACAACTATATGTCTCTCCCTCTACAAATATATGTCTCTCCCTCTACAACTATATGTCTCTCATCTACAACTATATGTCTCTCCCTCTACAACTATATGTCTCTCCCTCTACAACTATATATCTCTCCCTCTACAACTATATATCTCTCACTACAACTATATGTCTCTCCCTCTACAAATAAGTCTCTCCCTCTACAACTATTTGTCTCCCTCTACAACTATGTTTCTTCCTTTACAAATATATGGTTCTCCCTCTATAACTTCATTGCTCTCCCTCTACAACTACGTGTTTCTCCCTCTACAACTATATGTCTCTCCCTTTTCAACTACATGTCCTTCCCTAAACAACCCCATTTCTTTCCCTCTACAATCCCATTTGTCTCCCTCTACTACCCCATTTCTCTCCCTCTATAACTTCATGTCCTTCCCTCTATAACCCTATTTCTGTCCCTCTGTAACCCCATTTGTCTCCCTCTACTACCCCATTTCTCTCCCTCTATAACTTCATGTCCTTCCCTCTATAACCCTATTTCTGTCCCTCTGTAACCCCATTTGTCTCCCTCTACTACCCCATTTCTCTCCCTCTATAACTTCATGTCCTTCCCTCTATAACCCTATTTCTGTCCCTCTGTAACCCCATTTGTCTCCCTCTACTACCCCATTTCTCTCCCTCTATAACTTCATGTCCTTCCCTCTATAACCCTATTTCTGTCCCTCTGTAACCCCATTTGTCTCCCTCTACTACCCCATTTCTCTCCCTCTATAACTTCATGTCCTTCCCTCTATAACCCTATTTCTGTCCCTCTGTAACCCCATTTGTCTCCCTCTACTACCCCATTTCTCTCCCTCTATAACTTCATGTCCTTCCCTCTATAACCCTATTTCTGTCCCTCTGTAACCCCATTTGTCTCCCTCTACTACCCCATTTCTCTCCCTCTATAACTTCATGTCCTTCCCTCTATAACCCTATTTCTGTCCCTCTGTAACCCCATTTCACTCCCTCCACAAATACATGTCTCTCCCTCTACAACTATATGTCTCTCCCTCTGCGTAGCGCAGTGGTTAGCCCGCTGGTTTCGCATCTGGGTGGTCCTGGATTATTTCCCCAGTTGGGGGGACGGCGTGGGCTAGTGACACGGCTCACAACCAAAGGTGATGGGTTCGATCCCCATCACAGCACCGGCAGTTACCCCGGGGAAGCAAACCCATAGAAAATGCAGGAGGAAGCAGACCCTTACATAAAATGCATGCTGAAGTCGGATGAATTGGGCCGACAGACGCAAAATAAAAACTACAGTGCAACGCACACAGCCTTGGGGAATAGATAAATAAGACGAACGGAAAAAAAAGAAAAAAAAAATTCCCCAGTTGAGGCGGTAATGTTTTTTCAGACCGCAATGGCCCCCGGGTCGACACAGCCTTAAATGGGTACCGGTTCAGTCCGGGAAGTAAAAGCGACGAGGGAGAGGAGATGGCTTTTTTATTTTCTGAAGTATGTCCTTTGTACAACGTCGCTCCCATCACAGACTGTGTGAAAGAAACTCTTTCCCTTGCCAAAACTCCAGCCTCAGCCACAGCCATACCCAGGCATTCCTGTATATTTTGGTTCCATCGTCTTCTTGGTCTACCCCTTCCTCTTTTGCCTGGCACCATACCTTCCATCACCGTTCTCTCGAGACTGTTGTGTGTCTTGATGTGACCAAAGTATTTGCATTTTCTAGCCAAAATGGAATTGATAAACCAGTTCTCCTCTATACTCAACTCTTGCCGAATGTCTACATTTTTTTTTTTTCTCTGTCCAGGGTATTTTGAGGATTTTTCTGTATCATTTTGACTCGAAGGATTCGATTCTTTGTCTATAAGTTTTGGTAATCGTCCATGATTCACAGCCATAAGCTGCCACAGGAAAAACACAGGCTCTCAAGACTTTTACTTTTATCATTTTGTTGGTGCTCTGCCATAATTTTTTCAGGCTGTTCAGTCTCTGCATTGCCATAGCTAGTCTTCTTCTGATTTCTTTCGAGCAGTCGCCATTTTTGTCGATTCTGGGGCCCATATATTCAAAATGTGTGACCTGATCTATTTCCTCACCACCCACTGTAAATTTATGCTGATATTCCGTTTTGTCGGTGGTCATTATCTTTGTTTTATTTATGTTTATAAACAGGTTTTGATCTTTACTATGTCCATTAACGGCTGAAAGTAGCTGCTCTAGCCCTTCTGCACTTCTTGATAGTATCACTGTGTCATCTGCGTATCGTAACTCTGGAATCTCGTACCCCCGAATCGTAAATGGGTCGAAACTTTCAATGTTCTAGTCTTCTCTTATACATTCTGCATATATGTTGTATAGATAAGGTGAGAGGATACATCCCTGTCAGACTCCCTTTTGTGCTGCAAACCAATCTGATGTTTGCCCAGATACTCGGACAGCGGCTTTTTGATCTTGGTATAATGTTTCAATGAGATGGACTATATGCAAGGGAAACTCCATTTCCTTCATGATTCTCCACAGATTTTGATTTTTTACCATGTCGAAGGCCTTGGTGTAATCAATGAAACACGTGTACATGTCTACATTAAACTATCTACATTTTTGGTAGATATTCCTTAAATTGAATATGTGGTCCCGGGTCCCTCTGTCTTTCCTAAAACCTGCCTGGACTACGTGAATTTCAGATTCAATTCTTTTCCCTATCATTGTTAATAGGATTCGCAAGAGTATCTTGCTAGCGTGGAGATGGCTACCGCCTTCATATAGCCGAGCCTTTGAAATGTGAGATCGCTAACACCTCACACCCCTACAGGAGTAATGCTATGGGCTACTTTGCTTTACTTTACTTTACTTTACCACAACTCCATTTCGCTCCCTCTACAACTATATGTCTCTCCCTTTTCAACTATATGTCTCTCCCTCTATAACTACATGTCTCTCTCTCTACAACTAAATGTCTCTCCCTCTACACCTTCCTGTCTCCCTCTACAACTATATGTCTCTCCCTCTACAACTATATGTCTCTCCCTCTACAACTATATGTCTCTCCCTCTTCAACTATATGTCTCTCCCTCTATAACTACATGTCTCTCTCTCTACAACTAAATGTCTCTCCCTCTACACCTTCCTGTCTCCCTCTACAACTATATGTCTCTCCCTCTACAACTATATGTCTCTCCCTCTACGACTATATGTCTCTCCCTCTACAACTATATGTCTCTCCCTCTTCAACTATATGTCTCTCCCTCTACAACTATATGTCTCTCCCTCTTCAACTATATGTCTCTCCCTCTACACCTTCCTGTCTCCCTCTACAACTATATGCCTCTCCCTCTACAACTATATGTCTCTCCCTCTTCAACTATATGTCTCTCCCTCTACACCTTCCTGTCTCCCTCAAGTAGGTCACACACTGATATGGGATAGCTAGAAATTGTACTTGGTGTTTTCTAAAATTGTCATTATATATACTATATAGGGGCAAATATACTTTCTGCAGAGGCTATAAATAAGGACATACTTCCTGTTTCCGGAGAGAAGTGTTTGTCACGGTACATAACTGGGTTGACAAATGTTCTCTAAAACGCTAAAAACATTGCTGATGAAGACTGAACTAGTCGTCCTGTACAGAATGCAATAGAAGCAGCAGTAGTAGAGCAGTGGTAGTTATAGTAGTAGTAGTCGTCGTAGTAGTAGTAGTAGTAATAGTAGAATCAGTAGTTCTGTTCAGTTCATCCCGTAACCCATCAGGTCGTTGGGGCACACATGAAGACATGAAAATCCCACGCCAGCTCTCTCTGTCTGTCGCCGCCTGAAGTATCTCACCGTGACGAAGGCCTGACCACTCAGCGATGTTGTCCACCCATCTCTTCCTTGGACGTCCTCGCCCTCTCTGTCCCGGTACGGACCCAAAGAGTATCGAGTTGGTAAATCCGTTGGACTTCGCGACATGCCCGCACCAGGCCATCTTTCGTCTTTTGATAGTTGTGAACAGATCTCCAAAAGGACCAATAGCGTCTTCAACTCTCTGACGGATTTCTACATTCGTGACACGATCTTTATATGTAACATTTAGGAGTTTTCTATAGCACCTCATTTCCATTGCATGTACCCTGCCCTGGATATCTGCTGTAATGGTCCAGGTCTCGCAGGCATACAGAAATATTGATAGCACCAAAGAGCGCAGTAGTCTGACTTTTATGCCGAGGGCGAGCCGCTTGTCTTGCCATATAGGTTTCAGCCTAGTCAGCCCCGCTGTTGTTTGTGCTATTCTTGCAATGACCTCTGGCTTCAAACCCTCTTGGCTGATCAATGATCCCAGATATTTGAAACGTTTTATCACCTCAAGTTCCTGCCTATTCGCCTCTATTACAGGACAAGAGTGGGAAATGTCTCACAGAAGCTCAAGACATTCGTGAGCGCTGGACAGAGTACTGTTCGGAGCTATATAAGCATGAAGGTCGAGGTGGCCCAAGCAATGCAATGTCTCCTGAAGTGAGTCTGATAGAGGAAAATCAAACGATAACAAGGGAAGAAGTATATGAAGCCGTGCAAATGCTGAAGAGAGGGAAGGCTGTCGGTGTGGATAATATCCCAGCAGAGCTCCTACAAGTGGGAGGTGACGCAACAGTTAATACCCTGACATACATCTGCAATAGAATTTGGCAGACAGGAGAGTGGCCCTCCAGCTGGACAAAATCAGTAATTATACCACTGCCTAAATCGGGAAACCTAAATATGTGTCAGAACTATCGAACAATCAGTCTGATAAGTCATCCGAGTAAAGTTCTCTTGAGGATATTACTTAATTTCGAGCGGGAAGGAGTACCATCGAGCAGATATTTAATCTTCGGCTACTGAATGAGAAGTACTCAGAGTATCATCAACAACTCTACCATGCCTTCATTGACTTTAGAAAGGCGTTTGACAGAGTGTGGCATGCGGCGCTATTGTCAACAATGACGCATTATAAGTTCAACAGTGATATTGTGAGGGTAATTGCAAACCTTTATAAGCAGGCGACAAGCGCAGTATGAGTACAGGGAACGCTAGGCGATTGGTTCCGTACGACGGTGGGTGTGCGACAGGGATTAATACTCTCCCCCACACTCTTCAATATATTCTTGGAGAGAATAATGCAGACGACCTTAAAAGGACATGTTGGCACAGTTAAAATAGGTGACAGGCTTATCACAAACTTTCGCTTTGCTGATATTGATGTATAGGCAGGCACAGAAAGGGAACTCCAGGAGTTGATTGGTAGATTGGATAGAACGGCCCTGAGTTTTGGTATGGAAATAAATGCAGATAAAACAAAGCTCATGACCAATAACGTAGCAGGGTTTCAATCTGTAATAGAGGCGAATGGGCAGGTACTTGAGATGATAAAACGTTTCAAATCAGTAGTGAAGTAGTAGTAATTTTAGTAATAGCAGCGGAAGTAGTAACAGTAGTAGAAGTAGTAATACTACTAATACTACTACTACTAGTAGTAGTAGTAGTAGTAGTGGTGGTGGTAGTAGTAGTAGTAGTAGAAGTAGTAGTAGTAGTAGTAGCAGTAATAGTAGTAGTAATAGTAAATGGGCGCGCTGCAGGTCCGGACCCTATTCCGCCATAACTATTGAAGTACGCCATGGACCCCCACAGCTCATCTCTTCACCGCCTCTTTTGACACGTCTGGAGAACAGGACACGTTCCCGCGGATTGGACAGATGGAATAGCTGTTGCCCTATACAAAGGCAAGGGAAATCGTAAAGACTGCAACAACTACAGACCAATCACACAGTTCTCAGTCCCAGGCAAGACATTTGCACATGTGCTGCTGGCCCGGCTCAAGTCACTTTTGATCATAAAACGCCGACCACATCAGTCTGGTTTCACCCCGGACAGATCAACTGTGGATGCAATTCTTGCTCTCCGGCTCCTGGCTGAGCTGCACCATGCATTGAACCGCTGCGTATGTTGATCTAAAGGCTGCATTTGATTCGGTCGATAGGTCTGCTCTCTGGAAAGCATCGGCGCTCCTCCCCCACTGCTGAACTTTATAAGGGAGCTACATACTGACACCGCTGCTAGTCCGCCTAGGTGGCACTCTCTCGGACAGGTTCACAACATTATCGGGGGTCAGGCAGGGTTGCGTCCTTAACCTTGACCTTGCCGAACCATCGACTTGAGTCTACACTGCCTCGACTCCCACCATCTGGGTATTGTCATGGATCAAATCCGCATCACAGATCTCGCCTATGCAGATGATATAGTCCAAGTAGGCCCAGACAATGCGGCTCTGTAACAGTCTCTCGAGAAACTGGATCTCGAAACATCAAACATGGGTCTATCAATATCTTGGGCCAAGACACAAATTCAGAACCTTTGCTCCGACACTGGTACTCACAGGATTGTTGTCCATGGTCACACGGTAGAGTTAATCAATGAATTCACATCCCTGGGGAGTTGTTTTACATCCGATGGACGCAGTGCGCTTGACATGTTAAGAAGGATCGGGCTTGCTGCTTCCGCTATGAACGACCTTTGCTGGGTGTGGGATAATGGCAGATTCTCTCTCGGATCAAATTCGTATTTATCAGACGTGTGTGATTCCTGCCCTCCCGTATGGTTCAGAAACTTGGACCCTACTTAAACGGGGCATATCAAGATTCGATGCCTTTCATATGCGCAACCAGCGACACATCCTCCGTATCAAGTGGTTCGATCTCGTCCGTAATGTCGAGGTGTCTGCAAAGATGAGTCTTCCCTCCATCTCGGATACCTCTGGTCCGCCGCCGCCTGTCTGTGTTTGGTCACGTGGTACAACTGGACCAGGAAGTACCGGCTCACCAGATAATGTCCAAATCTGCTATGTGTAACAATGGTCTCTCACCGGCCGGCTGCATGCGTGGGAGGGCCGTCCCCGTTCTACATGGCTCCGACAGATAGCAGTCTCTCCTTCTCCTGTGAACGAAGTTTGGCTACATGCTTCAGCAGTTGGACATGGTAGTGGTCGGTCGACGCAACGGGCCCTAGATGCCTAGACGGACATTATTAATAATAGTAGAATCAGTAGTAGTAGTAGTAGTAGTAGCAGTAGTAGTAGTAGTAGTAGTAATAGTGGATTCAGTAGTAGTAGTAATTGTAGTAATAGTGGTAATAGCAGCGTAACTAGTAACATTAGTAGTAGTAGTAGTAGTAGTAGTAGTAGTAGTAGTAGTAGTAGTAGAATCAGTAGTAGTAGTAGTATTAGTAGTAATATTGTGTAGGCTATGTTGTTGTCTATGTGGTCTAATGTGCATGCTGTATTCACCGTTCTTTAGTATCGCTATTCGTCAATTTGATGCTATCTTGCCTTAACTTTATATTACAAGGTGACTTGTGAGTTGAGCGCGAAACTCAGGTCATACACAAGGGGAAGTAACTAGTTAAATGATGAGCATTTTAGTGACTTAATCCTTGTGGTCCCCCTTGGAACATACAATCCTTATTTTCGGACGGCTTCTTGAGCACCACTAAAGATATTATTTTATTACCCCATTCTTTTTTTCCACAATGGGTTCTAAATCCAAGGTAGATTTCGCTTTATTGGTATGTTACTTTCTGAGGCGTGTCCCGCACATCTCAACCTTTTCCTTCTATATGTTCAACCGTATTGGTTATTGCTGTGTTCAGGGCTACATCTCTGTGGAAGATTGAAAACGAACATTTGCATTACTGCTTCAGATTACGCCCGTGTGTTTGAGAAGCCCACACGTAACATATCCAGACATGTAGTAAAAGTTGATTAAAGTGGATTAGACACAGAGGTTTAGGCTACCATATAAGGTATGCATTCCCATCCACATGGCCTAAAGAGAGATAATCTTTACACACAAAGGTAAAGAAAGTGCGACTAAGTAAGTAAGCTTAAGATTATTGGAATATAAGAATAACAAGAGAGAGAGAGAGAGAGAGAGAGAGAGAGAGAGAGAGAGATGGAGGGAGAGAGACAGAGAGACAGATAGACAGACAGACAGACAGACAGATGGACAGAGAATGCGTAACAGCGAAAAGGAAAAAGCGAGAGAGAGAGAATTACTCACACAACCTGCCGAAGACGGATGAGTCGGACCGAAAGGTGCAAATATCGCAGTCAAACTGTAAACTAGCGACACAACGCATTCCACTCTCCGGACTACATCCTGCTACTTGCAAAGCCCTGTTCAGGGCTTGGTAGCAGGAGATTGGGAATGAACGCAAAAAAAGAAGAAGACTCACACAAAAGCTGACAAAATTTAGGCAAAAGTATACATGAAATGACATACATTAACTAGTTGAACATGTGACCGAGTCGTTTGGAGACGTTTCGTGATCAAGGGGACACAGGATCAAATCCCCGTTACAGTTTTTAAAATTAAGGGTAATATTTTTTTAAACTTGACTTCATTACGTGACGACAGCGGGAGAAAGCGGGCTTTTATTCCGTAGCCCTATGTATTTACCTGACTTTATTCTGTGCTGGACTGCCTCACAAATATGGCAGCTATGTTGGAAGTGGTCAGAAACACTTACTAAGAATATATATCTTCAAGGAAAGTAAATTGTTCTGGCAGACGAACAGTTTGTATGTAGGCCTTCTGTGCGCGAGGATATGCGATCAACAACTCGATGAGTCATGTTGTTTAAATTAAGTAAAATAAAAACCTGGTCAGTACAGAATGTGACTACTGCAGGCTGGTTCAGATTTAATTTCACAGTCCTAAACCACCCTGTCGATAGGCCTCAGTAATGGGATTAAACGAGGCGGAGATGGCTTGACTGTTTCTTTCCACTGCTAAATTAATTATTTTGGAATACTTATGTTCTGGTAGGCAGATCAGCGCGAGATGTCAGGTAGCCAAAAACTGTACTTTTTAGCCGCAAAGTCATCTGGTTGGCCTTTAAATGGTGCAATTTCGTGTCTTCTCTGGCTGGCTTTCAAAAGGTGCCATTTTGTTTCTTCCATAGCTAGCCTTTAAACGGTCACATCTCGTGTCTTTCCTGGTTGGCCTATAGTGCCATCCCGCGTCTTCCCTGGTTGTCCTTTCAACGGTGCCATTCCGCGTCTTCCTTGATTTACTTTTTGGACACACTTGACTATTAGTAGTAATTTTGTGAGTGGTTTCATTCTTTCTGATTATTAAGCATATGAGCGCTGCAGCTTTGTTGTGCTCAGCCTCCAGGCTTTTCCCTCGTCACATTTAGCCTTCCCAGCAGAACAAAACCTTCACTCTGCGTATAACGACGCTGGTAACTACCAAGATGTCATTCTGTGAAGTTTTGCTACAAGGTGTTTCCCACAATCATCTCTTGGGAGTAGGGAAGAAAGACTAACGTTTGGTCAGGCAAAGTGTACTGTTCTCACATGTTAGTCAGGGTCAGGCAAAACATATTGGCCAAGATCCTCACCTCGGCTTCCTCGTAACCCTCCCTGATAACGGGCTGTATTCATGAAACGTCTGGTTAATAAGGTGAGACACGCAGATGAAGCCAAGCATAGCATAACCGCCTGAAGGCCCCCATGTCCATTTTCATCAGCACGCTCGGGATGTGAGGAAAGCTACAACCCGTCACTTAACGTCCCTTTTAGGGCGCACAAAAGAGTAATCCTACTCATTGTTGGCATTCAACAACAACAACAACAACCTGCAAGTACAGGATGTCCCACTAGCTACCAACCCCTGGTTTTCATTTAAAACTTTTAAACTAATGAACGCATTTTAATCAAATTTGACAGGGACATATCGAAATGGATAGTCATCATTTAAATTAAATCGTTGTCAGCGTAACTCATTGATAACTCACCCGTAACTCATCCGTAACTCATCCGTAACTCATTCATAACTCATCCGTAACTCATTCATAACTCATCCGTAACTCATCCGTAACTCAACACTCTGAGACTTTTCAAACTCGATGGAGTTTAACAACGAAGGGCCAATTTAGGGGGGTACAAACGGTATAGCTTGGATGGGTACCTACCTCCCTACCAACGATTTGTGCCATATAGTTTTTATAAAACATGTAAAAGTCTGCAAGGAATGGACAAAAAAGGATGAAGTAGGGTACTGGAAGATAAGACCAAGTTGCGTATCGGAGCTAGCATTTGTAGATGACGTGACCCTGATCACGAAATCAGAGGCATATCTCCAGATCAACTTGCAGGTCTGGGAAGAAGAGTAGATGAAGATAGGAATGCACATCAGCAACTCTAAAACAAAAACCATGGTGATCGCCAGAAACGAGAAGATCATTAGATAACACTGGGAACACAACCACTGGAGCAGGTCAGCCATTTCAAATATCTAGTACTGGTATTAGACAGCAGTGGGGATCAAGATGCTGATCAGCGCATGAGCTGCAGTGGTCAGTGATCCATAGCTGATTGCTAGTGTCAGGGCCAGCGGACCAAAGTTGCCAAGACCCTTCTACGCCTCCACGCAGTGATCCTGGATAACAGGCTGCAGCAGGGCAGACTGGCTAAGGAGAAGGGATCGAATGGGAATGCTAACCCGGTACTAAAAAAATGCTTGCTGAAGTCCGATGTGTTGGACCGAAAGGTACAAATATCGCAGTCAAGCTGTAAACTACGACACAACGCATTCCGTTCTCTGGACTACATTCTGCTACTTAAACCCTTTCAGTGTTTGGTAGTGGGAGATTGAGAATGAACGAAGCCAAGCCAGACAGCAGTGGAGGAATAAAAAAAAAAGTTCATTGCACGAAGGGCAGCAAGTGGAAGACCTTTCCATGTAATAAACAAGGGATTCTTCAGCAAAAGAGAAATAATCAGAAAAATAAAGATGGATGTATACCGCTCGACATATGTGCCTGTCCTTGCATATGGGTGTGAGTCATGAGCAATGACTACAGCCCAAAGAAAGGCAACTATAACTTTAGAAATGAGGTATCTAAGACAGGTGGTCCAGGTGACGAAAAAGAACACGATCCATAACCAAACAGTACGTAGCAATCTCGAAGCCCAACCCATGTAGTCGTTTGGCATGTCTGTAGAATGGAAGAATATCGGATACCAAGACGGTCATGGACACAGTCAAGGACACAGACCCCCATGACATCTCAAAGTAGGGGAAGACAATATACGACAGTCCCTAAGTGACCGAGGACTGGATTGGAAAGAAGCACACTCAGCTTCTTATTTACTGCAACCTTGTTCATGCATGTCACAGAGTCATTCATTATATATGTGATCGTGCACTTGATTTGATCTTTGAATTCTGACCACATGGACCATTAATGTTATCTGTGGCACAGTCACTCCTTTCTGTTGAACAGCCTGGTTACTGCTACCATTAATTATACCCCTGCCAGCTCCTCTCGAACACCTTCCCTTTCAGGGTGAGCTTTCACTGCTGCACAGTCTCTTTGGGTTGTCCGGACATTTTTTTCGTCTCTATTTCTACACGTTTTTTCTGAATTCTTCGCGATGGATCGTATAATGGATTATTAAAATAAACATTCTGCAGTGACTGAACACGAAATCTTCTTTACCATCAAAACGATATTAAATATTTTATTTGTTTTTTTCTTTACATTACATAAAACGTACACACCACAAAACATGATATTTGTTTCCTTGCACTGGGACGTCGGCTATATAACTGCTTCTAACTGATTTTTCTCTAAACTAACTTATATTAACAACAGACTAAACTGCTGCTTTTTTGACTGTCTAATCTACCAAAATATATTATTAAACTATATGAAGATTCTCGTGTATTTACACTACTAATGGAGCCGAATACTAATATGTTTTACCATTGGTGGGACGTTACTTATCATCGGATTGTTTTGTTTTTTGGCGTAGCTGTAAGACGCTGGAGAGTAGAAATTTGCGATACGATTTCTTGCTCTATATTCGTTGTCTCTCTCTCTCTCTCTCACTCTTTCTCTCACTCTCTCTATATCTCTCTCTCACTCTCTCTCTCTCTCTCTCTCTCTCTCTCTCTCTCTCTCACTATATGCAATTCTGTTCATAACAATTATGTCGTTTCTGATCCTAACGAAGCTAAATGAGAATGTAGAATGTTATATTGAAAGGAATCTCCGTTAATGCTCTCGCACCCTGCCTTAAACAAAGTCGAGTTGTTATTACTTCGCTACTCAACTTTAGAAATGGCTCCTCGTGGCGTATTATTTCTGCTGTTTGGTATGTCCATTAAAACAAAGTCTATTTATTTTCTGGACTACTGGACTTCAAGAAGGGCACATCGTGGCGAATTATTTTTGCTGTTCGATCTGTTTCCTCTTAAACAAAGTCTTTTGTTTTCCTGGACTGCTGATGTGCTTCAAAAATGCCGCTTTGTGGCGAGTTACTTCTGCTTTCGATCTGTCTCCTTTTAAAACAAAGTTTCATTGTTTTGGAACTGCTGAACTTCACTGATAACTTCTAGGATTCTTGACATACGATTGTAATACTGTTTTATAATGATACAAGTTAAACCCCTCCGGCGTGGCCTAGTGGTTAAGTGGCACGGCTCACAACCAGAAGGTGCTGGGTTCGATCCCCATCACAGCACCGGCCGTTACCCCGGGGAAGCAAACCCTTAGAAAATGCAGGAGGAAGCAGATCTTTACATAAAATGCATGCTGAAGTCGGATGCACTGGGCCGACAGGCGCAAAATAAAAACCACAGTGTAACGCACACACGCCTTGGGGAATAGATAAATAAGGCGAACGCAAAGCAAAAGCAAGAAAAACCCCTCTACGGGATCAAGACGCCGAGCAGCGCATGAGCTGCAGTGGTCAGCGACCCATAGCTGACCGCTAGCGTCAGGGCCAGCGAACCAGAGCTGCCAAGACCCTTCTACACCTCCACGCGGGGATCCTGGATAACAGGCTGCAGCAGGGCAGACTGGCTAAGTAGAAGGGATCAAAGAGGGAATGCTAACCCGGTACTCAAAAAATGCTTGCTGAAGTCGGATATGTTGGACCGAAAGGTGCAAATATCGCAGTCAAGCTGTAAACTACGACACAACGCATTCCGTTCTCTGGACTACATTCTGCTACTTAAGCCCTTTCAGGGTTTGGTAGCGGAAGATTGAGAACGAACGAAGAAGAAGAAGAAGAAGAAGAAGAAGAAGAAACCCCTCAACTACACTATATGTTTGTGGTTTCCCAAAGCAACAAAACATTCTAATTTATAAATTGTTTAATATACGAGTTAAGAATGTGCTGTGCAAATATTGTAATATGTGCAATGATTTGACGTGCAAAGATTTGTATAATGTTATAAATTGCAAAACCATTAAATATGCAGACATCAGCATAGTACCATGGCTAAGTACATTCATTAACCAGATGTGCTGAGGCACCGAACGATGTGGCGGAAGTTTGTTCCTGCCCTAAATGACGCTATCAGGCGTGATAACCACTGGCTGATTCGTCAGTCGGTAGTCAAGTATTCAAGTAGAAGAAGAAATAAAAGAAAAAAATTATGAAGAAGAAAAACAAGAAAAGGAAGATAAAGAAGAAAAAGAAGAAATGGAAGGCAAAGAGGAAGAAAATGAAGAAGACAGCGAAGTAGACAGTGAAGATGACGAAGAAGAAGATGAAGAAGAAGACGATGAAGAAGAAGACGAAAAAGGAGATGAAGAAAAAGACGATGAAGAAGAAGACGAAGAAGAAGATCAAGAATATGAAAAAAAAACGAAGAAGGAGAAGACAAAGAAGAAAACAAAGAGGAAGACGAAGTAGACGAAGACTAAGAATAGCAATAGGAAGAAGACAGAAGAAGCCGACAAAGAAGATGATGGCGAAAAGAAGAAGAAGATGAAAAAAAGAAGGCAAAGAAGAAGACAAAGAAAGAGAAGAAGAAAACGAAGAAGAAGAATACGAATAAGGGAATAAGACAGAGAAGAAGAAGAAGAAGAAGAAGAGGAAGAAGAAGAAGAGGAGAGGAAGACAACAGAGAAATAGAAGACGAAGAAGACGAAGATCTTGTCTTATTTTCCTATTGCTGAGCGTGTCTCTTCTCTTTACTTGGATCGCCTCTCTTATATACCTCATGTTGATGCCTGCATCTGACGTGTTTGGGTTGTCGCCATTGCCCCTGACAGACGTCTATGTAAAAGTCAAAACTGGTACAAAAGTGAAGTGGTATAAAGGCAGCTTAGTTTTCTTACTTATCACCCAAATTAATGAGATGTATCTTTACCTATCTCGAAACCACCAGGTTTTACATTTAATGTGTGAACTGCTAATGGTTATTCCTGTCTCCCCTACCTTCTCTCCAAAGCTTGGTCTGGAGAAGTGCCTCTGATTTGGTAAGCAAATGCCAGCTCCGATATAGACTGATGCCATCTTCAACTACCCCATTGATTATTCGTTGCTGATATTACTACAGGCATTGGTGACATCATCCACGAGTAGAATGGAGAGGTATGGCGATCAAATGTCGCCCTATCTTACATCATTGCTGGTTTAAAACTCTTCTGACGTTTGGTTTTCTGCCAAAATGCAGTTTCTGCAAGTCTTATAGAAGAAACTATGAACAGCGTAAATCAAGCGAGCTGGAATGTCTTTGGGGTTGGGAGATGCTGTCTTCTGTTGGCCTCTATGTAGGTCACCGTTTCTGGTCCACGGCTATTTATTTGACATATCAAACCTCCACATACAGAAGCTAACCGGTTATCCCAACACTGCTGACGCGCAGGGTAGGAAGCCCTGCTCCTGCACCACCAGCAGGCCATACGTTTCTAAATGTATTTATGAGCATATACTACATGGAAGCCCAACTAATGAGGAACAGAGAGAACACATCTGCAGACAAGTTCTATTGTATCTCTATAGAGATACACGTTACACTTCACGCTGGGCAATGCTCGCTTTTGGTATATACAAGTTGACGTTTAAAAGTACACCAAGAGAAATAAGCAGAAGAAGACATGGCACTATAGTCTTAGTCGACCTGTACTTCTACAGGGGCAGATGCCCATATGCAGGTCCCACTTAGTCGACCTGTACTTCTACAGGGGCAGATGCCCATATGCAGGTCCCACTTAGTCGACCTGTACTTCTACAGGGGCAGATGCCCATATGCAGGTCCCACTTAGTCGACCTGTACTTCTACAGGGGCAGATGTCCATATGCAGGTCCCACTTAGTCGACCTGTACTTCTACAGGGGCAGATGCCCATATGCAGGTCCCACTTAGTCGACCTGTACTTCTACAGGGGCAGATGCCCATATGCAGGTCCCAGCTCTGGCATTAGCTGGATGTAGATAGTAAAAGGATTTCCTGCTTATCTGGCTAAACTCAAGCAGTTTATTACTCCGCTGCATTAACACAAGTGCAAATGTTGTGGGGGAAAGTGGTTAACCAATGTGCGAGTCCATTTTAATAGATTCAAACACTAGAGCAGTCTGTTAGGTGCCATCAATGTTGCTCTTAGCAAACCACCTAACCATGGCCGGTATTATGCCATGTCACACAGTTAGCTGCCTCTTACGACATGCTCTCTGTGGGTCAGTGGTAATATTCTTGTTATTGACTTACACAAAGGGACTATAGGAGGGACTATGTGACACTATAGGCGGGTATATGTGACAGTATAGGTGGGTCTATGTGACACTAAAGGTGGGTCTATGTGACACTATAGGCGGGTCTATGTGACAGTATAGGTGGGTCTATGTGACACTATAGGCGGGTCTATGTGACAGTATAGGTGGGTCTATGTGACAGTATAGGTGGGTCTATGTGACACTATAGGTGGGTCTATGTGACACTATAGGCGGGTCTATGTGACACTAAAGGTGAGTCTATGTGACAGTATAGGTGGGTCTATGTGACACTATAGGCGGGTCTATGTGACAGTATATGTGAGTCTATGTGACACTATAGGTGGGTCTATGTGACAGTATAGGTGGGTCTATGTGACAGTATAGGTGGGTCTATGTGACAGTATAGGTGGGTCTATGTGACAGTATAGGTGGGTCTATGTGACAGTATAGGTGGGTCTATGTGACCCTATAGGTGGGTCTATGTGACACTATAGGCGGGTCTATGTGACACTAAAGGTGGGTCTATGTGACACTATAGGTGGGTCTATGTGACACTATAGGCGGGTCTATGTGACAGTATAGGTGGGTCTATGTGACACTATAGGTGGGTCTATGTGACACTATAGGCGGGTCTATGTGACAGTATAGGTGGTTCTATGTGACACTATAGGTGGGTCTATGTGACACTATAGGTGGGTCTATGTGACAGTATAGGTGGGTATATGTGACAGTATAGGCGGGTCTATGTGACACTATAAGCGGGACTATGAGACAGTATAGGTGGGTATATGTGACACTATAGGTGGGTCTATGTGACACTATAGGTGGGTCTATGTGACAGTATAGGTGGGTCTATGGGACACTATAGGTGGGTCTATGTGACAGTATAGGTGGGTCTATGTGACAGAATAGGCGGGTCTATGTGACACTATAGGCCGGGATATAATAAGTATTAATATGTAGAAGTTCTTTTTTAGATTAAAAACAAAATTAAAGGTTTGCCTATGTGGATTGTACTAGCGAAGGCACATCTCTGTCCACCTCAGAAGGCAGTCCTTAGCACGTATTTGAGTGTGTGTATCTGTGTGTAATGTGAAAGTATTGGTCAATGAATGGGTGCGTGTTTGTATCGGTTTGTAATGCGTTCAACTATGGCAGTTTGTTAGTTTTGCCAACCCCTTCTGTACGTTATGAAGGGATCAATACCGAGCAAAATTCCTGACATGTCAAGTCAAACTGGACACGAAGTGATTTCCAACCCGGTTTGTTGGGATTGCAAACCAAGCTTGCACTCGATTTGCACCCCTACAATCTACACCACGCACCTCCTTTGAAGTTTATTTGAACTAATATTCCCACATCGTGGTATGGTCGACATCTTTACCTATGGCCCGGAAGAGTCCATTTTGCTCCCCCTTGATGAAAAGTCCATTTGGGCCCTTAATAGTGAGCAATGTTGAGCTTTTGGGCTGTAGCAAAAACGGTTCTGGGCTGTCTCCATCTGATAGAATCGATGAACCGTCTGAGAGTCGCCAGTATTTGTTGTTGGATCCTGGAAGAAATGTATATCAAGGTGAGAACTGATAAAATCAAACGCTAAGTCTGTCAATACCGGTTCTAATAGTATGCATTGTTCATCGTTTTTTACTGCAATGTCGAGCACAAGTCACAACTGGACCTATTCACTTTACAGTAAGCCCGTATCCTAACATTTGCAGTGGATGGTTACAGTAGCAATTGTATTTTTACAAACAGAGGTTGTCAGCCTATTTCACAACCCACTCTAGTCGCCCTTTGACTACAAACTTGAAAGACTGTAGTGTTCTATTCTTAGCACTCTGAGTACCACTTGAGTGATGCGTGCAGTATTATTGTAGTTTAGTCTGTGTTGAACAGCGGTAGAGCAGCACATGGATATCACGTTATTCTTCTTCGGCTTTCGTGAAAAGAACGTTTGTAACGTGTCTTGTAGTTTACAGCGAAGCTGCGATAATTGCGGCTTTCGGTCCGACACATCCAATTTCAGCATGACATTTCTGGGACCGGGTTTGTTTTCGCTCTTCGATCCCCATTCTTTTAGCCAGGCTGCATGGCTGCAGTGTGTTTCCAGGACCGCCACTTGGAAGCGGAATATGATCTTGATCAGCTGTGGTTCCCTTACCCTGAATCAAGCAGCCGGGCATGTCCCTGAATGCTGTCAGTTCATTTCCTCCACCATCTTCTGCCCCGATATCAGGTTCCATTCCCGTTATTAGCACGCTACGTTTGACCCAGCTGTAAATTGGTACATAGCTTACTGCCAGGGAAGGGACCAACGATCCCGTTAACACGCCAATGTAGCATCTCGAATAACGGTGTAGACAGGGATTTTTAAACGTAGATCTTCTGTTAAAAGTTCCCCTGATCTCTGGGTAGTGAGATCGGACTTCCGTTTTCAGTGTCGAGCACGTTAAAAAGTCCTTTTGTAGTTGAAAATATAAAATAGTAGGCATAACGGCCACAGCCCGGATAAAATTTAAATTCAAAATCTACCCAAGGTTTTTGCACCTTTCACCAGTTGGTTTGTTAATAGTAGCTATAAATGGCGCCTAACTGGCTGTGGGTCTACCTAGCTCTAGTATTTGAGTCTGTTAAGATGGACTCGCACATAGGTAAAAAAAAAACACCATCCAAGAAACTGGTTGTATACAGACTCTGTAGAGTCTTCTAAACCTGTATAAAGTCGTTAAGTTAAGACCAATGGCCCACTAGAGGTGATGTGGTCAGACCAGTGGCCCACTAGAGGTGATGTGGTCAGACCAGTGGTCCACTAGAGGTGATGTGGTCAGACCAATTGACCACTAGAGATGATGTGGTCAGACCAGTGGCCCACTAGAGGTGATGTGGTCAGACCAATTGACCACTAGAGATGATGTGGTCAGACCAGTGGCCCACTAGAGATGATGTGGTCAGACCAATGGTCCACTAGAGGTGATGTGGTCAGACCAATTGACCACTAGAGGTGATGTGGTCAGACCAGTGGCCCACTAGAGGTGATGTGGTCAGACCAGTGGCCCACTAGAGGTGATGTGGTCAGACCAATGGCCCACTAGAGGTGATGTGGTCAGACCAATGGTCCACTAGAGGTGATGTGGTCAGACCAGTGGCCCACTAGAGGTGATGTGGTCAGACCAATGGCCCACTAGAGGTGATGTGGTCAGACCAATTGCCCACTAGAGGTGATGTGGTCAGACCAGTGGTCCACTAGAGGTTATGTGGTCAGACCAATGGCCCACTAGAGGTGATGTGGTCAGACCAGTGGTCCACTAGAGGTGATGTCTTCAGACCAATGGCCCACTAGAGGTGATGAGGTCAGACCAGTGGTCTACTAGAGGTGATGTGGTCAGACCAATGGCCCACTAGAGGTGATGTGGTCAGACCAATGGCCCACTAGAGGTGATGTGGTCAGACCAATGGCCCACTAGAGGTGATGTGCTGGCTGCCTTTTACTTTCGCAGATTATTCTAGTACCCAGAAACCCTTTTGCGATGAGAAAAATCCCTCACAAACTGGGAACTGAACCCGATCGCTCAGCTGTGAAGTCAGTGCACTAACCAGTGCGCTACCTCGGCTACCTACGTTAGGGAAGGAGAGGCAACGAAAAATGGGATCGGCCACTAATACATAAGCTGAGGCCTAGTTCAACACTTCATCCATGACAGCGGAGTCTGCTATGTGACTTTAAGAAGGACTGTTAGTCAGATACTGATTATTATGTAGGTATATGAGCAAAACTGGTGTTAGAGTCAGTTGAAATATACTGACCAAGACCTCATCGTCCGTCCGTGTTGCACTACTGAAAACGGGCTGTGTTACAATAGCCGACGTCCAGGTGAGGATCGAGAATTCTATCTCCAACGTGGCGAGAGAACTGAGATTACTTGCATTGCACTACAGGACCTAGACCCAACTTGTTCAGTAGGTGTCAGGATATAATAACAGACACCGTGATCTACCATCAAAGAAACATTGTCAATAGGGAACAACTCAGCATGAGCAACTTGCGACAACAGCAACTGCAACAACACCCGCAAAAAAAGCAAATACAGAAGAAAAAAAAACATCAGCAAAAGCAACAGCAACAACAACAATAGCAGCAACAATAACTACAGTAACAGCAGCAGCAGCAATAACAACAGCAATAAAAACAACTTAACAGCAGTAGCATTAACAACAACAACAGCAACAACAACAACAACAGCAGCAGCATAACTACATTAACAGCAGCAATAATAACAATAACAACAACAGCAGCATGAACAACAGCAGCAGCAATAACAACAACAACAACAACAACACAAGCATTAACAACAGCAGCAGCAATAACAACAACGGCTGCAGCATTAACAACAGCAGCAGCAATAACAACAACGGCTGCAGCATTAACAACAGCAGCAGCAATAACAACAACGGCTGCAGCATTAACAACAGCAGCAGGAATAACAACAACAGCAACATTAACAACAACAGCTACTACAACAACAGCACCATTAACTACAACAACAACAGCAACAAAAACAACAATAACTACAATAACAGCAGCAGTAGCAATAATAACAGCAGCAGCAATAACAACAATAGCAGCATTAACTACAACAACAACAGCAACAAAAACAACAATACCAACAACAACAACAGCAGCAGCATTAACAACAGCAGCAGCGATAACAACAACAACAACAGCAGCAGCATTAACAATAGCAGCAGCAATAACAACAATAACAACAGCAGCATTAACAACAGCAGCAGCAATAACAACAGCAGCAATAACAACAACAACAACAAGAACAACAGCAACAAAAACAGCAACAATAACAACAACAACAACAGCAGCAATAACAACAACAGCAGCAACAATAACAACAACAACAGCAACAATAACAACAACAACAACAGCAACAAAACAACAACAACAGCAGCAGCAATAACAACAGCAACAACAATAACAACAACAACAGCAACAAAACAACAACAACAGCAACAACAATAACAACAACAACAGCAACAATAACAACAACAACAACAGCAACAATAACAACAACAACAACAGCAGCAGCAATAACAACAACAACAGCTAGGTAAACGGAATAATGTAAGACTTGAGATTGACCCAATGTAGCAGACACGAACTCTAGACACTCTGATAATCACGTTTAATGGATTGAATTGTTTACCTTTCAAGAAATAATGTCCGTCCTTACTAGGCTCCACGTAGATGAGGTTAAAGTTTGCTCTACTGCCCTGCACCTCAGGCCTGGAAGTAGATTTGAGCCCAACAAATCCGTACTCATTCTTCAGGATCAGATGTGGCCTGTTGATGATTCTGATGTAGAACTTTTCCCTGCTAGTCACAGCATCACTGACCGCAATCAGCTGTCCTGTCTGACGGCTTTGTATGTAGTGCTTGTTGTTAGCTTTCAGTGCAATAGCCCCGTCTTCTAGCCAGTCAACTACAAACTGGGCACCGAGGTTGCTGCAAAGGATATAGTAGGGAAACGTAAGCATGCATCAATCAAAACGTGCAACTGCATAGCCCCTATGTCTCCAACAAATACACCTCAGTCATCAAATGTTTGACCTGACCATATGTTGAAGTTTGCGTGGCTTAAATTATCTACAGGATGGAGTAGTTAACGCCTCACCCAACCTTCCTTAGACGTTTCTTAGGAAATGTGTGACATGTTACAGGATTACTCTTCGTTACCTCCCTTTCTGTCCTTCAGCATGTAGCTACATCTAAATTAATAAGCGAGTTTAAGTGTCTGTCCCCAAGGTAATCGGTTGCTCATGTAATCGGACTACGGTGTCTAGAAAAGAGAAGTGACAATATAGGTTTATAAGATAATCAAAGGAGCGGATAAATTATCTTTAACAAGTTTTTTTTACAAAATACAACCCTCTACAATAACAAGCGGGCACAGATTCAAATTAACTAAAAAAAAATATATAGATTAGTTATTAGGAAATGTTTTAGCCAGAGAGGTATGAATGTTTAGAATGCATTGCTACAGGAAGTAGTGGAAGCAATGGCAATTAATGCATTTAATTATAGATTGGATAAGCATGGCTGTAACCATGGAAATAGAAATGAAACTGGTTGTATACAGACTCTAACGAGTATAAAGACGTTAAGTTTAAGAATGGAGTTCTTCTTCTTCTTCTTCTTCTTCTTCTTCTTCTTCTTCTTCTTCTTCTTCTTCTTCTTCTTCTTCGTACGCTGTCAGACGTCAACTTGAATTTGTTCGAAGAAAGTAGCTGTCATCCTGAGGCTGTCGACACTGCCATAGAGCTTGTCTAGTGTTGGCAATGGTGATGACCACATGTGCTTTCTCTGGTCCTCGTATGTCGGGCAATTTTGCAGCAGATGTCCAGCGGTCATTTTCCCTGTACCACAGGTGCATTCGTCAGTGCCACCTATCTTCAGTTTATTGAATAGATGGTACCTCAGTTTGTTGTGGTCTGTGCGGAGTCTGAAGACCACGACCTGCTCTCTTCTGTTCAACTGGTAATAGGCATCATTTTTTGTGTAGCCAGTATGCTCTGTTTCCCATTTGGCCATGTATCTGTCCCTAATAAACCTTTTGGACTCTTCGTAGGTCACACTAGAATCTGGTTGTGGTAATCTTGCACCTTCTTTTGCCAGTCTGTCTGCCTCCTCGTTGCCTTGGATGTTACAGTGGGATCGAACCCACGGTACCACTACTCTTTTTGGTGCGGACTGCTGGCATAGTTCACAGAGTACTGCTCTTAAATCATGAAGTTCAGTATTTTTCTGGCTTTTTAGTGCTGTAACCACGCACTATCTGTAAACAGAACTATCTGGCTTTCATTGCTTTCGCCTGTCAGCATTGCTACTACTGCAGCCTTCAGTGCCGTTTACTCCGCTCTGAAATTGCTTGAGAATTTTCCTGTTGCCACTGACAGTGTTATTTTTCTACCGTTTGTTAGGCTCAGGAATACCCCTCCCCCTCCATTCTGTGTTGTGTTTGTTACAGAACCGTCGGTGTATGCATGGGTCCAGTCCATGCTTGGGTAGTTTTTCGCTATGTACCTCAGGGTTAGGTCTCTACTTTCTTTTTCAGTCTGGCTGTTCTTATTTCCAATACCTGGTATATTTTCTACCACCTCTGGAATGATATGCTGCTTCCAATTGGGTTTGCGTACAATAGGAATGGGCTTTGGTGTTGTTATGGTGTTCATAGGGTCTTCGCTCATCTTTGCTTTGGCTATTTCTGCAAAGTTTCTCCGCTTTAGTTTCCCTTTTCCAAATCTATTTAGTCTTTGATGCTTTGGATGGTCTGTCAGTCTTCTTAGTTTCTCTGCTTGCTGCTGGGCTCTGCTGTCTCTTCTATCGGTCATGGATTGCAGATTTGTAATCTTTTCAAGTTCTACAATTGGCGTTGACTTTACACCTCCTGTTATAACTCTCATGGCTTGGTTTTGAAGTTTGCTAATTTTATCAAAATTCGCCTTTGCTGCTGTTGCCCATGCCGCAATGCCATACTCGAGAACTGGTCTCACTCTTCCAGTGTACAGTTTCTTTAGTATTCTTTAGTCTGCTCCCCAGCTTGTGCCAGCAAGTTTCCTCATGATTGCCATTCTTTGTCTTGCTCTCATTCGGTTTCTCTCGATCTGACTTTTCCATGTCATGCGCCGATCAAATGTGACGCCCAGGTAGTTTGGGTTGTCGTTTAGCGCAGATATTTGCCATTAAGACTTATTTGGTGTTCTAATATGGAGTTCAACAATGACAGTGCGAAATTGCTAAAGCAAATAGCGTGAGCTGCGTACTTTGCGGCGTTTTACTGTACTCCACCCAATTTGAAGATGATTTACTGACTTGAAAGGTGGACTAAAAATTAAATACTGACATAATTATCCCGTTCAACGAGGGGCACTCCACCTAGTAACACTTACAATAAAGGTAACAGTAGTCATGGAAACATGCATAATACAAAAACAGACAAACTGTGAAAAACAATTACAAATTATGGAATGGCAAAACAAAACAGAAATGAAACAAAGAGCATATGAGATGCAAAACAGCATTTTTCAGAAAATAGTGGCTGATAATGGTGGTTACGTGATAACTTTGTCTTCTTTTCTTCTTTTGTCCTACTGCCCTTGCCATGCGCGGCGCAAAGAGGAGGGATTCGTAGATTTCTTGTTATCGCAAAGTAGGAGGCTTGTGCTATGGTCAGGTGTAACTTCTGGAAAGTGCCAGAGACACACTCGATCCATCGACGTCGTAGTCTGCTTATTGCTCGTGGACCGGAGACCTGCATATTATATGCTCTTGATGCAGGATGATTGCATTCTGACTAAATGACCAGACCACTTGATTTGTTAGGCGTCAATGTAACCACTACCTTGGTTTCCCCACCCCCACCTGCCTGCCTCAGTAGTGTTGCGGATTCGGTCACGGATTGTTTTTCAGGCTGAACTTCTCACACAGCGCATCTCACAGATCTGGATCTTACTCTCATGGGTTTCTAGCAAGGACCAAGATTGACATTGGTAACACAGTGTAGGATTAAACAGTGTATTTATCAGCCGCTTCTTAGTTGAAAGAAACACTATAGGGCCTTTCAAAATCTGTGCAGTTTGATAGTGGACATTGTTGGCCTTCTGATTCTATGTGCGATCACTCTGTCCACTCTGCCATTATTAGTGGACATTCAACCTAGGTCCCATGATAACATGTCAATAATAACGGGAACTAAAGTATCGTTTTGTCCACGTCACTTGTCAGATCGAATACTTGTGGAGTCAAAGAAGACGGCCCAGAATATGTATCGGGAGAGCGCATCCTTTACAACGTTATGTTCATATGAATACCAGAAGGTTAAGTTAGTTGTGTAGATTAGTCATTAGGATGGTGCAGAGTGCTGGACAATACCATAAAAGTAAATATCCAAGAACATCACACTCAGAGTAACCAATAACATTAAACCCAGAGCAACCAAGAACATCACATTCAAAGCAACCAAGAACAACATACCATCAATAACCAAGCACATCATACCATCACCAACCAAGAACGTCCTACACAGAGCAACCAAGAATATCATACCCAAAGCAATCCAAAACATCATATCTAGAGCAACCAAAAACATACCCAGAGCAACCAAGAACATCATACCATCACCAACAAAGAACACCATACCATCACCAACCAAGATGATCATACCATCACCAACCAAGAACATCATACCATCACCAACCAAGAACATCATACCATCACCAACCAAGAACACCATACCATCACCAACCAAGATGATCATACCATCACCAACCAAGATGATCATACCATCACCAACCAAGAACATCATACCATCACCAACAAAGAACATCATACCATCACCAACCAAGAACACCATACCATCACCAACCAAGATGATCATACCATCACCAACCAAGATGATCATACCATCACCAACCAAGAACATCATACCATCACCAACCAAGAACATCATACCATCACCAACCAAGAACATCATACCATCACCAACCAAGAACACCATACCATCACCAACCAAGATGATCATACCATCACCAACCAAGATGATCATACCATCACCAACCAAGAACATCATACCATCACCAACCAAGAACATCATACCATCACCAACCAAGAACACCATACCATCACCAACCAAGAACACCATACCATCACCAACCAAGAACATCATACCATCACCAACCAAGAACACCATACCATCACCAACCAAGAACACCATACCATCACCAACCAAGAGCATCATACCCAGAGCGACCAAGAACATCATACCACCACCAACCAAGAACATCAAAGCAGGAGCAGCCAAGAAGACGTGCACATCATCCTAAATGATGGACACTGAGGTTGTATGGGCCATCTCCTATGAAGAGACCACTATACCATCAAAAGAATCACCATGCTATGGACCTCAGAGGAAGTTACACAAGATGTTGACCTTAGACAATGTTGAGAAGAACGTGAGATAAGGGCATGACAATCATGTGCAGAACTGGTTGGCCGCAGACCGAGAACAGTGGAGGAAGTTTGTTGCTGACTTGAATGACGCCACTATAGCGTGATAGTCCCAGACTTATTTTTTATTTGGTCATCTGTCAAGGATCAAATAATAGGTGGAAGCCAAGTTTAGTATCACGGTCAAGCGAAACATACTGACCAAGACTCCATCTCATGTCCTTGTTGTTCTAATGGAAACTAGCTCTAATGCAGCAACCTGGCCAGCGAAGTAGAAACACGACCAGCATGGTAGTAAACTTTCTGAAAGAGTTGCAATGCACTACAGCCTGGATAACCCAGGTCCATCACCTTTGCATGCTTCATGAAATAAGAAGGTCTACTGTAACCTGATACCAAAGATTCGTCGTCAAACAGAAACAACAATAAATAACAGACACCATAAACAACACAAACACCAACAACAACACTAACAGCAAGACATACCAGCAACAATAACCGCATTGGGTTGGAACATACCCAGAAACAACAAAACCAACAGCAACACCACCAACAACAGACACCAACAACACCAACACCAACAATAACTACAACACCAACAATACCACTAACAACAACAGCAACAGACACCACCACCACAACCACCATCTACAACAATAAACAACAGACACTACCACCAACAACAACACCAATATCAATATAACATCACCAACAACAACATCAACAACACCAACAACAATAACACCTTCAATAACAACAACATCAACAATATCACCAACATCAACACTACCATCAACAACAACAATAACATCACCCTCAAAGAACAATAACTGTCACCCAAGAAAAAGTCAGTTTGCTCCCTTACCTGCTGTCCTTGGTTGTGGCCTGAATACCTCCTAGGCGTTCTTGTGTCCAATAAGTGTTATTCAAGGTTCTGAAAGCCCACCTGTCCGCACTACCATCTGTCTCAGGAGCAACTAGCTCCATCTGAAATATTTCATGGTTTGTGTCTTCTGTGGAATCTTGGTTTGCTGTTACGTCTACGCCTGCAACACAAAATATTTTCACAGTTATCCCATTGTTTTATTAGTGCACATAAACCTGCAGCATAGAAGTATTTGGTCTGCTGTCTCAGCCACATGTGCCCTTCTTGTTCAACTTCTTCATCATTTGCAAGACGTCTCCGGCGAGGTGGAATCGCGCATTATTGTATATGCTAAACCATGCGAATAGATTCTGGAAAGGTACTGGAAAGAACAGTTTCAGAACGCTGTATGTATGAATACTGTAGATTACATACGCCCTGGGGTGTCGGTACTGGCTAGAATAGTTTCAGAACGCTGTCAGTATGAATACTGTAGATTATACACATCCTGAAGTGGCGATACTAGAAAGAACAGTTTGAGAACGCTGTCTGAACGAATACTGTAGATTCCATACGACCTGGAGTGGTGGTACTGGAAAAACAGTTTGAAAGAACTGTATGTTTGAATGATTCAGATCAGACAGATCTAATTTAGCTCAAAAGAAACGACAGTTGTAAACTTTAATCCTCAGGAAGCACATCCTCAATCTTTGTAAGAAGCTTGTGTTACACAGTGCAGAACCAACGACAGCCAGAGATCAACAATCTCACCAACTGTCAGAAGGCACAAGCCTCTACATAGTAGATAATAGTTAATCAGTGTAGAACGTGTTCTGTATAGAATGTCATTAATAGTATTCTAGACTACCGAACTAGGTATATAGTTTCAGAGATTCCATTCAAGCTCATGCTAACATTTCCTGAGATGGAAAGATGTATTGATATTTAGTAGTTTGATTTTTGTAATGTGGTAAACTATAGATTTGTAATAAATGAATATCTTGTTTTATTGTTAACAGAAGCTTCAGAGTTTTCTATGTTGAAGTGGTGACGTGATATCTTAAATGTTTTAATGTTTAATGCGAGGGGTCGGCGTGGGCTAGTAGTTTAGTGACACGGCTCACTGCCAAAAGATGCTGGGTTCGATCCCCATCACAACACCGGCCATTATCCCGGGAAAGAAAACCCTTAGAAGATGCAGGATGAAGCAGACCCTTACATAAAATGCATTCCGAAGTCGGATCCACTGGGCCGACAGGCGCAAAATAAAAACAGCAGTGCAACGTGCAACGTCTTGGGGATAGAGAAATAAGGCCAACGAAAAAAAATTATATCTCTGACGGGCTGTCAATTCATATTGTTTATGTTACTATTGTGTAAGCTGTTAGTATCTAGCTTTCCGCAAGATTGTTAACAATCTACTCTCAAAGTACATCTTTGTGAACCTCTGCTTGTTTGTTTGTTATAACCTCTTCTCCAAAAGAAGAACATAGATATTGGCTGACACTGTTTAACAATTTGATCAAAAATAAACTGTTTATCCCAGGAGTCTTCAACCCTTTTTGTCACGTGCACCATTTTCACCATATGTCATTACGTCCATTCCAAGATTGTGTGACAAAAATGGCATATTCCAAATAATATGTATATCATGTTTAAAAAACATTTTAAATATATATATATATATATATATATATATATATATATATATATATATATATATATATATATATATTTACTTAGATTACTACTATAGGGTTTTACAAATATATTATGCAAATGTATCAGCTGTCACCACTGCTTAGACACCAGAGCATTAGTTTGATGACAAAGCAACAGCTGATAAACAATATATAAATGTCGACTCTCCTACCAGTACAGGACGTAGTTCCTGTCAGAGACGCGTGGGAACAGAATTTTGACGTGGGAAAAATAAGTGTTTGAGGAAGGCTATCTGTATTACCAACACAGTCCATGGCCAACTGTAATCTAAACTACAGATGGCCATGGACGGTCAGACTGCGAAAAAAAGATATTCGAATAGTGGTTGGCTCTACGTCTTGCACAGAGTACATTTTCATGCACAAAATACGCTGGTTTGGTCATCTCATGAGAATTGATCCTAATTGGCTTCCACTGATGGCTTACAACACTAGTATACCTGGCTACATGGAAGAGCGCGGAGGTGAGGAAGGTGGATAGATGACATAATGGTGATTTAGCAACGACACGGGCTCTCAATGACTGACGCATTGCACTTGGCGCAGGACAGTCGAGGTAAGCTCTTCGCGCCATCCAATGGCATAAGTGACAGGAAAACTAACTACTAACTCACAAATTAAATAGCAATATAAAATTATGAAGCATTTTAAAAACTAATAAAAGTTGTTGTTTAAATATTCATATCTAATTATTTAACTGAGTAAACAGAACAGTAACTCTCCATTTGAAATCATACACACACCCCCCCCTTTCCCACCCACCCCCCTTTCCCACCCTGACAGCCATCCCCACATCCAGGTTGCGATAAAAGCGGCAATAGAGAAAATGTCCCAGTGGTTTACTACACCTGGTTTATGGTTTGTGTTTTAGTTCCTAGGATGATGCTCGGGGGTTTAAGTAATGGTGGCAGTTGTTAAGTCATTGCTACCGACCTACGATATATAGATGCCAGTCAGCATTGAGACATTATCCAGACACCAGCCAACACCCAGACACAAGCCAGCATCCAGACACCATCCAACATCCGGACACCAGCCAGACAACATATATACACCAGCCAGTATCCAGACACAAGCCAGCATCCAGACACAAGCCAGCATCCGGACACCAGCCAGACAACATCTATACACCAGCCAGTATCCAGACACCAGTCAGCATCCAGACAAAAGCCAACATACAGACACCAGCAAGAATCCAGACACCATACAACAGTCGTACAACATGGCAGCACAAAGAAATTCGGCGCCAGTCAAGTGTTTCTGAGATTGGGTGGAGGTCTGTTTTAGCAGAGGCCTATACTTTGGCGATGTAGTCATGCCACCGGATGCCCATTATACGCCGCTGGCTGCGCATGTGAAAGGCTTCCAGTCTCGGCATGTCCTGTTTCAGCAATGTCCTGGTTTTGGAGCCGTAAAGCAGGACTGGGACCACGCATGACTGGTAGATGCGGATTTTTGTCCCAAGAGAGATCTTGCCATTACTCCACACACGTCGGATCCGCCTTGACATATCGAGACCGCTGCGCCCATCCGATATCATGCTACCGAGATCGATGTATTCGTTGGTGACCACCGCAGTGTAACCTTGAGTTTCAATACCCTGGGGTGCTGAGTCGGAAATGAGGTTCTGAACTTTGGTCTTGGCCCAGGATATAGACTTGCCTAGGGAGGTCGTTTCCAAAGAACGCTGCGGCGCAGATCTGTCTGTGCCGAACAGGACAATATCGTCCGCGTAAACGAGATCAGTGAAGAATAACTGATCAAAAGCTATACTAATGAGCTTGTCCATTTCACCCATTACAACGCCTAAAACAATCACTCCAGATTACTTCTTGCAGAATGTCTGCGCTAAATCATTGTTTGTTGTTTATCAGCGGTAGTGTCTGTAATAATTAATTTTGTAACATGATTAATTCTACTAGATCTATACACAATTTCTTGTGTCGCCTTTCACTGCGTCTTGTTCTTCTTCCTTATGAATGAGACAACGACAAGTATTTATGCTGATGGTTGCGTTACACTATGTTCTACACCTAGTCGCTCAGTGTATCCGTCTTCAGCATAGTTTACTTTAGGACTGCATTCCTAGCCTGTGTCTGTCCTCTGCCTACTTGACAGGCAGCAGTTGTTTGTAGTCAGAGTTGTCTCTCCTCGGTAAACTGGTTTACTGATATAGCGAGTCTTTGCTACCAGAGATGGCCACCTGGCGGGGTTGGGTGCACGGTGTAGTTGGACTCAGCGTAGTTGGGCCGGGCCACAGGGTAGTTCGACCAGTCACAGAGTAGTTTATATCGGGTCACAGAGTAGTTGGTTCGGGCGTCAGCGTAGTTGGGTTGGGCCACAGCGTAGTTGGGTCTGGTCACAGTGTATTTGGATCGGGTTACAATGTGGTTGGGTCTGGTCACAGTGTAGTTGGGCCAGCCACAGTGTAGTTGGGCCAGTCACAGTGTAGCTGGTTTTGGTCACAGAGTGGTTGGGTCAGTCACAGTGTAGTTGGCCAGTCACAGTGTAGTTGGGCCAGTCACAGTGTAATTGGGCCAGTCACAGTCTAGTTGGGCCAGTCACAGTGTAGTTGGGCCGGTCACAGCGTAGTTGGGCCAGTCACAGTGTAGTTGGGCCAGTCACAGTGTAGTTGGTCCAGTCACAGAGTAGTTGGGCCAGTCACAGTGTAGCTGGTTTTGGTCACAGAGTGGTTGGGTCAGTCACAGTGTAGTTGGGTCAGTCACAGTGTAGTTGGGCCAGTCACAGAGTAGTTGGGCCAGTCACAGTGTAGTTGGTTTTGGTCACAGAGATGTTGGGCCATTCACAGTGTAGTTGGGCCAGTCACAGTGTAGTTGGGCCAGTCACAGTGTAGTTGGGCCAGTCACAGTGTAGTTGGGCCAGTCACAATGTAGTTGGGCCAGTCACAGTGTAGTTGGGCCAGTCACATTGTAGTTGGGCCGGTCACAGTGTAGTTGGGCCAGTCACAGTGTTGTTGGGCCGGTCACAGCGTAGTTAGGTCTGGTCACAGTGTAGTTGGGTCTGGTCACAGTGTAGTTGGGCCAGTCACAGTGTAGTTGGGCCAGTCACAGTGTAGCTGGTTTGGATCACGGCGTAGTTGGGTCAGTCACAGTGTAATTGGGTCGGGTCACAGTGTAATTTCGTCTGCCACAGCGTAATTGCACCAGTTACAGAGTAATTGGACCAGTCAAAATGTAATTGGGCCAGTCACAGCGTACTAGGACCGGTTATAGAATAGTTGGGTTAGCCACAGCGTAGGTGGGTCAACAAGTCGAATCTTACTGGAGGATCACTGGGTTTGGCTGCTTTAAAGTGCACATGAGGTTTGCGCCATTGCTATAAGCATAACATCGCGCCTGTTCTTGTACGTTCTTATTCCCATTATTGGACAGTCCATATCTCCCAGACCTACGGTTGAGCCACTGTCGCAGGCATGAATATAATCAAAAAACACTCCAGCAGGGGAAGACGTTCAAACGAAGGCCTGATCGCCCAATATATGACAGGCTAAATCGAATGGGAAGAGGGAGATTAAAGAAACCACTTCATATCAAAAACAAAGGAATTTGCAAGAGCAGACCAAATCATAAGCCAGGCAGTGGTTAGAGATCTAAAACAAACATCCCAAATTCCACCATGGAAAAAAAGCCAAGTCCCCTGAGATGGTAGAAACTATAATAGAGGGACTAGGGAAATAGGGAACTCAAACAGATTCAGAAAGCAAATTTATCCCAGAAGAATATGTTAGAGGAGTATCCCCACCAGAAACATGGATAAACGTATATACAGATGGCTCATCTAACAATTCCACACCCAATGGAGGTGGAGGGGTCTATTACAGACTAAGGAATGGAGAAGAAAAAACTAGAGTATTAACATCGGGAACATACTCCAATAACGTCCGTGCAGAAGCAGAGGCACTGAAGGCCACAGTTGAGCTTGTAATCCAAGATAAAGATATCCACTAAGAAAACATAGTATTCCTGACTGATGCCGCGCCAGTATTAGCAACGCTAAACCAACACAAAGATGAAGATCTCGAGCAATGTATGTTCTCCCTGACACAGCTCTTAGCAGAACACCCAAGGTTGGTCATACAGTGGATGCCATCCTATTGCAATATTGAAGGCAATGAAACTGCAGACTAGCAAAGAGTGGAGGAGCATCCCCACAGACCTGAGTATGACATATAATGAGGCCAAGACCATAATTAAAGCCAACTTCAGGGTAAAATGGGCTGATCAACACCCCGACTTCCGAAAAGAAGAAAGCTACTATAACTTAACTAGAGAAGAGCAAGTCAACATCTTCAGACTGAGAACTGGGCATAACAGACTCAAGGGTCATCGTTACAACAAAATGAGGTTTGGGACAGATGACAGGTGCCCACGTGGGGAGCATATCATGACCGTGGAACACATCCTGCAAAGCTGCACGCTCACGCAGGAAAAGAGAGAACATTACTGGCCTCGTGAGACAGATATGAGACAGAAGCTGTATGGAGATGAAACAGCCTGACAAACAACTGTGTCCTTTGTAAGAGAAACCGGAACCTTGATCTGAGGATGAACGAAGAAGAATAAGAAGACCGTTCGTCCAATCTTCTAGGTGGGTGTTTACACTCTTGAGCAGTCCGTACTTCCTAATCACCATTTCTTACGTCCATGTGGTTACAGTTTAATTCTATATTTTTCTCCATTGTAACGCGTCCTAGAATCCACATCGGGACTACTAACGTAGGCAGATACGAAGGTCACAAGTCGAGCAGTAATGTGCAATAACAATTTAGTGCAACTCGTTTAACAATTGCAGCGGAATGTTTGTTCTTTTTCCGGTGTGAGTTATGGCTTCACAGATTCTCTCTCTCTCTCTCACACACACACTCTCACTCTCCCTCCCTCTCTTGGCCTCACTCTCTCTCCATCTCTCCCTCCCTTCTCCTCTCACTTTCCTCCTCTCTCTCGCTCTTTCTCTCTCTCTCTCTCTCTCTCTCTCTCTCTCTTTATATTTAGTTCTCAATGGATAACCCGCATGTTTCGTGGTTCGTAAACACCAACAACTGACACGGAAAATGTGTCATTTCCTGACAACGAATGAAGGGCCATTTCCTCAACAATTTTGCCTCGCGCAAACACTTGAATAAATGTTGATTACACTGGTAAATCCTAGAGACATTATTTACCACACGGTTCCGTTCAGAGATAGTACAGATGTGTGCACATGCATATTAATTAGACAAATGAAACAAAACAGAAATTTGACTATGCGAGAGCGTGTGTGAATGTGAATGCTTTCAAAAGAAAGACTAAATGGACGAACATGAAAGATTATGCAAAACAGTTGCTTGGTAATTATGATGGTAAACAAAATAAACATTTGTTAATTGAAGGTATTCAATTAACCTCCGTAAGCATAATAAAATAACAATGAACAAAGGACTAGAGAAACCACATTAACAGGACTGCTTATACGGTACATCGTGTGCTTTCTGCAGGGACTGGAGTGGTTGATTCGTGCCGTTATTGGGGGGGGGGGGGGGGGGGAAGAAAGAAGGTTAATAAGTGTCGTACTAAAATACAAAATGGAAAATGTTAAATAACATGTTATTGTCAGAAGTCATGGGGAAAGATTACTGACGTCTGGTCATGCTCAACGTACTGATTTGACAATGTTAGTCAGGGTCAGGCAAACATACTGATCAGACAATGTTAGTCAGGGTCAGGCAAATATACTGATCAGACCATGTTAGTCAGGGTATGGCAATCATACTTATACGACATTCTTAGTCAGATTATGGCAAACCTACTGATCAGGCAATGTTAGTCAGGGTATGGCAAACATACTGATCAGACAATGTTAGTCAGGGTATGGCAAACATACTGATCAGACAATGTTAGTCAGGGTATGGCAAACATACTGATCAGACAATGTTAGTCAGGGTATGGCAAACATACTGATCAGACAATGTTAGTCAGGGTAAGTCAAACATACTGACAAAGATCGCGCCTCTCTTTTATGCAGTTCTCCCTACAAACATACTGACAAAGACCACGTCTCTCTTCTATGCAGTTCTCCCCACAAACATACTGACCAAGACCACGTCTCTCTTATATGCAGTTCTCCCTATACTGTTTCAGTCTGGCTAACGATGAGGGGACCGACCTGATCCCGTAGTAGTAAGCGTCACGCAGATGCAACCAAGCATAGCACATCCTGGAGGACCTTGACCCACCTTCATCAGCTTGTTCTCGGGGCGTGAGGACAGCTACTGAAACCCGCCATCTAACGTACATTTCGGAGCCCACAAAAAAGGAAAGTTACTCATCGTGGGGATCCAACAACAACAACAATAACCAGAAGGCATGACACTAAATACTTGGGGACCATTAAAAATGCCTACAAAAGTGTGTCATTCTGTTACACTTCCATCGTCCAAATCACCCCCGCCCCCGGCCCAACTCCCCCCCCCCCTCCCGTGCCCCTCTCTTTGCAGTTTTTTTATTGACCCTTCCCCTCTCTGGACTTTAACGCGACGCGGCCTTAATTAATCATATAAGCTTAAATCATCATTTACTTCCTGAAGGTCAGGGGCGACCGATCCCAACCAGGCGCGTCTACAGGTGGAACGACTCCCAGATATATGGTGTCGGCTGCGAAATAAGACAATTATTGGACGAATACGCAGTCACGGACCAAACGGTGGTATATCCCAACAGGATGGGGCGGGGCAACAGGTGGCACTGCTGTCCCCACTGAAATACCCCATGAGTTCTAAGATGGATATCAATTAAGAGAGTAAGAGCCACTATAAGCTCTAGCCACCGAGGAAGGACACCGCGGCAAACAAACCAACCTCGCTACCTCGCAGGTATCATCGGGAGATGAAGAGGCTACGGGAGGCAACCCAGAAGGAAAAACACAACCTGGCCTGCCGAAGATGGAGTGTGTCAGCTAAGGCGCAGATACCAGGGAAGATTAGGGCACTCGCGCACTTATAGGTTATGATCATGAGACAATTCAAACTATAGCTATGGTATCGCTCCTATCAGTTACAACCGGGGAGGAGCAGAACCAAGACTTCAGCCTCGAAGGAACCCACCAAAGCAACCGGTGCCTGCTAACCTGATGGTCAGGGGAAAGCAGAGAAGTGTTACTGTCCAACCAACCCAGAGCCTCAAAATGGCTCAATGGAATGCAGCAGGAGTCAGAAACAACAAATCAGAGCTACAAGAGTTCCTAAAAAAAAAAAAAAAGACATCCTTGCACAAATGAAAGACATCCTTACACACAAGAAAGACATCTTTACACACAAGAAAGACATTTTTTCCACACAAGAAAGACATATTTCCACACGGTAAAGACATCTTTCCATACAGGAAAGACATTTCCCCACAAGAAAGACATCTTTCCATTCAAGAAAGTTTCATTTAATTTTCTAACCTTAAACCATCACCAGCCAGAGAGTAGACATGCACACCATCATGCCCGGTACACGCCGGAATTTGATCAATCATCTCTTTAGAAAAGAACCTCACAACAAGACAAGAACCACTATGGGAAAAAAATCAGGATGGAAGGGGAAAAAAGAGGCTGATCTACGTCAAATTAACGAAAATCGCAAAGAAGCTGAATTAGAAATCATTCCACGTACGGTGTATGGATGTAGACCACCCGACGAAGGGAGAGCATGTTACTGACCCTGAAGACGCCATCAGATCTGATGGTCAATGACCACTTTTTTAGTCAGTGGCCAAAGATCTAAGAATACGATGTTAGAACTAACTATTTGATATCAGTACCAGATTTGGTCCTTATATTACCAGATGAGAGAACAATTATTTATCACGGAAGTCCAAAAATGGGTCATTCAGTTACCAGGCGAGTTGCAATTAGAACTTATGGCATACAAATAGTGTGGGGTGGCGGAGGGAGAGAGCTTGTGCTGAATACACTTCTTTTTGTTTCTTTGTCACATTAACTGGAGTACAGCCCCACCGCCAGAGTTGGTCTTCTTTAAGGAAGCCTGCACTAAATACTAAATAACTTCGAGTGCTTTTGCAGTTTTGCTTTCTGTAACAATTAGTTTTACACGACGAGATTGCTAGCCGCATGCACAACTCTCTTAAATCGCTTAACACGACATGCACGGAGGTACAGTTGCCCCGTTATTCTCTCCCTAGTAAAATCCTCGAGATGTACTCGGGGAACTTCGAGATCGACTCGTGGAACTTATTGTACATTTACATAACAAAACAATTTACATAACAAAACAATGGGGGGGGGGGGGGGGGGGGGGTGTCCGACACCAGTGACAAACCCATCTAAGTCGTCTTTAACGATATTTCTGGAAAGTTGGTGTTAGTACTCTGCTCCCTTCCTATGACCTGCCAACGCCAATGCGAGAATCGCTAAAACTTGCTACAACATGCACGTGTGTGTTATTGTAATAATTTCAATTACCTTGTTTAACAGACACTTTCTTGTTGTTTGCGAGTGACGTCAGGATGACCTGGGGCCAAGAATCTTCTATAGTGAACAGCTCATCTTTGCCTACTGTGTTGTTCCGGCCCTTCATGGTGGCGGTAGAGCCGACAGCTGTAAGATACGTTCCCACACAATCCTTGAAAGCAAGCCCGCAGTTGAGGCCACTTCTGATCTCAATGGTAAATCGACTATCATTGTTCAGATCTGTGCTGAGTGTACCATTCCTGTTAAGGTAACGGTTATCGTATGTTTTCAAGGCGTATTTACCATTGTCAAAGTGGAGAATGATCAAAGCTTGTGGACCCCAAGGAATCACTTCGGTGACTTGCAGTTCATCATTTGTCTGGTGTGCATATCTTTTTCTGTTGACATTCCGAAGATTAACTTGCGGATGGATGGCCAGCTGAATAATCCACAGTTCCGAGTCCGTCGCAGACTTTGAGAAACACTTGAGATTATCCTCACTGCCACCAAGGTAGTTACGATGCACCACGTTCTTGAAAGCCCATCTCCCGGATCCTTTCTTGTCATACTCAATAGCAAACTTATCCGTCTGCTCCTCGCCCCCGCAAGTGACATTACCGTATTTGTCAGCTGCCATGTACCGTCCGGTGTGACTTCTGATGTACACAACATCCTCGTGGAGGTCCTGTTCCAGAATGAAGGTCTGCTTCTTCTTTAAGGATGTCCCCGACACGTTGACTTTGAAACCAAATGACTCTGCCGTGAGGTACTTACCGGCACTGTTGATAAGACCTACTTTCCACTGAATGGCAGGCGTATTGCCCCCTCCACTGATTCCATTTGTCGTCATCTTTCAAACAATGAAGATAAATCTGGTTACGGGAATATAGTCAAATATAAGCTTTATCTATGTTCGTATCAACCAGTGAAGTAAGCTATCAATCGAATTAGTTCAATCAAAATGTAACACTGATCCCACAAACATCACACATTACTCTATGACTTTCTGGCATGGAAAAAAGTAATTCACTTTTTGAGTGAGATAAAACAATCTCAATAAATGTGTACGTTTGTCAAGCTAAAAAAAGTATGTATGAATAGTATCACACGACAATAACACGAAATGCGACATAGCCCTCCTCGCGTGTGCTGTCAACAATGACAACCTGGACCAAGCAGCGTTAAGTAGATCTAACAGAAACAGTCTGCTGCGTCGATTTAGCCGCTACGCTAAAGTTTTTATTCTAACATTTTTATCATTGGTGGAAAGCGCGCCACTTATCCATTCTCAGCACGGATAAGGAAGTGGTGAATATTAACAATAGGGAAATCTTTCGAGGCCCCGTATTTGGAATGGGAACACTTTCAACACGTTAACGGGAAGTATATTTGAGAGCTAGCCTGGAGGTGCCAACAGACGTGCTCATTCTAGCTGCAATAGAGAATATAAGCGTTGTAGATCTGTCTGGAAACGGAATGATTTATATTACTTACTGGTGGCAACAAATGCTGCGATTGTCACGACCGACGAATTGTGTTAATAGTGATTTCCATCAGTTTGTAGCGCGAGGCAACCACTTGAACAGCGTTGATTTTAAGATGGGTAAATGTCCCTTAATTCACCCCAAACAGAGTTCCATGGGTTTCTTCGCATCATACGTATTTGACAGCTGGTGACTGTAGGGGGACATTCCATTTCATGTTACGGGGAGGACAGGTCGACATAATTTTATTTTAAATAAATAAGTAAAAACTTAGATACAGATAGACGTGTACAAAAATATGGTTATATTCAGTTGCATAAATGGATGCTTGTCAGCTCTTGAGAACAGCAGTATACAAAGAATGATCTGCCAGTAGAGAAAATCAATTCTCTGACAAGTCAACCGGGATCGCTTCTGTCAGTAGCGAAACATCGAAAACGTACGTGGTTTGGGAATATAATGAAACACAACTCCATATCAAAAATAATATTGCAGGAAACATTTGAAGACGGAAGGAAGCCAGGACGCAGCGGAAGTTCTAGGTTGATGGCATCACAGAATGGGCCGGATATGGCTTTACAAAGCTCGTTCGCAGGGCTGAAGATAAAGAACTGTGGATGACTTTTTTGTGTTCATGATTTTACCATGGTACCCCTACGGTCCTAACGGGTTAAGAGTTTATTGATTGATTCGTTGATGTAATATGATGAAGGTTTATCCCAAGATAACACGGGTCAAAGTCTAGGCTTCGCTAGTATTGCAATTAATAGTAGTATTTACCCCTCGCGAAAGTAGATGGCACAATCAGATATGTGTGAACAGACTTAGCCGCGCATGCGTCCACATGTGACTTTGCTGTCCAATGCTGGATCGTCACACCCTACTGCATGAGGGACACACGTGGACGGCGTTGGTATCCGGGGCGTCCTCAGCGGAGAACTTTCGGGTGGCTCGCTGTATCGGCAGTTTTCTGCTCAACCAGGCGAGCACTTTGTGTAATTGCACAGCGACAAGCCAACTGTTCCAGACGCAAGCAGCTCCCAAGAGACAACATCAATATGGAAGCCTTTCACGGAGGCATTTAGCGAATCCTTGTATCTGTTCTTCTCGCTGTCACGAGTGCAAAAGAGTTGCTTTTGCAAGGGGTGGTCGAGTCTGCGTACAACATAACCCGCCATCCGAACCTGGGCGCTATGCAACAGACACGCATATATTTATATATGTCTCTCTATCTCTCTCTCTCTCTCTCTCTCTCTCTCTCACGCACCCACACACACACACACATAAATTAATTACCAGGAGTGACTTGTTTCAAAGTGTTTATAGTTTTTTTCTTATTTTCCAGATGCCAGCTTTAGTTAAGTCCACTCTATTTTTGTTCCTTTATCAATCTTCCGTCATCTGTAATGATTTTTTCTAAATAAATAGGTCACATAGCAGACCCAGCTGCCGGGGATGGTGTGTTATAGACTTCATTTTACGAGGTGGGGAGCGTGTAACCTTGTCGACAGTAAGCTGCCTTACTAGACCGGGTTAGAATTCACGGATGGACAGACAAAAATAATATGCCGTCGTTTGTGCCTGGTACGACAGCTCCTCCAGCTGTACATGGGTATCTCGCGTATGAGTTGGGGAAGGTATAAACAGCAAGGAAAGGAACTGGCCATCTCACCTCACAAAGGCTCCGGCTTAATACGAGAAGCGTTTAAATCAAACCGTGACTTTTTGTTCTAGTTCTACCTGAATGGGTGCTGGAACAACTATCATTAGTTAGGGACACTTGTGTCTTATTACTTCTAGGTGGTCTACTTGCCATGTGCCAGTTACGTAAATAAAAATGGTAGACAACACTGTTAGTTCTTGCATGGAACACCGTGTTGTGATGAAGTTTCTTGTGAAACTTGAAGGCGTGAAACCTGCGGAGATTTACAAAAGACTGCAATCATAATATGGTGATGAGACACTCGGCCGCAGTATGACATTTAAATGGTAAAACGTTTTAGAGACGGCCTTAAATCCGTGATGTGGTTCTCAACCCACCACAGCCATTCATGTCAAAATCCAGTTTTTGAGCGCCTTATCTGGGAAAATCAACGCATAACCTGTAGCGAAATTGCACAAGAGGCAAGTCTTTCCCTGTGTTCGATGAACATTTGCATTTTGGGAAGGTTTAGTGCACGTTGGCTTTGATCACAAAGGGCGTCCTGCTCCTGTAACATAACACTCGACCTCATATGGCTCACCGCACTGTGTGCCATCTGCAAGCAGCTCGTTTAGGAGGTATGGCTACACCCACCTTACAGCCCAGACCTCGTTCCAAGCGATTTCCACCTGTTTGGACTTTCCACCTTACTAGATTTCATAGGAGGTCAGCATTTCAGCACTAATAACGAAGTGAAACAGGCTGTCCTTGATTGGTTCAGACATACTGATACAACTTTCTACGCTGAAACGTTTCAAGCATTACTTACACGTTGGAAAAAGTGCATAAACGTTGCAGCAGATTATATAGAAAAATACTGTAAGCAAACCCATTTGGAAGCAACATATCTTTCCAGAGGTGATAGCAAATATACCAGGTATCGGATACAAGAACAGCCAGACTGAAACGGAAAGCAGATACATAATCCTGAAGTACATAGAGAAAAAACTACCCAAGTACTGATTGTACTCATGCATACACAGAAGGTTCTGTAACAAATGCAACAGAAAATGGAGTAGGGGGGGGGGGGGGGGAGGGGCGCGGATTTCTGAGCCTAACAAACAGTAGAAAGATAACACTGTCAGTGACAACTGGAAAATTCTCAAACAATTTCAAAGCAGAGGCAAAGGCATTGAAGGCTGCAGTAGAAGCAATACCGACAGGCGAAAGCAATAAAAACCAGATAGTCTTGTTTACAGATGCCCTTTCCGTGGTTACAGCACTAAAAAGCCAGAAAAATACAGAACTAAATTATTTAAGATCAGTACTCTGCCAACTATGCTAACAGTGCAAACCCAGAAGAGTTGTAGTACAGTGGGTCCTATCCAACTGTAACATTCAAGGCAACGAGGAAGTAGACAAACTGGAAAAATAAAGTGGAAGGCTATCATAACTAGATTCTAGTGTGACCTACGAAGAGTCCACGAGATTTATTAGGGCCATATACATGGACAAATTGGAAACTTTGAGAGGCCTAGCTTGTACGAGGTGTGTGGTCAATTACCTTCTTTTGACACTAGATAGATTATCTCTGAAACAATCAGATATATTTCTCCTGTAAACTTGGTGTTCTGTCAGACTGCTCCTGTCACTCGACATCTTATCTCTCCAATAATCACATATATTTCTCCTGTAAACTTGGTGTTCTGTCAGACTTCTCCAGTCATCATACAGCTTAAACTTTGTTTGATAGAACCAATCTGTCACACTGCTCCTCTCATGGGCTCCACATACCTGCATAACACGTTCTACTGTTTGTCTGCTCTCCCGACAAGAGTATATGTATGTGTGTCATACTTTGTAATGTGTTGTTCTGATGGTGTATGAGTAATCTGAATTTTGTTATTTATTCTTTCCTTGGTTAGCAGCGCTTTGCGTATATTATATCGGCCTATGGGTGTTCTCTGTACCATTTACACCTAAGGCAATATCATATGTTAATGACAGGAAGGTAATATTCCGTTATAATGTCTATATAATTCTGACAATCTCTACCGCTCCATGATAGAAATGGAGCGACTAGTGAAATCTGACGTTCCCTTGACTCATTAATTATCAATGCAGTACCTCAAAATAGTCACTTTATCTCATTAATTCAACAATCATAACACATTTATTGACAGAAAAAGCTGCAAGATGTTTATACACGGACAGCTTTAGATTATGTAGTATAAGCTACTAATTATCTGATTTCTATCAAACGGCCACCCTTCCTCGTACAAGATGTGGCTTAGCACAATAAAGTCTCTAACTTCATCTTCAGCGGCAATTTCTACTATGAGACATAATTATATAGAAGATTATGTCACTTGTATATATGACATATTCTTCAAACCTTGAATATATTAGACAGATTACTTACATTCCGTGACCAAGCACCACGTTATATATCTTGCATCCAGTTTTCAGAGACATGGATTGCCTTGTCATTTGCCTCCAGCATGTCGCGCCTATTGCATGTTTCCTACAGGTCATCAGGTGGTCTGGGTCCTGTATTGCGCTGCAATCACATGTATCATCATATGTGTGTCCTCATCGCTTCATATTCCTCTTGCACCGTGATTCACCAGTTCGGAGTCTGTTCAGCGACTTCCATGTTGTGTATGGTAGATGATGTCTAGGAGCAGGTTCCTCCCGAATTTCCATCTCTGGGGCCTGCACCAATTTGTGCCACCTCTCGATACGGCGACTTTCAGGGTTTATATGTATGGGATGTTGTTTTTAGAAAGCTATGTTTGGATTTGAGTCTTGTGTTGTGTACCTGATGTCCAAACATTGGGTGCCTTGGGTCGTGCTCATATTTTTATCGTTCGACTTCTGCTGCGACGCTTCTTCAGATCTCGGGGGGTGCTTTGCCAATTATGGGGTATATTTTATCAATGGGGTAGTGTAGGCACCCTGATACTATCCGACCCGCCTCCTTTATTGCTGTACTAACTAGTTTCGCATGAGCAGAGTTTTCCCAGACTGGCGCAGCGTATTCAGCTACGGAGAAACACAAGGCAAGTGTAGATGTCCGAATTAGACAGATCCAACAGGTAAACGCGTGCAGTATAGTGAGAGAGTGAAATAAAATATAAATTCAGAAAGGACATTTTTGTAACCAGTTGTCTATCTTGAAGTTAGAGCTCTTCCCTGACAGGAGTGTTATTTAACTACTGGTTTTCGCCATATCACGTGAGACGACGGACAAAAATAATATGGAAAATACCCTTCTTGGATTAGTTGGCGGACGTCTTCTCTAGCCAGTTAAAACTATATTTGTTGTACAGAAAATGATGAGGACCGTCATTAAAGTAATGTTTGAAAATTAGAAGCTTTATATATACACGATACATTGTTGATCCAGCAGGCTCTGGTGTAATTAGTGTGGTTTGGTACATTACATTTATTTACACCGGGATTACCGTACACTGATTTGACTCAGTAGACTGTAGTACTTAGTAGTGTAGTGACTGTAGTCTGTACTCTGAGTCTGTAGTGATACACTCGTAATACTGGGACTGGCTAACAACACTCAGCAGGAATAATTACATTACAATGAGTGAATGACTCATGTTTGCAGTAAATTGTCATGTATAATCTGTATATATTCTTGAAACTCTGTGTGGTGGACAAAATGAAAATGGCACATGATACTACATACTATTTTTTTATAATGCATCATAAAATACATGATATTTTTCTGGTCAATTCACGACATTAATAATACTAAATAGTTTAGTAGTTGTGGCACATCAGTTAATAAATTATAAGTTAATTAAAACTTTGAAACCACTCTTTTATTACTTTTAAGTAGTAATAATAATAGTAGTCTAAGTCTTACTAGTCACACTAGCAAATACTAAATTAACTAAATACTAGTTTTCTAGCGAAATAAAGTTATTGACTTATTCATACAACAAGCCAAGATAATATCATATTCATAATCATGATTTAACTTTATTACTCATTCTCGATTCTGTGAGTCTGCATGCAGCATACAATACAAATTTACAATACATAATTTTTTTTAAATACAGTAATAACTCAATGAGTAAAGTAAATAAATTAAATAGACAAAATGAAAGTCACATTCACATGTTACTACACAGTCACAAGTCACAGTATTTTTATTTATAATATAATACAATTATACATGATATTTTTCAGGTCAATTCGTTAGTAGTTGTCACACAGTGACAGTCAGTTTGAAATCAGTCTTACCAATACTAGTCTTACTGTCTTAGTCTTACGTATACTACTACTAGTCTACGTTTTCTAGTGCAGTAATTCTATTCATACAAGGCAAGATGCATTTATCATGATCATCATTTAACTTTACTACTCATTCTCGATTCTGTGAATCTGCATTTTTTTTTTAAATAGAGTAAATAAATCATATATATATATATATTAATATTTGCAAGCTGAACGTACCAGGTTTAAATCACACCACTTTCAGTTTGACAGATTGGGCATGTCGTAAGTTTTTTCATGGTATAACAACTTCTTTCAGTCAACCCAGTGGTTAACGTATGGAATTAAAATTACATTCATCATTATTCACCATTTTGCTCTAATGTGATGCATAGGCCACCACTGTAGCTGGCCCTTTTTGAAGTAAGCTTTTCAAAGCATTTGCAATCATTCATCTTTTAACTCAAAAGTGAAGCAAAGGTCAAAACCGCAGCTGGTCATGTTACAGGAAGCCTGTGCCCAAGCTTTTGCTGAGACTGACAATAATACCACATTTTGGGGTTGCTAGCTTTATACACAATCTTTTATAGTCACCTTTTATGATATCCATGGAATGTTAATGGTCTTCTTGTGCCCCTGGTTGCCATTCAGCTGTAAAACTATATTTATTATACCAACATGATGCATTCACAGATTCACTGGGCGGGTCATGTGGTTCGCATGCCAGACTATCGGTTGCCACAAATAATCTTCTATGCAGAATGGCAAATACTCCCATGGAGGCAACAAAAAAAAACCGCTTTAAAGACACACTAAAAATGTCTCTAAAGACCTTCAGCATAAATCTCGAAACATGGGAAGATGCTGCGAAAGACCATACAACCTAGCCTACAACCCTCCGCAGAGGAGCAGTATCATTCGAGGCATTCTAAAAGTCTGCAGCAGAATAACGGATACAGAATAGAAAATCCTGTGAAATATCAGTCTCGCGAGACAAACTTTCTATGCCCTCACTGCCTGGGATTATACAGATCCCATATTAGATTCATCAGCAATCTCCGCACCCATCCATAACCATGACTCACAGAATATTCAACTGTAAGGACTGGTTAAACAAAAAAAGAAAAGGTCGTCATCACTCGTGAATGACGAAAAACAACAAAACTATATTGCAAGCATCTAAGGGAGATTGTTCACATTGACTATTATTGTGTCATGTGTTATTTTATTTATTTATATATTAACAGATAAAAAATGTTAGGGATATCTACAGTGATGTATTTGTTTACTATCACCATATTACTTGCAGGTTTCAGTATGCCTGAGTCACACTTGTGGTTAGTCAACCACCTGGGTTGTTCATTTACCCTTGGTACATTTCATCGTAAGTTTCAACAGTTGGACAACACATGGGACGATGCTGTCAGCATAAAACGGTTGTCAGCAAGCCATTGGTGTGCCTGGGCCATTGGTCATGATCATAGAGTTTACATCTACGTCCGTTCTTCTGATGTGCCTATAAGAGTTCCAGAAACCACCTTTGAAAACCAGGTAGCTATTTCCACTAATTTGTTGTTACTTATATAGGATGATCAAAGTTTAATCTCAATAAATGCATGATATTTTTTAGATTGCAATCGTGTCTAGGGTTGATCTAGTCTCTAAAATTAGGTGCCAGAGGAAGTAGGGGAGTAAAGGCGGGCGACATGATGCTAGCCACATTACACCTAGTGTGCTGTTAATCAAGAAAATATGGACCTAACACAATATTCTCAATATGTCACATGCAATGTTAACATGAACTTCACTTCTTTTTGTTAAATGCTCAACAGAGAAGCTGGTTTGAATAATTGCAGTACTGGCTGCTTCGCCACTGTGCATATGTGGAATAAATGAACAAACTGCTGAGCTTGTATTACAGGACTGTTCCATGTATGGCCAGTTATGGAAGATACACTGGCCCAATGATTCAACACTAAACTCAAAACTACAGAGCTGAAGAGGAGCTCCTAACAATTGTCGACTGACAGTGTGAACATCAAATAGGCGATCATGAGGAAATGATAAAGAAAGAATAAATGCAGTCTTATTCAGTTACTATCATAGGAGATTGTGTACTAGAAATATAATTAAGAGAAAGCTCATCAGTTTTATGAGTTAGGGTTACCAGTTCTTTTCATTGCTGCAAACTTGGCTTGAAATAAGAGTGGAGAAATGTAAATACATCCATTCGGTATAAAACACATATAGATACATAATGTGGCTTCAAATGAAAACCTTAAAAGTGGGATAGAAATTAGATAAACCATGCCTTTGTATTGTAACTTGTTAATATGGTTGCTATGGAAATCAAGAGTGTATTGCAAATGCCATTGTGCTGCCTTATATACAGGTCTATCGTCCTTGAATAGTCAATATATTATTATGATTTATTCCTAGTGCATTTATGATCATTGTTGCTTTGTGTGTTTATTAAATTGTCACCTTTGTAAACAGTTTAATTGTTGCATGATTATCTCTTGAAGTGTCAAATCACATAAACAACATTTTACATCCTTATTGTTGTACTTGGAATCCTGGTATTCAAACAGGCATGTTAATGTCTGTTGATAGGTAGTTGAAGGCTATCGGCTATCCACAGTAGGTGTTTTAAACTTCCTGCGGCTTACTAAGCCTGGAGAAAGGTACAGATAATTTGGGTAGATTTTAAACTAGATTTTTTGAATTTTGTCCTGGCAGCGGCTGTTAAGCCTATCCTTTTCTATTTCTATCCCAAGGGATTTTTAACATGCTCGACGATGAACACATGAGTCCAATCTCACTACATGAGATCCATGAAAAAAATACCGGTCTCCACCGTAATTCGAACCCAAAATGGACACCGTACCTTGAGACCACAGAGCCCCCCCCCCCCCCCCCCCCTTATTGTTGTGATTTAGGTAAAGCTAGGTTACCTCTTTGTTGCTCATATCTCTAGCATACTAGCAGGAAGTATTTGACTGTATTATATTCAGTGCAGTCATCGCATATTGGATCATCTAGAGGCAAGTAGGCTGTTCCAAGCCTGGATTGCATCCATTGAAAAAATTAAATGTTAATTTAGGTTGTCCACTATTTGGCATCTATTGGTTGGTTCCTTGCGTAGCTTGGGAACATGTCACCATTTCCTGCTAGTATTTTATAAATCTGTCCACTTCTCCTTTATGATTTATTTAATGGACTTCTTAGTTTTGCTGGTCCTAGACAAGCTTCTGTTTTTTTTCCTTGATAGTTCTTCCTGTTTTTATTTTTTGGCTTCTTTATCTGCAAGATTATTACCTTCTATGTCAACATGTTCTGGACTGCACATAATAGTAGCCTTATTTAAATAAAGATGTATTTAGTTTAAATATGTCATTGATCATGTCAGGTCATTGACTCCAACATATGCTAATTGCTTGAGCTGAAGATATGAGAGGAAGACTGTTAGTATGGTAACTCTTGATGGAGGGTTGTTAGTTTCTCATTTCTATTGTCTAAGATCAGGGTACAGCAAATCCCGGGCAACTAGAAATTTGGTTGTGGCATCTAGGAATTTTAGTTTGGCAACTAACATTTCAGAATCAGTGTCCTTTTTATTCACACAATTTCCACCATCACGTTTATCCAGAATTATGCTTGCCTTCTAGATTTGTTACTTGATTCCTAGATCCTAAACAAGTTTGTCACCCCTTGTCTTAGATATTTTTGCTAATTCTGCTATGAGAATTGTTGTGCTATCTGTGACCTTGTAATTTTCCATTGTAGAATTACTATTCCTGCACCTACTTCATTATCCTCACCTTTTTAAACTAATTGTGTAAATGTTTGGATTGTTATCTGTGATGGATTTGATATGTTCATTGGCATCATTTCATACTCTACAATGTGAAATTCATTTAACTTTCATTTCGGTCCTTTCAATTGTAGTACAAGCCTGATTTTAATCTTCTCTGTGTACTTTAAGTGAAAAAAGACGGGGGTCCAGCACTGAACCTGCGATAATAGCAGGGTACACCTGTGTATGTGTATAGATATATGTGTGTGTATCTGTGACCCCATAACATTGTAATAGAGCTCAGAAATCCTGATCAGAGAATGGGACATAGCTTCCCGTATGTAACATGTGTATCTCATGTAGACAGTATAAAGTAATTGCAGTGCCAGACATGTAAGCATGTAATGGTACAGCATATATATATATATATAAATATATATATATATTAATATATGAAGGTCTTGATAGTTATAGTAGGCACATATGTTACTGGTCAATGTATGTACCATATATATATATGCATATGTATACACCGTATGTAAGATATATTATTATTTTAATGTGAACTTTCCCTACTTACAAATAAAATGCCTATCATAGGGAGCAGTATCGAGTATCTTAAATGTTGTAGCGAGGGAACGGTGTGGCCTAGTGGTTAAGTGGCACGGCTCACAACCAGAAGGTGCTGGGTTCGATCCCCATCACAGCACCGGCCGTTACCCCGGGGAAGCAAACCCTTAGAAAATGCTGGAGGAAGCAGACCCTTACATAAAATGCATGCTGAAGTCGGATGCATTGGGCCGACAGGCGCAAAATAAAAACCACAGTGTAACGCACACACGCCTTGGGGAATAGATAAATAAGGCGAACATAAAAAAATAAAAAATGTTGTAGCGTTATTGTTGCATAATTTTCATTTTAAAATATGTTACCAAATAATGTACAGCATTACCTGGCTGATACAGGGCATAATGTGAAATCAAACAATTTCTTTAATTAGCTGAAATACAGGTATACCACAGTATCCCAAATAACTTTGCTAAGTATATAACACACCATCCAGATCACAGAACGTATCATGGATGCTAAGTGCTGCATGCCTGTGTGTGTGTATATATATATATATATATATATATATATATATATATATATATATATATATATATATATATATACTTACTTACTTAGTCGCTCCTCTTCTACCATGAGGTGTAGAGGTTTTTTATATATATATATATATATATATATAGGATCATTGGCATCTCAGTTTCTGTAGACCATGCAGGTGCGCCCTGTGAATTTTGTTCAGCTCCGTCTTTTGTATTTGGACACAGTCTGCTATGACAGTAAATGCCAATTCGCAAATGACAGTCCCTACCATACATTGTACAACTATACTGAGGAGGCTGGCTTGCCGAGGTGTTCCCCGATCTCTTCAGTCTTTCTCTTTTATCTGCAGCCAGAAGGCCTATTCAAGTGTCGCAGCCACTTTGCCCCTTCCAACTGACTGTCTTCAAACAGTTCGATCCAGCCACTACCTCAAAAACAGAACAGCCAGAGGTCAAGTACAAGGGCAGATGAGCAAAAAAGGTGACACTTGAGCAGGGAGTACCCCAAGGGGGAGTACTGTCACCTACACTTTTCCTGGTGTATATAAACAACATCACAGAGAATATACCAAGAAGAGTCCACAGCTCCATGTTTGCAGACGATCTGGCTATGTGGACCTCTGAAAAAAAATCTCACCATAGCATGCAATCGGATGCAGCAGGCCCTAACATCGTTGGAGGAGTAGGCGAACTCATGGCTGGTCAAAATAAACGAGGAAAAAACAACATGTACGATATTCTTGCTTTCAAATAAACCCCAGAACACCAAAATAAGTCTTAACGGCAAGTATCTGCGGCCAAACGACAACCCAAACTACCTGGGAGTCAAATTTGATCGGCGCATGACATGGAAAAATCAGATCGAGAGAAACCGAATGAGAGCCAGACAAAGAATGGCAATCATGAGGAAACTTGCTGGCACAAGCTGGGAAGCAGACGAAAGTATACTAAAGAAACTGTACACTGGAAGAGTGAGACCAGTTCTCGAGTATGGCATTGCGGCATGGACAACAGAAGCAAAGGCGAACTTTGATAAAATTAGCAAACTTTAAAACCAAGCCATGAGAGTTATAACAGGAAGCATGAAGTCAACGCCAATTGTAGAACTTGAAAAGATTACAAATCTGCAATCCATGACCGACAGAAGAGACTTGCAGAGCCCAGCAGCAAGCAGAGAAACTCAGAAGACTGACAGACCATCCAATGCATCAGAGACTAAATAGATTTGGAAATGGGAAACTAAAGCGGAGAAACTTAGAAACTTGCAGAAATAGCCAAAAACAACTAAATCTGCGAGAAGAAACTTTTATTTCATAGTTTTGAAACTGAAACAAACTGAAAAGACATTTTCGTGTCAAGTGGGATTGTCTCTGCAGCGTCTGTGAGCTTGGAGGGGGGGGGGGGGGGGGGGTGTCACGGGGACCATGTGCATTGGTCACGGCTTTACATCTGTGCCTCGTGGATTGAATGCAGCGCCCCAACAAATCCTGTGGAATGTTGTGCCACTCCTGCACACCTTTTTTTTAACTAAGTTGACGTACATTCTGCGGTAAATGCTGTCATTGCTGAAGTTGATGTTTCTGCTCGTCCCAGACATGCTTATTTGGTGACAGGTCAGGACAAGATTTCAATGTTTCTGGCTTGGAGTTTATTCTGCACGCCTCTGGAAACTCGAGGACAGGCACTGTTCTGCTGAAGCATGGTTCAGCCCAAAAGGCACAATGTAGTTCCTCATGATCTCATCACGGTATTGCAAGTCGATAACAGCACCATTTAAGATAGCAAGGTTGCCCGATGAGCGTTCTCAAAACGCAGATGTTGTTTCGTTTAGACTAGTCGTGTGGCATGATGCTGTGGCTGTAAAATTGAACGAATATCAGAACATCTTGCATGTAGGCCTTGCTAGCACAAATGATTACTGTCAGTAGTTGAACCAATTTTCTCAGTCGAGGATGCTGCCAGCAGTGGCAGTTGCTGACTGGAATCTGTTCCACAGTTGGGCGAGAGTGATATAAGGATCCTGCCGTCTCTTCTTTCTTCGAGGACATCCCCTGCGGGGCAGGTCAGAAACAGTCTCAGTCATCTGGTAGCGATGTAACCACAGTCTAACACTCTGTCTTGACACATCAAATTGTTTTGCTGTTGCAGGCACAGACATTCCTCCTTCTAACATGCCAACAGCTCGTAACCTCCCATTTAGCGCAGTGCGTGGCATCCTTCCAGTAGTTTGCTTCTGAACTAAATGAATGGCAAAATAATCACAGATCGCCATTGAACACTTCTCTCGTAAATTTTGTGATCGATGCATGAATATTGAGAAACTGTCCGGATAGTCGTTAATTTCATGAAATCAGATTTTTAAGGTCAGTGAAAGGTCATTTTATACTCAGACTGTACTAAGACAATTATATGGTTTCCAGTAATGATGAAGAATGCATCTGAATGAATTGACATTCCAATTTTCAAACATAAAAACATACACAAAAATTGGTACGTTACTTTTTTTCGTTGAGTATATATGTATAAATAAGATGCAAAGAAATAGCAGAAACTATATATATATATATATATATTCACAACTTAAATCTTCGTCTCTGTAGATCACAAATAGCCACAGATATTTCCCTCATGAAACAGGAAGTCCATCTCAGGCTTCACTTTAAAGTTTATAGTATAGCTAAAATATAAATAAATGCAAGAAACTTATAAAGTATAGTAGTAAGGTAGTCCCATAGCCAGGCACTGCTGTCAGGGATGAAGTGTTAGGTATCTTTTCTTAGGAGGGATGGCCAGTCACATTCTGTGCTACTTTTTCTTCTTTGACAATAAGCAATGTATCCATTTACAGATAAACTACATTTTTTCCCATCTCTTGACCTCAATTCAGGATTCATGGACCAGCACCAGTCTACAGACCACCACTTTTGGAAGCATTGGATTTGATGATCTTATATGAATGATCAAATGTTTCATTTTGTGTTCAGAAGCAAATACTGCTGTTAGGGATGAAGTGTTGGAGACTTCTTTGCACAAGGTTGCAACTTTTGTGAGGTTGTGCAGTTGGGTTCTATTCCTTGCTGCTGTGTCATTGTGGCAGACTGTACTTATAGATTGTGCTGCTGGAGAGTTACAACATTTAACACTGGGTGGTAAGAGTTACAACATTTTACACTGGGTAGTAAGAGTTACAACATTTTACACTGGGTGGTAAGAGTTACAACATTTTACACTGGGTGGTAAGAGTTACAACATTTTACACTGGGTAGTAAGAGTTACAACATTTTACACTGGGTGGTAAGAGTTACAACATTTTACACTGGGTGGTAAGAGTTACAACATTTTACACTGGGTAGTAAGAGTTACAACATTTTACACTGGGTAGTAAGAGTTACAACATTTTACACTCGACAATAAGAGTTACAACATTTTACACTCGACAATAAGAGTTACAACATTTAACACTGGACAATAAGAGTTACAACATTTAACACTGGACAATAAGAGTTACAACATTTAACACTGGACAATAAGAGTTACAACATTTAACACTGGACAATAAGAGTTACAACATTTAACACTGGACAATAAGAGTTACAACATTTTACACTCGACAATAAGAGTTACAACATTTAACACTGGACAATATGAGTTACAACATTTTACACTCGACGATAAGACCCCTGTTAAACACAAAATCAGATATTTATTTATTACAAAAAGAATAATTGATACACATTGATAAAAATCTAACTTTAACTTACTAAACAATTATGAATCTAACTCACTCAGGAAATATTAGTGTGAACTAGATGGCATCCTTGAAACTATAAAACCCAGTTCTGTAGTCTAATCTAATATACATATGAAATTCTATACAAATCGTGTCCTATCTACTTAAATACTCTCTTGTCTGCAATCTCGTGCACCAGTCCTGGCAGTTGGTGCTGATGGCCTCTAATGGTCGCCAGTTCTGCATCGCGTGATTATATCTTCTCACAATGTTTGTGCGTGTGCTCCCTGAGGAGTCTTAATATACATCTCTCTTTATATCTGCATGCACACGTTCCCTCTTATCTTTCATCCACACAGATCAGAGTGTTCACTGTGGAGATTACAGATATGTTCTCTTTACCCCTGTATGCGTAATGTTCTCTTATATCTTCTGTCCTCACAGATTAGAGCAATCAATGTGGAGACTACAGATATGTTACCTTTTACCGCTGTATGCGTGCCGTTCTCTCTAATCTCTCGTCCTCATAGATCAGAGCAATCGATGTGGAAACTATATATATGTTCTCTCTTTGATCATAAAAGTGCCAACATTTCACTGCAACGGACACAAGCGATGCCCCCAGAGTATAGTGAGCCAGCCTTTAGATCAACTCTCAATATCGAATCTCCCGAAACCTAACATGCTGCGTGTTTTTATGGACAAATTTTCGTCCACTCAAATCTACGAGGCTTGCTGAGCCGATTGGACATCTGTCAATCATTTTTGGCTTGTACTATTTTTGGCTGCTTAAGCACAAAGTTCACTAGTAGCCATGTTGTCTCAACGCTTTCTCAACTTATCAGCCACTGGTAGGGCTTTAATCCTAGTTTTCCCAAACTTTGCGAGAATAAACTGTTGATTCTACCATCTGTGCTTTTCCTGGTCGGTCGTCCTGTTATACACTCCCTGATACATAACACTGCTACATCATCCCTAACTAGAATAGGCAGGTGCGCATTTACAACTGGGTAGGCTGAAGTGAGATACTGAAATATATCTTGTCAGTTTTGAAACGAGAGACAAGTCTTCTGCTGCCTGGACACTTTGTATTTCTTCATCTTCGTTTTTACAGTTTGATTGCGATATTTGCACCATTAGATCCGACTTCAGACAACATTTTTGAGTACCGGTTTAGCTTTCCTTCTTCCGTATCTTCTCCTTAGCCAGTCTGCTCTGTTGCAGCCTGTTATCCAGGATCACTACGTGGAGCTGTAGAAGGGTCTTGGCAGCTCTGGTTCGCTGGCCCTGATGCTAGCAGTCAGCTATGGGTCGCTGCAACTTATGCACTGTTCAGCATCTTGATCCTGGTTGTATTTAGAGTGACATATTAACACTTGTTTTTCTCATTTTATGCAGCGATGGTCATTCCATGGATATTCCAAGAGCGGCCTCATCAAAACTGATAGACCAGCCTGGAGCAATGAAACAGGAAAGACATATCGTCCTAAGGAAAGTGTCCGGCTCCCCTCTGCACATTGGGAGTGGGAGGGTGACTGGTTAATCGATGACAACCTCCGCGGAGAAGTTGTGGGAATAGAGGTTTGTGTTTCACTGTAAGAAAATAATATATTCTCACTGCACCTCCATGCATATTGTAGATGTGAAAGGTGATTAAAGAAGGCACATGGGACTAGCAACCTCATCATGTAAAACAAATTGCTATGGACACAATCACTGAAAAGGCACACAAAATGTGTTTTTTCTAGTCTTCCTCTAAGAATCCTACTATAGTGGTAGTTTTATACTTTGTAAGGGGTGAAATGACAAAGGGAATCAATACATATAATAAACACATGCATCGGGTAGGTCACACATTATATAAATCAGCTGATAGCATTACAAGGTACCTCTACACCTCACGGTAGAAGAGGAGCGACTAAGTAAGTAAGCATTACAAGGTAGTCTATGTTCTGGAATTCCCAGGGTAATAGAAACAGAGACAGACAAATACACATGCAGAGATAAAAGTTTGAGACAGACATAAAGGAAATAGGAAGATGTGGAGAGCGCTGGACCACATGAATCAGCACTGAAGGATTTGTCATGTATTTATTGATCTGTGCTCCACTGGTAGCTGAAAAAGTTTTTAAATGACTGATAAAGACATTTTGCACTGCATATTTCATAATGTGGAATATATGGAAGAATTTGTATTTACTTTTTTCTAGGATTTCTTATTTTGCAAACATAGCAATTGATTTGATTTACTCAACAAATCTTTCTGATTACCTCAATAGTATATGTCAGTGATAACTCTATGATTAGAAGTTTATACTTACTTACTTCATCGCTCCTCTTCTACCCTGGGCTGTAGAGGTTTGCCAGAAAGAGTGCCAGACCATTCTATCCACTGTCTTCCTCTTGGCTTGGTTCCAATCTAGTCCATGGTTCTTGTAGACTGCCTGATGTTGTCATCACAGAGGACTTTATGTTGTACTCGAGGTTTGGGTCCTTCACTCTCTGCTTCCCATGACTGTCGTGGTAGCTGATCTTCTTTTAATCTGCAAACATGGCCAATCCATCAAAGCTGAGATTACCCCACTCGAGTCTGCAAGCGCAGAGCTTCAAGATCTTGCCATATTATCTGATTGCAGATCTTGTCTTTTCTTGTTACTTGGACAACCTTTCTTAGACATCTAATTTCTGACACTTGAGACTGGCTTTTCTGGGTTGTTGTCATAGCAGTAAAAACTGGTACATAGATTAGAGTGGTATACAGTTGTCTTAGTTTTCTTACTTATTTTTCTTTGCTTGAGGAATTCTCTATTTATGGCATGAAAATGTTTACCGGTTGTTTCTCTTCCCCTAGCCAACTCTTCTTCAATACCTTCCTTCTGGTGTATTACAGCTCCAAGGTATTTTTTTTTGATTTTTTGTTGCGTTCGCCTTATTTCTCTAATCCCGAAGGCAGTGTGCGTTGCACTGTGGTTTTTATTTTGCGCCTGTCGGCCCAGTGCATCCGACTTCAGCATTCATTTTATGTAAGGCTCTGCTTCCTCCTGCATTTTCTAAGGGTTTGCTTCCCCGGGGTAACGGCCGGTGCTGTGACAGGGATTGAACCCAGCACCTTCGGTTTGTGAGCCGTGCCACTTAACCACTAGGCCACGCCGTCCCCTGCTCCAAGGTATTTAAACTGCTTGACCTGTTCCAGAGGCTGTTCATCCAGAAAAATGTAATGTCTCTTTTTGTCGAGACTATCATGGTATTCGCTTTTTATCTGCTAAAGGACATTCCTCTCTTTTCTAGCTCCTTTTTTCAGACTGGTCTGGAGATATGCCTCTGATTTGGTAATCAGGGCCACATCACTGGCAGATGTCACCTTTGATATATAAACTAGTCTCATCTTACAGTACGCCACTGAGTGCTTGTTGGAAGTTTATAAAGAATTAGAATCACCGGAGCTGCAAAGATTATGATATGAAATGAATACCTTCAGTGAAGGGTAGCAAGAAATATTGATTCAGATGAAGAGGGAGAATATAGAAAGAGAACTGTGAATACAATCAGTGGGCTACTGACACTATCAGTATCCACACACTGGCCACACCTATGGATCTGTCCAGAGTGCAGTGACACCGATTCTTAACCTTGTAGTTTCCACATTTTAAAATTTGTGTCACAGACATTTAGACATCCATTTTTAGGTTCACCAGTTGTCTTGTAAATCCATGAAATTCTCACAAAGCACTGAAAGTGTTCCTAACCAGATTGACATATTTGTTAAGTTTCCACAAGAAACGTATTTAAAACATTTTTGTAAACAAACTAAACAGACCTGCCTCAGCAAAGTCTGTTGCAACAACTTAACTTCCAGCAATCTGAATAATGGGATTTATCTACCTTGAGTCCACTTACGTCGTGGGGAGGTGGGACCTCTTTTTTAATTTTTTTTGGCAAACGAAAATCCGCTAGTGACTTGCCAGGTCAACCCCAGTATCTGTTACCAACCGTTAGGTTGGTTGTCCCTGGAATATACAATTCCCTATTTTTTGGGACTGGTGGTGGTGGAACCGTAAATTAGAGCAAGGTAGACCCACAGCCTGTCAGGCGCCATCTATGCTGCTCTGCTAACCACATAACCAAGACCTGATGTTATAACCACATAGTCCACTTTTTATGACATATTCTCTGTTGGACAATAATTGAATAACCTTACAAATCCATGTGAAACAAACAAATTTTGTTTTAAATTGTCCAACGTCAAGAAAGCCATTGTATTGTTATCGGAGCGAGTGGAAGTGGTCTCGTTTTCGATTCAGCTGTTTCTATAGCAAAACTGGTGCTAACACAACAGATACATTGTTGAGTATACAGAGACAATGCTCCAGGCAAATTTTTTTGCCAATGGTTCATTAAAAGTTAACAGAGCAGAACAGTTCATACCTAGATATATAAATAAACCATCTTCCTACATTTTGCTCATATATTTGTTGAAACTAATATAAAAATTAATTTCTTTGCAGGGGTGGCAGTATGCTGTTGACTTTCCAGCAATTTACACACCAGAAAAACACTGGAATTCATTTGTCAGGAAGAGGAAATGGATTCGTTTCCGTCGTTTTTCATCGACAGATATATGGGCTAGGGTAAGCTCATCCGATTTGGATTAATATGCCAGAATATTTTAACAATAAAAACAAAATGGATTGCATTTTAAGTTGTTCTCTAAACCAATATAAACTTACATTTGTTAAAAATGTAGTTAGTGTTAAAACATGGATGTGGTGTCATCATCATCATGGGGGTACTACTATAGTTGGTCTCTTTACTGATGCCAAGCATAGCACAACGGCCTGGAGGACCATGGCCCTCCTTCATCAGCATGCTCGGGATGTGAGGAAAGCTACTACAGCCTGCTTAATGTCCTTATCAGGTTGAACAAAAACGTAAACATACTCATTGTGCGCATTACACAACAACAGGATGAGACCATGCATCAACACATTTATGTGTTTATGTAGATGTGGTTTCTTTGACACTCTCTTATATGTGATGAGGTTGTCAGTCCCATGCACAACCCTACATAGTCACCTTTTACAGCATGCATAGTAGTGCCATAGCCCTGTTCTTTGCTTACCAGTAGAGGACTTCAGGATCCAGCAAAGCGTAATATCTATTTTTGGAGTTTGTTCTTTATATTCTTTTCATTGTGCTGCCAGTTTTGGATTGAGACAAAATCAAGGGATTTAACGATAATGATGGGAGACTTTAATACCAAAATAAGAGGTTACAAAGAGATTTTAGGCTAGAATGGACTAGGAGTAATGAATGAAAATGGGCAGATTTTTGCACAGAAACCCAATTAGTCATTGGAGGAAGCAAATTCTCACATAAGAAAAAAATTCACATAGCAACATGGATTTCCCCAGATCATGTAATGCAAAACCATGTTGTCCACATTTGTATAAATTTGAAATTTAAATAATGTTCTCAGGATGTCAGGGTGTACAGATTAGTGAATGTGGTTTCAGGCCACAATCTAGTGAAGTCCAAAGTTAAGCGATGAAACTATGAAAGAATAGAACAATACAATAGGCCTCGCTACAATCTGGGATATTTGCAAGATGATGACAAGAAAAAGGAGTTTAGCATCACACTCACCAATAATTTTAAGCAGCCCTGTACTATAATCCTTGAACCTGGAGGACCAGAGAGCCAACTTTCATCTACTCTCTACCTGCATGACCTACCTATCCAGTTTTGTTAATCTTCTTCGTTCGCTGTCAGACGTCAACCTGTATTTTTCTCGAAAAAAGCAGCGGTCATCCTGAGGCTGTCGACACTGCCATCGAGCTTGTCTAGTGTTGCCACTGGTGATGGCCACATGTGCTTTCTGATCCTCGTATGTCGGGCAGTTTTCCAGCAAATGTTCAGCGGTCATTTTCCCGGTACCACACGTGCATTCGTCAGTGCCATCTATCTTCAATTTATTGAATAGGTGGTACCTCAGTCTGTTGTGGCCTGTGCGGAGTCTGAAGACCACGACCTTCTCTCTTCTGTTCAACTGGTAATAGGCATCATTGTACCACTACTCGGTGTTGGCAGATGTTTTTGTTAAGTGTCTCTTTCTTCTTTATTTTCTTCTTCTGCCTGGACTTCCTTTGTACATCATGCTTCATCTTATTGTTGATTATGACCTTTTTTTTTTACATGTACCTGTATTTGTTCCCTCTTCAGATATCTGACATGGAAGTGGTGGAGAGGGCAGAGTGCTTCATCGATGTCAGTGTTGGAGGTTTTCTTATGCCTAGCCAGCCTGCTGGCTTCCTCTCAGTGTGGGCTGTTACTAACAATGGACATGTATGTTTCATAAACTTTATTATGTAATGTTGTTGTTTCGAATGCTCACAATGAATAGGTTTACTCTTTTGTCGGCCCTGAAAAGGACGCTTAGTGGTGTGTTGCAGTAGCTTTCCTCACATCCCGAGCATGCCGATGAAGGTGGACTGGGGTCCTCCAGAGGGTTGTCCTATGCTTGGTTTCATTTGGGTGTCACTCACTACTACGGGGATCACATCAATCCCTCACTTTGTTAGACAGGCTGCCATAAAAACAGCCCGTTTCCAGGGAGGGCTACAAGGGGAGGGTTTTGGCCAATATATTTGCCCGGCCCTGACTAACATGTCTGACCAGTATATTTTGCCTGACCAGACATTAGTCTTCCTCCCCGAAAAGTTGGGGGTAAAAAGAGAATTAATGACAGATATCAGGATTAGACAGTTACGTTATTTTGGTCATATAACAAGACATACCTTCTTGTTGAAGACCATACTGGAAAGTAGGGTGGAAGGCAGTCGTCATTCAAGAGGCAGACAATGTTTTAAGTGGGTGAATTTCATCGGGAGATGGACTGGAAAAGGCTCTTGGATTGCACCATTACGGCAAGAGATAGAGTACACTGGAGATCCATTGCAGCTGACCTTCGATGGGGAGATGACACGTGAACTGAAGTGAGGAAGATTTGAGTTATCATCAACTGCACTCCATGGTCCTGAGTTATGTTGATCCAGTGGCAAGACATGCTAATCAAGGCGACTATAGGTAGCATGGGATGCAGATTTATTTTTCTCCAGTTACTCCCAGACTTAATAGGCCTTGGTACATGGCTTATTTGGTAGGAATTTCACTCTTTTTATAATTTCAGCCCGAACAGTGGTTAACAACCTGCTCTTTTTTATTTTCAACTGCCAAGAGCTCTTTTATGTGCACATCATGTACGTTGGACCTCTGAGCTGTATCGTTCATCTCAGATAGGATTAGGCACTAGGTCTCGCCTACTGTTGAGACCAAGGGACGCTTGAAACTTGTAGGAACCGAACATTAATTCATTCGTTTCTTGAGTGACACATGACTTTCCTCTCTGAAATTATCTTTACACTAATGAAAAGAACAAAAAAAACCGAACTAAATAAGATCACAAGTTTGAGGCTCCCAGGTTGGTTGTGCAAACCTCCTTTAAAAGAGCGAGGTTCTACATTTATACAATATATATCATTACTTGACCATACAGATATCATATCAAGTAATCATAAATATTTGTACAATATTACTATACATTGTACTGAATTGTTGTGCATGGGGCTTGCAACCTCACCATGTAAAACCATTGCTACTGATTCAGCACTGCAAACAACTGGATGTACAATTTTCTAAAGATTGGTTAGTGTAAACATTAAGTTAAACTAAATGCATTGTTAGACTTATACTCAGTCATCTAGAGTGACATATATAGGATAAATCAACTTTACAGTGAAGTTTTCATATGTTTATTTACATAAAATAATAAATAAATAACAGAAAACTTTAATTTGAGAGGAAAACAAAGTAACATTTTTTTTCTTTGCTCCCATTTAAATTTTGTACAATTTCAATTTATTTAGAAGATTATCCGCGAAAATGTGTTGAATTAGTAGAAGATAAGGCTAACAAAAGTCAAATTATTAGATATTAGATTAATAACTAATTTTATCGATGATCAGAAGGAAAAGAAATGTGGTATTTAAAAAGTTTGTTTTCAAATACTTATAAATAATGATACTTGTCTTGTCAAATCCACACAAAACACAGGTTTATGTACGCGCTGGTGTCAACCATGACAACCCAGAAGGAAGTACTTGGCAAGAGATCGGGATTGCAGATCATCTAGGAATCATTAACATCTCTGTTGGAGCCAGCAACTTGGTGTGGGCAGTTGCCTGGGATGGTAACATGCTGGTCAGGACTCACATCACCAGGAACAAAGTCTATGGTACGACTTTGGTCACATGCTATACCTCCCTTGAGGAATTCACTCCTACTTACTTTTATAGTAGATCTTCGATTTAAACAGTTGGCTTGCCTGTAACTCACAGTTGACATATCTGTAACTCATAGTTGACATGCTGTTTACTCACAGGGGGCATGTCATTAACCCATAGAAGATACCTGTAACTCACAGATGGCATTCCATTAACTCACTGTTGACAAGCCATTAATTCACAATTGGCATACTCACTGACTGTTGACATGTCTGTAACTCTCAGGTGGCATGCCATTAACTCACAGTTGACATGCCTGTAACTCACAGTTGGCATGTCTGTAACTCACAGTTGGCATGCCATTAACTCACAGTTGACATGCCTGTAACCCCCCCCTAACTTGCCATTAACTCATTGTTGACATGCCTGTAACTCACAGTTGGCATTCCATTAACACACTGTTGACATGTCTGTAACTCACAGTTGGCATACCATTAACTCACTGTTGACATGCCTGTAAACACACACACACCACACCCCCCCCCCCCCCCCCCCCCTTACTTGCCATTAACTCATTGTTGACATGTCTGTAACTCACAGTGAAACTAAAAGTTTAGCAGTGGTGTACTTTGGTTAAGTCTCCTCGAGTAGATCCCAGGGTCCCTTACTTGGAATCAAAGAATGGAACCACTGCTAGGGCTTGCAACTTCATTATGTAAAACAAATTGCTACAGAAACCATCACTGAAAAATCACACAGAGCTTTGGTGCAGGCTTCTTAAAGGAGGCCAACTGTAGTGGTAGTTCTATACTTGGGCTGTAGTGAAAAAGGGACAAGACAAGAAGAAGACTTTGGTTGAAGGGTGCAGTGGTTTTGTAACAGAGTTACAAGGGTCCAACAAGCCAAAACCAGGGAAGCCCTGAAAATACCGTTCGTGGTACCTAAACATAACTTGAGAACCCGTCCTGAGAGTTTCAGTTCATTGAACGAGGCATTGTCTTCAACTCTCAAACAATGCAAGTTGGGGCTGTCCGTCCAGTCAAAATAGGTCGCGTTCCCACGGATTGAACTGGAAATTCCAGTGACCAAGAGGTCATGCAGTAGTGTGCAAAACAAGGCAGCCTTTCTTTGGGACACGTGAGTTCAAATAAAGTTTGTGGAAAATGAACTCAAGAAAGTAGAAGTCATTGACTAAAGTGGGGGAAGCTTAGCATATAAGCTGGGGGAGACAGAATAGAAGGACAGATCAGAAGCAGCAGGCAAGGGTGTCCTACCGGGCAGTGTAGTAGATAGCACATTAGTCAAGAAAAAGTAGCTAGATAAAACTACAGAACTTAGCCAGTGAGTGACAATAGTAGAGTCATAGAATTAGAAGCCACCGAAGCAGACCAACGCGGAAAGGCAACGAGAGACCACACACATGTAAGAATCGGTCTTTGTGTGATGTTTTGTTCGAGACGTCGTCGCTAACATCTTGCTTGAGTGACCTGACTTTATTCTCGTCAGACGGAGACGTGTTGCTGCAACACGAAGCTGTCGTCCTAGACGACCGTTGTGATTTGTGGGTTTCCTCATCCTGACAACCACAGTAACACAACCACTGTTGTCTGTCATAGACACGAGCACAGCTGTAGACAGAGCACAGATGCAGTCACCGACTGCCTGATGTAGAGACGAGGCAAGAGGTCCAGTAGACATCTGCATTACAAGAGACGAGACAAGAGGTCCAGTAGACATCCATTTGTGTGTAAGCTGAGAGGACAGATCGATGAGGACTGAGAAATTGTAGATAGACATCCTTTATATCAACGCACAGAGATAGACAGTGAATAGAACAATTGCTAGATTCCGACCACGTGATGAGAGCCCTGGGTAAAGTTTAGTACTAGAGTAAGACCTGTGCTACTTGCACGAACCTTTAGAAGTAATCTTAGTCAGATAGAGAAGTGATGATAACCAACCTTTTGAGAGACATTAGAATTCATTAATAATTGATGAACAGTATAATGTGATCAATGAGACTAGTGATTTCATTTGATGTGTATGTTGTTTTACTTGTGAAAAAAACATGCTTTAATTTACTTGTGTTAAAAGAATTGTTAGTAGTTAAATTTAGAGTGAGTTAAGGAGTGATAGTGGTAAGGAAGATAGGATAGAGAATACGTTAACCCTGTTACAGTTTGTGTGCCAGTTAGGAGAGGGTTGTCATTGAATTAACAACATGTATATTATGTTGTTGGCTGTTAAGTCAGGCTGGATAGGTTGGGGTGGAAAACCCTGATAGCCCAACAGGATATGATGATGATGGTAACATATCTATTTTTATTGTTGGCTGGATGGATTTTTTTGGGGGGGGAGTGAACCCTGATAACCCCACAGGATGGATATGGTGATGATGATAACATCTATGTTTGTTGTGGGCTGGAGAACCCTGATAGCCCCACAAGTAATGAAGATGATAGTAACATATCTATTTCTATTGTAGGATCAGGCTGGGCTGTGGTGGAGCACCCTGATAATTCCACCAGATTTATGCAAGTGTCAGTGGGCAAAAACTCTGTATGGGCAATCAGCAGGGAAGGCAAGGTAGGTTTTGATCATCATGCCTTCATATTTTCATCAAGAGTAGAAAGCAAGGGGAAGCTCTGAATCTTGTCAAGTTTTAGTCAACTTGTGCTTCTACAGGGGTGAATGACCATGTGCAGGTCCCAGCTCTGGCATAATCTGGATGTAGCCGGGAGGAGGATTTCTTGCTTAGCGGGCTAGGCTCGAGCAGCTTATTACTCCGCTTCGTTGGAACAAGTGCCGTGGACAGTGGTTAACCGATGTGTGAGTCCATTTCAAAAGGCTCAAACACTAGAGCAAAGTAGACCCGCAGCCTGTTAGGTGTCATCTATGCTACTCTTGACAAACCACTTAACCATGGCTGGTGTTATGCCATGTCACACAGTTAGTTGCCTCTTACAACATGCTCTCTGAGGGGCAGTGGTGCTATTCTTGTCCTTCTCATACACAAAGACCCCGGCAGACCACTATTGTCAAGTTTGTAAACAAAATGGGCAGACAAAGATCTTCAGACTCAGAACGGAACATTGTAGACTCACCTCCCCAAAATTGGTCTCAGAAACACTTCCACGTACGATTGTGGAGCACCCAAGCAAACACCAGAACATTTTCTACCAATCTAGAGTTCTATTGGTTGTACGAAACATAGGTCCTTGTCTCTCTTCTGTGCCAGCCTGTTGTGTACATTCTTATCTTCAATCAAAACCCCTACCACTTAGGTCTGTTACTAGAATTGGTCAAACCGACACCCACCACCAGACTAGCCAAGTTTCCCACGTTCGGTGTCAGCCTTTGCCTCTCGTTTCCTTTTTCGACCTAGTGATAAAACGCTGATTGACAATGGCGTGACTTGCATTCATCCAACACATTCAGGCAACCTTTGTTTCTTATAGTTGCCAACCCAGTCTTTCCTGCCCTAAACACCCATGGTCTAACTGGGACTGTCTCAGCATCACCAGGGAGAGCAACACACAGATGAAGCCAAGCATAACACAACCACCTGGAGGACCCTGGTCCACCTTCATCAGCACGCTCGGGATGTGAGGAAAGCTACAACAACCTGCCACTTAACACCCTTTTTAGGGCGCACAAAAGAGTAACCTACTCATTGTGGGCATTCGCAAACAACAGGTAAACCTGAAAAGTTATCCAAAAACGGCCTGGAACATGGATGGTGCTTAATAAAAAATGTGAAACTATATGACATTAAGCTTCTATTGTGGCTTATAAAATGTTATCGCTACATCAACACCTGAACAGCTGGGTGGTAACAAAACAATAGCCTCTAGTTAGTATATTTATACCAATTTTGCAGAAATTACCAGCGTCAAACTTGGTCCTTATCCAAAAAACAGGTGAGTGAGAAAAATTACAGCACGTGACATGAAATGTTTTTGGGAGAGTAGCCGGACTTCCTGTCTAACATGCACATCAGCTCGGTAGTAAGCCGGCTCTATATTTGGAAGTTACCTGTCAATATTCAATGAACGGAACTGTGAAACAGAAAAGGTGGCCTGCATAGAGAACACACATTATGGTACTGGGCCTCAAAGAAGAAGGCAAGTTAGCCAACATCGTCATTGTTTATGCCCCGGATGAGAGGGATAGAGCTGATGTCAAAGACGAGTTCTTTGAACTGCTTGAAAAGACAGTGAATGATTGTCATGCTGAAATTATCCTTCTTGGGGATTTCAATGCCATATTTGGAACTGATGATTCTAGATGGGATGAAGTGATTGGGAAATAGGATGAAGATGTTTTGAATGACAACTGAAAGAGACTCCTAAGATTCTACAGTGAGCAAAACATGGTCATCACAAATACGGAGTTCTCTCACAAGCGCATACATATACATACATTAGATGTGAACAGACAAGAAAAGAGAAATCCATCACTGATTATGCCATGATGAGGAAAGATTCATTTTACGCAGAGCATAAGTCCATCGCAGAGGTTCAGAGAACGAGAACGAACAGAACGCACAGCCCTTCCACATCTGTCTTCTCACATCAGTGTCATGATTACGGTAGTCTGTCATGCCAGGGTTGGTCTCTATAGCCATATAAGAACACATCTCGCAGCACAGATCTTATGCTGTTGCCATCTTTGCCTTCGATTGACAAATGTGATTATTATTATTATTGTTGCAGAATAAAAGAAGATCGACTACATGACAGTCATGAGAAGCAAAGATTGAAGGATCCAGAACTCAAAGTCCCCTGGTATGACAATATAAGATATTCTACGAAAGACTGATGGCTAGACTAGAACCAGACCAAGAGGGACGGAAGATACAGCACAGTAACAGAGCTGACAGCAACCAGTGACTTATAGCTGGTGAACCAGAGCTGACCAATACCCTATTCTGTTTCTAAGCAGCAGCCCTGGAAACAGGCTGCACTAGTGTAGTCTGGCTAAGAGAGTAGGGATCACAGTGACAAGATAAATCCAGTACCCAAAAAAAAACCTAGTGAAATTGGATGTGTTGGGTCAAAAGGCACAGGTATCGCAACCTCGCTGTAAACTTTGACACATTGTCCTTTTCAGGACGAACACAGAGAAAGACAGCAGACAAAATGTGACATGCTTTTTGGCAAGACTTTTTACCCCAGGGTAAAAGAGGAGTAACTAAGTAAGTAAGAAATAAAATGTCGAAGACAAATCAGTGGTGTCACAAGGATAGAGAAAATGAAAAATGATGACATTATAAATGTGATAACTAGTCCATGTGCTGAATACATTTTAAGATAGAAAAATGTGATGGTTCAATGAGAGAATGCAATTGGATCAACTACCACTACACACTTACAACACAAGAAGATCTGACTACAGGGCATGAGGAAGTCATATGGTAGATGGATAGTTAATATATAAGAGAAGACCTACAGCCAAAACAACACATTTGGCCCAACGAAAGCAACTTTAAGCTTCCCACCACACACGATGACCGACAGGTGGACAGGTAATGAGAGTTTGTATCTAAGAATACTCAACAAGTTTATAAGCAAATGGAAAAAAAAACCTTGGAATGCTTGTTTTGTAGATAAATACTGAAGATAGTTTTTATATGAGGAATTCTTGCACATTAATATTTATTTCTGCTACATAATCAACTTTTATATACAGACACATGCCAAAGTGTAGATACTACACACACGTGTGTGTACACGGTTCAGCTCAGCTGTAGAGTCAACTGTTCACAATCACCTTCACCTAGATCAAACAATTTTATGAGAGGCTTTTCAAAGGTCAAACTGGCCATGAGTAATACATTCTAGCTCAAGGGTTCTTAACCTTTTTGTTACCGAGGACCCCTTTTTGTTGCCGCGGATCCCCAAAATATTCCATATATGAAAATGTTCAGGAATGAATTATCCACGTATTTACAATAATAAACAATGTCTTAAAATGTTAATGGAAATGTGTTGATAAACAAGAAAATATAATAAAAAGCAGCCAGAGGTAATTGCAAGAATAGCACAAACAACAGCGGCACTTACTCGGCTGAAACCTATATGGCAAGTCAAGCGGCTCGCCCTCGGCATAAAAGTTAGACTAATGCGCTCTTTGGTGCGATCAATATTTTTGTATGCCTACGAGACCTGGACCATTACAGAATACATGCAATGGAAATGAGGTGCTATAAAAAAAAAACTCCTAAATGTTACATATAAAGATCATATCATGAACATAGAAATACAACAGAGAGTTGAAAATGCTATTGGTCCTTTTGAAGATCTGTTCACAACAATCAAAAGACAAAAGATGGCCTGGTACGTACATGTCGCGAGGTCCAATAGAATTACCAACTTGATACTGTTTGGTTCCGTACCAGGACAGAGAGGGCGAGGACGTCCAAGGAAGAGATGAGTGGACAACACCACTGAGTGGTCAAGCCTTCGTCCCGGTGAGATACGACAGGCGGCAGCAGACAGATAAAGATGGCGTGGGATTTTGGGAGTGTCTTCAAGTGTGCCCCAACGGCCTGATTGGGTTACAGGATGAACTGAACTGAACTAATCAGGAGAACCTGTCAAACGATTGTTGATGTGAAATTGGTGCTCAATGAGAAAAATTCAAACCTTGCTTCTCAATTCCCTAAATTTGAGACAAAATTTTACCTTGTGATAGTCAACGAATTTCACAATGTAATAAAAGTTGATGGTGTTCACTGTTCATATCTTTGCAAACTTGCTAAAAAAATCTTGAATTAAGAGATCAGCTTTTTACAAAATTGACAATTGTGACTGAATCATTCAATATCTGTTTTATTGGGAGATGACGAGGAAGTCTTTGTAAACATCTTTCTAGTTCTCATAGTGGTTAGCGTGCTGGCTGCACATCTGAGTGGTCCTGGGTTCATTCCCCAGTTGAGGCGGTAATGTTTTTTCAGAGCGCAATGGGTACCGGCTTAGACTGGGAAGTAAAAGCGGCGAGGGAGAGGAGATGGCTACCGCCCTCATAAAGCTGAACCTTGAAATGTGAGATCGCTAACACCTCACACCCCTACGGCAGTAATGATATGGGTTAAGAGACTAACATGTCTGATCAGTATATTTTGCCTGACCAGACGTTAGTCTTCCTTCCCGCGATATGACTAGTAATCAGACACTAGCAAAAGGATGTCACTGGCAGGTCAGGTACATACAATAAATATTTTTATAATGGCTTCCCTTGACATTCGCTTAACTACATCCATGGGGTGTAAAGAACTTGGTTTCTGTTATTGTTTGCTTGCAGTTTATGAAAGTTGTGAGAGTTGACCCCATGCTCAATAGTTGCCAAGTACAACTTATCTTACATGTTCACAATTACTCATCATTGCACACCTTATGGTCAAGCAACATATGGGTGCCCTTTTGATAATAGTGTACATAATGTCTGTCCTCAAGCATTTCATAGTATGTGTGTACAAGTGTACATGGCTGAAGCATTTCATAGTTATAAGTACGTGTGTACATGTTTGCATGGCTGAAGCATTCCATAGTTTGTGTGTACATGTTTACATGGCTGAGTTCTTCACAGAAAAATCTGTACAGTTAAACTTATTTATTGAGGGGTTGTATAGCAGAATGGTAAATGCATACATTCAGATTTAGCAAGGTAGTGCCCTTATGGGAAGTAAAACCCATTTAAAAAATGTGTATAGCAGAGTCCAGGTTTTCACTGTGGTTATTCTATCTAGAATGTTACCACATGTATCCACATTATTCATGACCACACACAGCAAATAACATAGCACACAGCAGGTGGCAAATTTATTACATCATACTCATACAACAACTATTAAAGTGAGTGCAATGTGATTACAAACAATACAACAGTTTTCAATGTGACAGTTGCTTTGGCATTTTATGTAACTTGGAAGTTTCATATGAGAAAAACATTGTCCTAGTGGTTCCCAAAGGTTTTTCAGCGTGACAGAAACGAGAATAGGCCCATTGTAAATATTGAAAGCATGTGGTAAGAGGTGACTAATAGTACAATCTAACCCATTTATGATAGAAGACTTCCCAACTCATTACCCATCCTGTCATAAGCACAGCCTAAAAAAACATGAGTCTCTTTACTGAGGAAGAGAGAGAGTTGTGCATGGGGCTAGTAACTTTATTGTGTAAAACAAATTACTAAAGAAACCACCACAGAAAAGCATGCAAAGTCCTTTGTCGCAGATTTCCTAAAGGATCCCAATTGTATATGTGTTCTGCAAGACAAGCTCTATGGCAGCGGCGACAGCCTCAGGATGACCGCCGCTTTTTTCGAAAAAATAATGGTTACTGTCTGACTGCGTACGAAGAAGAAGAAGAAGAAGAAGAAGTATATGTGTTCTTAGGCTCTGGCTAGAGTAAAAAGAGGACATGACAAGAAAGCATGAAGCAACCACTGTGCATGCAGTGGCAGTTTCCGTAACAATTTGTTTTACAGCATGAGATTGCTAGTTCCATGTACACCCATCTTTAGTTCTGTTTATTGTCGTTTTCTTTTGAAATGTCAAATTGGTATCATTCTTTCCTCCATTGATTTTATTTTGATGGTTGTCTATCTCTGTACTGTAAATCTTTGTTATCTGTATCTATATTTAAATCTCTGCTGTCTGTCACATTAACTTAAATCTCTGTTGTCTGTCTCTGAACTGTATTCCTCTGTTGCCTATCTCTGAACTGTATTCCTCTGTTATCTATCTCTGTACTGTAAATCTTTGTTATCTGTATCTATATTTAAATCTCTGCTGTCTGTCACATTAACTTAAATCTCTGTTGTCTGTCTCTGAACTGTATTCCTCTGTTGCCTATCTCTGAACTGTATTCCTCTGTTATCTGTCTCTGTACTGTAAATCTTTGTTGTCTGTTCCATTACCATGAATCACCATGTATTTTTTTGTACATGTTCTAGGTGTGGTTTCGTAAAGGTACCTCTGGTGATGACATGTTCTGGAATCTTGAATCTGCTGTGGGGACAAGCTGGGTAGAGATGGTTGGGGAGATGTCACATGTTACTGTCTCCTCAAATGACCAGGTACTGTTGGGTTTGTTGAATAATGTAAGTGATAATTTTTCCCTCATCAATAAAGATCAGATTTTGTCAAATGGGATTAACAAGTGATTTAAAAGCAATGCTTGCCTTATGAGCTAATATGCATATCATATAATATATATGTACTAAATATAACTAAATCTCAGGGGATGTCAGCATGAGCTGGTTAGAGCCCCTGGATCTATAGCCTGGTTCTGTTGTCCATTCTATGCTTCTTATATTGTCTACAAATTTCACTAAGGCTTAATCTATACAAATCTTGTATTACAATTGATTAACTATCTAAATCCGTGTTCTTGCTGTGGACTTTGGTAGTTGCCGTGATCTCTGGTGGTCTGCTCACTTCAAATTGTCAGAACTACGCTGTGGAATGAAAGCTTTTTATATTACGTTTGTTAATGTGCTCCCTGAGGAGTTTTCTGGTACACCTCACTTTCGATCAGATCTCTAACTTACTTACAGCTGACATATCTCTCTCTCTCTCTCTCTCTCTCTCTCTCTCTCTCTCTACTAATCAAAACCCCTAATTGTCAATCGAGCATGACCTTAGTTTGAAACTTTCCCTACCTGATCTGAAATATTCTATTACTGTCTCCTCAAATAAGTTGCCATCCGCAACATCTCTGCTCTTCATGGACCTGTTACACTTCTGATGACTCAGTACCCTGCATTTTACAAATGTCCCTGAATTTATTATTATGTGAAATTGAATCTCAGGAGCAAGATCCCAATTCATATCATTGTGCCTGCAGGAAATTCTGGTTAGATTTTCAATGGCTTACTTTCTGACTGCTTACATGGAACCAATTGAGTCATAGGAATGGTGGTCACTGTTCAATGGGTGTTCAAAAAGTTTCTGAACTTTTAGCAGAAAGAATAGAATTACTCACTTGGATTTTGAAACCCTAATCCCCATCAAAGTAGACTCCTTGGTACTCCACGCGCTTCTTTCAGCGGTCCCTTCATTGTTGAAAGCATTTCAGGAAGGCCTTTTTCGGAGTGGAGTACAGCTGGGTCATCACATTCCGCATAATGTCTTTTTGTAACTCAAATTGGGTCTCTTTCAGCTGAATTTTTAGCTGGGTCATCACATTCCGCATAATGTCTTTTTGTAACTCAAATTGGGTCTCTTTCAGCTGAATTTTTAGCTTTGGGAATAGCCAAAAATTGCAAGGAGCAATGTCAGGAGAATGGGGTGCCTGGTGAATCAATCCAGCATGTCCTGTGAGACTTCCAGGTGTAGTTGCTTCTGCTCCATTTTTAGCAGCCTTGGCATGAATTTTGAGGACACAGCCAAACCCTCACTCAAAACAACACCCATGGTTCATTTGTTTCCAGGAGAGTTTGGATATTGTTTGAACACACCTCGAATACTGATTCTGGTTTTGAAAATGTGATTTAAATATACAATGTACAAATTAAGATCTATAAATGTAATTAGCACCTAGGATTCTTAGTTCTGCGTCTGGAGAATTTTAACTAGTATTTTCAATTTTGTTACTATAAAAGCAACTTGCAGATATGTAGATGAGACAGTTTTTCTAGCTGAAAAAAATTATAGAAATTGGGGATTGAAGTAATAAACAAAAGTTAGGTACAAGGATTAGACATTAACACTGAGATAAACTATGATAATTAACCAAAAGTAGACTCAAAATCTACTCGATAAAGATAGATAATCCAACACTACTGGTCAAGAGCTTCTCTTATCTTGGAAATATAATAACGGAGTATGGAAGATGCAAAATGGAAATCAAGAATAAAATAGAGATAAGCAAATCTGTTTTCAACAACATGAGTCATATGTTGACATCCCAACATATATAAACATAAACATATAAATAAGAATGGGGGCACATCTTGTGGAAAGAAAAGAGAACAAATTAGAAATACAAAGAGAATTAACGAATGAATACAGCATCAGACAGTCAAGATATTTTGGTTATTTCAATGGACAACACCTTGCTGAAAACAAAACTGGAAGGAAAGGAGAGCAAACGTGTTAGAGGTAGACAATTCTATCATTTGGAGAGTAACATCAGAAGATGAACAAGCAAAAGCCTGGCAGACTACACTATCAAGGACATTGGAGAACCATTGCAGCCGACCTTCACCGTCGTGATAGCACTTAAAAAGAAACGTGAGGCAACATACATTTTTTTAAAAATAATTTGTTTTCATTTGTCTTATTTCTCAAGGCAGTGTGTGTTGCACTATGTTTTTTTTTCCGCCAGTCGGCCCAGTGCACCTGACTTTGGCATGCATTTTTGTGTAAGGGTCTGCTTCCTCCTGTATTTTTTAAGAGTTTGCTTCCCTGGAGTAATGGCCGGTGCTGTGATGAGGAGCGAACCCAGCACCTTCGGATTGTAAGCCGTATCACTTAACCACTAGCCCACACCGTCCTCGACAACAGAAATGAAAATATATATCTTTTCTGAACGAAAAGATGGTAAACAGTAGAGGGATGTTAGATTAATGTGCTAATCCTGGAATCCAGTGAGATCCTCATTTAGGTGAATGACTTAGGAAATGAGAATGAATAGCAAATTTGTTTAGATTAGGGACATATTCTCATTTGTCTTCTATTTAGTTCCATATGAAGATCTTTTGGTCATAACAGATTGTTTTTGTATCTGTAACCGTGCATAAATTCATCCTTGTTTATTCTATTCTTTGCAAATTTTTTTTGATTTGAATTGCAGGACAAAAGATGCAGCACAGTGAATGAACTGACAGCAGTCAGCAACTCATAGCTGGCTGATTGCATCATGGTCAGCTAATCAGAGCTCACCAATACAATATTCTGCCTACAAGCGGTGGCCCTGGAATCATGTTGCACTAGTAAAGTCTGACTAAAAGAATATGGATCACACTGGGAAGGCAAACCCAGTACCAAAAAATGCCAGCTGAAATCGAATATGTTGGTCCGAAAGGGGTAGATATCGCAGCCTCTCTCAAAACTTCATCACAACGTCCTTTTCAGGATCAACACAGAGAAAGAAGAAGTTGAACTGTAGTTCTCTTATTTCTGCAGCTTATATTGTAGTTCGCTTTAAATTAATGAATTGTTACGAGTTTAATTTTGTTTATATTTTCCCAGGTATTTGCTATTGACTTAGCAGGGAAAAACATATGTTTCCGCACTGGTATATCTACAGCAGACCGCACAGGCAAGACGTGGCAGCAAGTGAGCTTGCATGAGGACCTGACCACTCTGCTTAAGGAAGGTTTTCTGTCTGAGGGAGAAGTTTGCTCATGCGGGGATCCAGATTTGCCTTGTGGTCTGCACCTTGAGTCACGGCCCAGATTGTCTTCCACAACCACCAGCTGCAGCAGCATCAGTGGAGCAACCAATGTGGAAGAGAGCAACGATGGATTTACTTCTCCTCTTCAGCCCTACCAGCCTTTTCCAATACATATCTCCGAACAATTTTCAGCCTCCTTACCTTGGAAGCACTCCAGGTTAATGTCCAGCGACTGTGACATTGTTAATGTATGCCTTGAACAGTCTCCAACTGAAGATACACCAGCAGCTCTTGCAGGTAGCAATTCTCCTTCATGTCTTCCATCTGACTGCTGTAGCACAGTGCAAAAGGAAGAAGAGAAGCCACAAGAAATTACGACAAAACAACAAACAAGTTTTAGCATAACACTGTCAACCTCAGAAACATCCTTGCCATTGCAAGCAGAGAATATAGCATTTTACCAGCCAGCAACAACAGCAGCTGTAGTCCCATTCACTGCAATGGTTGCAAGTCACACATTGACAAAAAATATGCATACAACAGTTTTACCAAATGGTGATGAATCTGTAAAGCTGAAACAGAAAATACCATGCACAGATGCCAATAGGTTAGACAACAATTACACTAAAGATAGACCTCCCACAGAGGTGAATAACTTGACAGAAAATTCACAGACAACACTGAAAGACACTAGTCTAGGAAACTGTTTCTGTGAGACTGCTCAGAAAATTGATTCACACAACTATGTGCTAGCTCCATCCAATAGCCAAAGAAGAATAGATGATAGAGAAGTACAGGAGACTTTGTTTCTCGTTCCATTTTCAGAGGTAGCTGTTGCAAGTGTTAGTCTTGTGAGATCTGCTAAAGACATAATGTTGACACAGATAAACCATTTTTATCATTATCATCCAGGTAGCAATAATATTCTTGGAAGCACTGATCAGTCTTGGAAATCACATAAAGGTAAAACACAAATATCCGTTTCAAGTATCAATAACAATGAACTGGATGTTGTACAGGCAGATGGACGATTGCACACACCAGCAACCAGCGTTGATGCCTTCATTACAGATAGTAGCCCAAGTGTAAGTCAATTAGCGGGGGTTAGTGCTGAGAGTCCAATGCAATCAAAAATGACGAATGAACTTAACAACGCGGCAAGCAGATTATCTCTGGAAGAAAATGACTCATCAGCATGTGTCTCCAATATTTCTGTTGGTGATATTGAGCAACCAACATCAAGGCATGCATCAAACCAGAAACATAACAAGGGACAGGCAGTGTACATAAAACAACCAAAAGAAAGAAGGCCAAAAATAATAGACATTTCCTATAATGAACCTAACAACGAGTCTATCATATTTAAAACATACAAAACTAGAAGAAAAAGACGGGAGAAGTTGGTAAGCATTGAAGATGAAGACTCAGAAAAAATAGACACAGTCAGCATTGGTAGTGATATTAGCCATAGTCTGACATATGCAACAGAGTCACAGATTATGCAAGAAAGCATCAGTACATCTGCTGAGAGTCTAGAGAAAGAGATAGACATTGACTCTGTGGATAGACCTGTCTATCATTCGCATGATCCACATTATCAAGTCTCATTTTATCAAAGTCTTTCAACTGACGCTTCTGGTTTTCAGCTAGTATTTCCAAGTTTAAACAGTTTCTCTGGAGACTATTTAACAGCTGTTGGATTTAGCACAGATTCTGCTCTAACAATGTTGCCTGATTTTGAGTCTGTACAGACACAGCTCAATTTGCCACATGAACCAAAGAAAGGAACTCCTGGAGCTAATATTAGAAATAGTCCTAAGTCAAGTGGAATTGATAGTTCTGTACCTGTTTTTGTGACAAGTGATAGGAAGAGTCCAAAATCATTCCCTGTAGTAAGTGACATTGATATAACTGTACTTAATATTCCCATGATAGATAAAGGTAGCTCACAACCTGTCACCGAACAGTGTAATGTACATTATTTGGCTAGGGAGGGGGAAACACAAAGTGTCCATAACTTAGCAACAGAGGACACAAACTGTGATCAAACATTTGAGAATTCCTTGAAACAAGATGTAGTATCAATTGATGCACCACTTGATACCTTTATTAACTGTGATACCAACAATAGAACTCACCCTAACCACGATCTAATCATTCCGGGTACAAATTATGATGGGAATGTACCACATACAAATGACATAACTGAGAAGATTCCAGTGAAGGAAAATGAACATTATACAGAAGTTATCATCTCAAGTGCAGAGGTTAAAGAACACGACTTGATAGCGAATCACGTCGATATTGACAGTTCTTTAGAAACTGACATTCCTGATATTGTTGAAAAACTTGAGAATGTCAAAAATAGTCATTCAGACAGTAAAACACGACTAAAAATTGAAGAATTCACCGACAACAGGTTTCCCAGCTTTGATTCTACCTCTGCTTCAGAGGAAATCCTTGATTTTGTGACTGACCTACTGATGTCTGATGATGAGGTCTTGGACAAAAAGAGTCATTTCAATGAGGGTGAGACACAGTGTGGCTCCAAGTGTTCGCCGGCTGAAGAAATAAGTCAGTCAGAGCATGTCCTGGAATCACTGAGCTTCCAGAAGTCTCAGCTTCACAGTTCTGTCAGTGTGATCAGCACCCAATCAGTACCCCGCAGTTTGTTGAACGTGACCATTGAAGAAGGTGTCCAGAATGAAAGTGAGAACACAGTGCAAGTTACTGCCCAACTCAGTCATAGCTTTTCGCAAGCAGATGTCGCAGCCAGTCATCCTAAAAGTCTCCCTTTTAACAACAAGAAAGTACCCAGATACTTTAAGTCTCTATCCCCAAGCTGCGTACCGACCGGGGATGTCATACCATTGATGGCCTTGACCATGGCTCAGCCTCGATTGTCCTGGAAATGGCTGGATGCAACAAGCTGTGTCATTGATGATCCTTTTACAGTTGAATGGTTATCAAATACATACAAAGGTTAGCCTGTTTCATCTCTGTACTGTCTCTCATGTTGTCCTTCTTTTAATGATTTCAAATAAATTCATTTGTGTATTTTTAGTGGCTAGAGCACTTTTATTTCACAGTAAATAAGAGTTCAGCTCACCCAGCTGTAAATAGATACCAGACTTGCAGAGAAGGAATGGAAGTATCTAAAACTGCATTTTCAATGGCAGTGTGTACTGTGCTCTACCAATACCTAGTTATAGATGAACAGGTTCCATTCTCATATAATCACTGAGGCATGCTATTTTATGTCTGCTATGTATGTGACATACGATGTAGTACCAACAACATTTCTGATGACATTACTCATTTCTATCTCTCTTGATAATATTAATGACTAGACTCAGGCATTTGATTTCACATAATGTAGTTTTTCTCTGCTGTGCTTAGGCAGGGGCCATGTATAACACTGGTAGCAGTGTTGGTAAGAGACACAAGGGAATAACTAACTTAATATCAGGATTGTGTCACATTTCTCTTACTAACTTACTAACTTAACGTCTTTGTACTGGCTTAGAAGACTGCAGAGTCTGTATACAATGAGTTTCATTTACATTTCCTTCTCTAAAAACTATGTGCATCCAATCATTTCTTGAATGTGTTAATTGTCCCTGCCTCCAATACTTTATGGGGCAATGCATTCCAATGATTCACTGGGTGTAGAGATTTGCCACAAATAGCAGCAGACTTATATTTGCTGTACTTCTCCTGACCTGGCTCCAGTCAAGTCTTCAGCCTCTTATAGTCTGTTTTATATTGTTATCCCAGCAAACTTTGGTTCATTCTGTGGGTCTGGATCCCTTGCTTTTTGCATCCCATGACTGCCATGTTTGTCAATTTTCTTTCATTTAGCAGACATAGTCATACCACCAAAAGTTGAGATTGCTCAACTTGTCTGCAAGGGCTGAGTTTTGAGATCGTGCCATATTGTCTGATTATAGACATTGTCTCTTCTTGTTACTTGGACTACCTTTCTGAGGTATCTCATTTAAGAGACTAAGGGCTGTCTTTTCTGTGTTGTGGTCATTGTCCATGATTCACATTCATGTCAAAACTAGTATATATGTGGAGGGGTATATAGCCATTTTAGTTTTCTGGTAAATTTCCTCAGCAACTGTCTTCTTTGTTAAGTGTTGTACAATACAGTTGTTACTTTGTAACAATTAGAAGATTTTAATCGTACAGATAACCTGTGTCTGATGTTGCATAAACAATAAGGTATACAGAAACAGATGGACAGATAACAGTGCAGGTTTTCAGATCCACATGAATAAAATTAATTAAAAGAGTGTAAATAATGAACAGAAAGACTGCATAAAGATTAATGGTCAAATAATTGAAGAAGTACACAGTTTTTATTATTTGAGAAATAACATTACCATATGTGAACTGTACAGGCAGATCAGAGGCAGTCTCAAAGTAGACTATGGGAATCATGGATTGCAAAAACTGGTCGAGACCAGAGGTAGTGTAATAATTTGTAGGAATGTACTTGAACAGTCAAAATATGAAATATGATCTAAAAAAATTAAGATGAAACAACGTTGATGTTACAGCTAAAATAGAGGAAGAATGTTAGAAATATTACACTGGACGTCCTCGTGCTAAAAGCTGTAGTTTTAACAAATACACAATGTGGAGTATATTAATAGTAACATGTCCAGCTATACAACTTGTATACATGACATGTGGTCTTAGAGTATTATGTCCAGCTATATAACTTTGACACATGACATGTGACTAAAAGTATCAGGTTCAGTTATATGAACAAGCTTCAAATGAAAACATTAAAAGTGGGATAGAAATTAGAAAAAACCATGCCTTTGTATTGTAACTTGTTAATAAGGTTGCTAAAGATGTCAAGAGTGTCCTTGATGTGCCATAACAATGCAGACCAACAACATGACGTAATCAGATCAGGTCAGGTCATCCCGTAACCGGTCAGGTCATCCCGTAAGGTCGTTGGGGAACACATGAAGACATCCTCACAACACCATGCCATCCTTCTCTATCAGCGGCCGCTACCTGTCACTCTTCTGGTCGGAGATCGGTCCATTCTTTTATGTTGTCCTCCCATCTCTTTTTGGGACGGCCTCTTCGTCGTCTGCCTGCCATGCACCTTTCCGTGAAGGATTGTATATGACGTAAGAATTGCAGTTAAAAGATGGTGGCGCTACTATTGACATACACCAAAGAGGAACAGCGTTCTGTTATCTGTTTTTTTTTAAAAGCAAAGGTGTCAAACCTATAGAAATTCATCAGTGAACGAATCTCCCATCTCATTTTGTCTTTCTGCGAAGTGTGGTCCGATGTGTCTTTCCCCATGTTTTCTGGGTCTAATGAGGGCATTGAAGTCTCAGAGGACAACTTTGTAGTGGGTGCAGCATTCTTGAAGTATATCGATGAGCTGGTCATAGAAATTGTCATGTTCCGTTCCTCCTCTTTTTCTGCAGTTTGGGCATATACTTAGAGGATGGAAATGTTAGGGTGAATACTTCGACGATGGAGATGTTGGGGCATATGATTGGACGATAGAGATGTTGGGGTGTACACTTGGATGATGGAGATGTTGGGATGTACACTTGGACAATGAAGATGTTGGGACGTACACTTGGACGATAGAGATGTTGGGGTGTACACTTGGATGATGGAGATGTTGGGACGTACACTTTGTCAATGGAGATGTTGGGATGTACACTTGGACAATAGAAATGTTGGGATGTACACTTGGATGATGGAGATGTTTGGACGTACACTTGGACAATGGAAATGTTGGGGTGTACACTTGGACGAATGAGATATTGAATTTAGTTAGTTTTCTTTCCACTTGTCCCATTAAGCGTCGTGGGGAGCTTAAGTTGTCTATCCTGTGCCAAGTGCGTTGCGTCGGTCAATGTGAGCCCTTGTCACTGCACAATCACTTTAATATCATCTATCTACCTACCTCGCAGCCGCCCCCTTGTCCTGTAGCCACATCTACCAGCATTGTAAGCCATCAGTGGGAGTTGATGAGGGTGCATTCTCATGAGATGACCAAACCAACTTATTTTCTGCCTGGAAATGTATTCGACACAAGACGTAGTGTCGACCATACTTCGAATGTCGTCATTCTGCATTCTGTCTCTTCTGGTAACACTGATGACTTTCCTCAAACACTTCATTTCACAAGTCAAAATTCTCTTCTTGTACGTCCTTGACAGAGGCCGTGTTTGGCACGGAAGCACAAAATCGGCATAAATATACTGTTTATCAGCTGTTGCTTTGTTGCCAAACTAATGCTCGGGTGTCTAAGCAGTGGGGACAGCTGATAAATCACCGCAAATGCTTTTTGACACCTAGTCTCAATTGAATTTAGTGTTGATGGATAACTCTAGTACCAAGAGTCGATGACTGATGAAGCGGACATCGCGAACTCTGTGGACTGCTTGTGGTGCAATGATGAACCCGACTCCACCTGATGTGCTTCATGCTTTGCAAGCACTGAGATACACTTCTGTTCCATCTTGCCATTTTGATGTCAGTTGGTCCTTTTGCTTTGTCTCACTTCGGCCAATCACATGTGATTTTGGTAGCCTCAGCAATGAGAGTGCTGTTGAGTTACGTTGTCAAGCTGATGAATCGACAGTGAAGGTACAGATTGAGAGATACGTTGTCTGTGTTCTTTTCCCCGTTCGATTTCCTTGGTGGTCTGAGACCCTGTGATTGGAGTCGCCTCTGCCACCTAATGGGACCAGTGTTATCGTTGCTGGGTTGTATGGTGTTGAGGCTATTTCTTCTTGAATCGTTTGCAGCCGTTCTGTCTTTCCTGCTCAGCGGGTTGGGCTTGAGTAGGATCGGACCATGCAAGGGCATCTGGAAGAAAAACGAATACTAATTCCACAGCAAGCCGGCTTCAGACAGCACAGATCCACTGAGGACCAGTTCATCCTCATAGCCCAGGAGATAGAAGATGCCTACCAGGCACAGAAACACACAGTAGCTGTTTGGGTGGATCTGGAAAAGGCATTTGACAAAGTCTGGAAGGATGGACTTAGAGTCAAGCTAAGAAGAAGTGATGTCTGTGGGAAGATGTACAAGTGGATCAACCACTACCTCAAACAAAGAACGGCCAGAGTCCAAGTACAAGGGCAGATGAGCAAAAAGGTGACACTCGAGCAGGGAGTACCCCAAGGGGGAGTATTGTCACCCACACTCTTCCTGGTATATATAAACGATATTACAGAGAATATACCAAGAAGAGTCCATAGCTCAATGTTTGCAGACGATCTGGCTATGTGGACCTCTGAAAAGAATCTCACCATAGCAAGAAATCGGATGCAGACGGCCCTAACATCGCTGGAAGAGTGGGCGAACTCATGGCTGGTCAAAACAAACGAGGAAAAAACCACATGCACAATATTCTCGCTTTCACTAAAACCCCAAAGTACCAAATTAAGTCTAAATGGCAAAATCCTGTAGCCAAACGACAACCCAACCTATCTGGGAGTCACATTTGATCAGCGCATGACATGGAAAAGTCAGATTGAGAGAAACCGAATGAAAGCCAGAGAAAGAATGGCAATCATGAGGAAACTTGCTGGCACAAGCTGGGGAGCAGACGAAGGCATACTAAAGAAACTGTACACTGGAAGAGTGAGACCAGTTCTCGAGTATGGCATTGCGGCATGGACAACAGCAGCGAAGGCGAACTTCGATAAAGTTAACAAACTTCAAAACCAAGCCATGAGAATTATAACAGGTGGCATGAAGTCAACGCCAATTGTAGAACTTGAAAAGATTACAAAACTGCAATCCATGACCGATAGAAGAGACTGCAGAGCCCAGCTGCAGTCAGAGAAACTCCGAAGACTGACTGACCATCCAATGCACCAGAGACTAAACAATTTGGGAAATGGGAAACTAAAGCGGAGAAACTTTGCAGAAACAGCCAAAGCAAAGATGCACGAAGATCCCATAAACGCACTAACAACACCAAAACCCATCACTACTGTACGAAAACCTACCTGGAGGCAGGATATATTTCCAGAGGTGGTAGAAAATATACCAGGTATTGCAAACAAAAACTGCCAGACTGAAAAAGAAAGGAGAGATACTACCCTAAGCTTCATAACGAAAAGCTACCCAAGCATGGACTGGACCCATGCATACACCGACGGTTCTGTAACAAACACTACACAGAACGGAGGGGCAGGAGCATTCCTGAACCTACCAAATGGCAGACAAATAACACTGTCACTCGCTACTGGTAAGTATACAAGCAATTTCAGAGCGGAGGCAGAGGCACTGAGGGCGGCAGTGGAAGAAATGGTGACACACAGTGAAAATGAGAGCCACATAGTCCTGCTGACAGATGCTCTCGCCGTAGTCACAGCGCTAAAAAGCCAGAAAAACACTGAGCTTAATGACTTAAGAGCAGCACTCTGCAAACTGTGCCAGCAGTCCGCACCAAAAAGGGTAGTGGTACAGTGGGTTCCGTCACACTGCAACATCCAAGGCAACGAGGAGGCAGACAGACTGGCAAAAGAAGGTGCAAGACTACCACAAACAGATACCAGTATGACGTACGAAGAGTCAAAACGGCTTATCAAAGCCAGATACATGACCAAATGGGAAACCGAACATACTGGTTACACCAAAAACGATGCCTATTACCAGTTGAACCGAAGAGAGCAGGTCGTTGTCTTCAGACTTCGCACTGGCCACAACAGACTGAGGTACCACCTATTCAACAAATTGAAGATAGGGTGTACCGACGAATGCCCGTGCGGTACTGGTAAAATGACCGCTGAACATCTGCTGCAGAACTGCCCGACATACGAGGATCAGAGAGGGCAGATGTGGCCATTACCAGTGGAACTGCAAGACAAGCTCTATGGCAGTGGCGAGAGCCTCAGGATGACCGCCGCTTTTTTCGAAAAAATAATGGTTACTGTCTGACTGCGTACGAAGAAGAAGAAGAAGAAGAAGGACCATGCAAGGGGACCTTCTATTTTTGGCTCCCTAGTCGTATAACTTGGAGAAATTACATGTTGTCTAAGAGTATCATGTCCAACTATATAACTTGCACACGTGACATGTGGTATAAGAGCATCATGTCCAGACTTCAGAACTTCACCAACAGATGTGTAAATCATATACTTTTAGAGGAACAGACATAATTACAAACACTGACATGTGCCAAAGTACACGACAACTTATGATACAGCTCATAACCCAAACAAAGATTTATGTTTGGATTCAACAAGGTAGTGCCCTAATTAGAAGTAAACCATTTAAAATGTTGTGCTGAAGTCTGATGAACTGGACTGTGAGGTGCAGAACACATCACAATTACAGTCAGCTTTAGGAAACAAGGCAAACAAGATACAAAAAAGATGGCTGGAGATTAAGGAGAACAGATAGAAATTGATAAGACACACCCTCCAAGAGTGTCTGAGTAGTGTAGTAGAAGAGCTCTCACTTCTCACATCAAGGATACCTGGTTTGATCCTGGTTATAGACACACTCTAGTCAATCCAGCTGTAAATTGGTACCTAGGTTGCTGTTAGGGAATCTCTGACAGCAGTGTCTGCAATATGACTACCTTGACCTTTAAATCTTGTTGAGGAAGTCTAACGATGTCAGGTCAGGTCATCCCTTAACCGCTGAGGTCGTTGAGGCACACATGAAGACATCCTCACAACCCAATGCCACCCTTCTCTATCAGCGGCCGCTGCCTGTGCCTCTTCTGGTTGGAGATTTGTCCATTCTTTTATGTTGTCCTCCCACCTCTTTTTGGGACGCCCTCTTCATCTGCCTTGCACCTTTCCGTGCAGGATCATATTTGCAAGACTATTTGATCTCGATATGTGACCGTACCAAGCGAGTTTCCTTCTTTTTACAGCTGCCAAGAGGTCTTCAAAAGGCCTGTTGTATTAATTCTATCTTGTATTTCCTCATTTGTAACTCGGTCTTTGTACGTGACGTTTAAAAGTCTTCGGAAACATATCATCTCCAAGTCCTGTATCCTTCGCTGAAGGTCAGCTGTAACTGTCCATGTCTCACAAGCATAGAGGAATATTGACAGGTCCAATGTATGCATTAATCTGATTTTCGTGCATAGTGCTAACTGTTTATCTTGCCAGATTTTGTTTAGCCGTGAAAGCGCTGCATTTGTCTGTGCTATTCTGGCCAACACCTCACATTTTGATCCTTTATCACTGACAATCGAACCCAGGTATTTAAAACAGTCAACCACTTTGAGTTCCTGGCCATTAGCTTTTATCCTACTGTTGAAGCCCTCAGCGTGTTGGTCATTAATTTTGTCTTTCCAGCGTTTATCTTCATACCATAGTCAAGAGCCGTTTCATCGAGCCTTTTTACCCATTCCTGGAATTCTGCTTCGCAACGCTCTAATGATATATTAGCGTACATATACTGGATTGCATGTAAAGATATGGGCAAGAAGGGCAAAGGACAGTGGAAGAGGAAGTCAAGGTGACCTCATGGGTTCAGCTAAAATTTAATTTAAAAAAAGGTCATGGAATTCTCATAACCAGCGTTGCCATTGGGAATGAAGTGTTACAGACTTTATTGTACTAGGTCTTGGTTTTTTTCTGAGGTGGGATGACCAGTTCACTTCCTCACTGCTTTGGCTTCCCAAACAGTAAGCAAGGTGTCCATTTAATCCTGGGTTGTCTGGACCATTTTGAGACATTAGGTTGAACCAGGCCTTTTTCCATGAGAGACAAGTGCTGTTTCTGCTCAGATGCTAGATCTAAATGGGGCAGGCTGATATAACAATTGGTGGAGAGCGACTGTTGTAACCTTAGGTTTCTGTGACAACTTGAAGGAATAAATCAAGTGATAGGAATAATCAATCCCAATGAATTCATTGTTGTTGTTTGAAGCTATTTGTGCCCAGTTAAGTCTCTTGACATGTCTTTGGTAGCAGGTTACAGTGGCTCTTCTTATATCCCAAAGTGTATTGAAGAAGGTTGACCTTAGTCCCCCTGGCTATAGTACAATGCAAGTCTTTTCTGTGAGCTCACCACTGCACGATAACATATCTCAATCCCCATCATTTTGGACAGCTTGCAATAACACAGCCTGTTTCTAGGAGTCCACCATGGACGTGAGGTCAGACCATGGACGTGAGGTCAGACCATGGACGTGAGGTCAGGTCTTGATCACTATGTTTCAACTGTCCCTGATGTTAGTCTTTTCTCTCTCATCAACCATAAGCCAGGTACCCATTTACTGTTGGGTTGATTGAAGCATATTGAGATTAAGAATTGAACCCACACCCTATCCACGAGAGACAATTCCTCTGGCTGCCGATACACCAAAGCTAGATTAGGCAGCCAAACTTAGCAATTGGTGGGTAACGACTGTCTTAGCCCTATGCTTCTAGAAGTAATCAGTAATGGTGAATAATCAAACAATAATCCCTTAGGTGATCCCGACACCCCAGACAAGGGAGGAAAGAAGAGACGCACTGCACCTCCATGCAAGAAGAGGCTGAAGAGACTTTTGCATGGGGCTAACAAATTTGGGAAAAACAAATTACTACAGAAACCAAAGTGCTTTGCCATAAAGGAGGCCAGCTGTAGTGGTGGCCCTTTACTCTGGCTGATGTTAAAAAGGAAGAAGACAGGACAAGAAGAAGAATAATCAAATTCAATAAATTAATAGAAGAGCATACCATTTTATTGTTTCTATCTCTTGAAGAATCAGAAGCCAAGAAAAAAGTTGTGAAAATTGTCAAGCAGTTGCGAGAGGATGTGTTGCGGAAGCTTCAAGATCGCAATAGGCGAGAGGTCCACACGTTTAAAGACCTTGAACAGGCTGTTAAAAGAGTGAGTAGATCTTTTGTCATTACGCATGCATATTTGAAAACTTCAGCAATTGAAAGCCAGTACACCAGATAGACCAAACCCATACACCCGTATCACAAAAACATATACACCACATAACCAAAACTTATACATCAGATCAACCAAAACCCCTACACCAAATCAACCAAAACCCCTACACCAAATCAACCAAAACCCCTACACCTAATCAATCAAAACCCCTACACCAAATCAACCAAAACCCCTACATCAAATCAACCAATATCCCTACACCAAATCAACCAAAACCCCTACATCAAATCAACCAATACCCCTACATCAAATCAACCAATACCCCTACACCAAATCAACCAAAACCCCTACACCAAATCAACCAAAACCCCTACATCAAATCAACCAAAACCCCTACATCAAATCAACCAATACCCCTACACCAAATCAACCAAAACCCTTACATCAAATTAATTAAAACCCTTACAACAAATTAACTAAAAAACCCTTACATCAGATCAACTAAACCCCTTACATCAGATCAACTAAAACCCTTACAACAAATCAAGTAAAACCCCTACACCAAATCAACTAAAACCCTTATAACAAATCAACTAAAACCCCTACACCAAATCCCTTACACCAGATCAACCAAACCCCCCCCCCCTTTTTTCTCCTTCAAAACCACTGCAAAAATGTATTCTGTTTTTCCAGAGCACATGGGTAAAGAAAGCCTGTATGCAGATGTACCTGTATGGTCGAAAAGGCAGATGGACTGTATGCAAGGTGGAGCTTGAGCAGGGTATAAGTAACCTGAATGAGGGATGTCTGACAGTACACTACCAGCACAAGGGCAAACAAAAGGTGAGTGGTGCCTTGGTTGTCAGCTATAGGGTATTAGTCTTTGGAGTTGATCTAGTGTTGGTGCCATCTTGTCTTATAGAGCTGATCTAGTGTTGGTGCCATTCTGTCTTATAGAGCTGATCTAGTGTTGGTGCCATCCTGTTTTATAGAGCTGATCTAGTGTTGGTGCCATCCTGTTTTATAGAGCTGATCTAGTGTTGGTGACATCTTGTTTTATAGAGCTGATCTAGTGTTGGTGCCATCCTGTTTTATAGAGCTGTTATAATAATTTACTAATGTGTTCAAGTAATATGTACCAAATTCTGCTTAATATCCAAGGGAAAGTTTAAAAGTTTTGCACTTTATTTTGAAGAAGTCAATGCACTTACCTGGAAGTTGGTGTGAACTTTAGTCCTTCTTTATGTATTCTCCCAACAAGGCGATACACTTCTCACATCTGTTCTTCATGTTCTTGATGCCCTGATTGTAGAACTCCTCCACCCAGAACCACGTCTCCAGTTCAGTAATTAAGTCCTGGACATCAAAAAAGCATGTGGATATGAAATCATGCCCCATCTACTATACTCACCGGGCTTGGCTCCTAGTGACTTCCTCATGTTTCCAAACATGAAGAATCTACTTCATTGACATCATTTTCTCCATCCACATCAACTGCTGCAGAGCATAAACCTAGAATGTCCTGTTTTATAGAGCTAACATTGGATCAGTGCCATTAATTTACTCGTTTATAATGGTACATGTGTGTTAGCCATGCTTTATAGAACATTTATTAATAATTTTGTTCCTTATAGAGGCAGTACATTTTGAGAATCCGGCTGCATAGAACAGTAGAGTTTGTTCCAAAATGGTCCAACTTCATAGAGTTGATGTCTAACATACTTCTGCTTTATAGAACATGTCAGAATGTTCTCTTTTATAGAAGTAGTACATTCTAAGAATCATGCTTTATAGAACTTATATAGAGCTCCAACCTAGCTCATCTGTCTATATTGCTAGCTGTAATTTTGATGGAATCTCATATAAATTTTCACTTTAACTGCCAGTTACTTTGGGAAGTTCTATGCTGAAAGTCTGTGACTGACACTGTAGAATGTGTTAATATGCGAGTTTGTTTCCGTGGACCTTTATTTGATATCATCTTTGTTCCTCTTTCAAGAACACCCAGATATCTCTGTCAGAGATAATATGTGTGAAGACCTGCTCTGACCCAGATACCACCTCTGGATTTGTGGTGTACACACCTGGAACAAATGTCATCCACCAGCCATTGTTGGTCAAGGCTAGCTCTGAGAATGAGGCTGCTGACTGGGTAGGTTCAAGTCTCTGAGTGTCTTCAGCGTTACTGGTACTACTTTCATGACCGTCTGATTAGTGTAGTCAAAGAGTACTTGCTTTTCAGGACAAAGGTATTAGGTTCACTTCCCATTACCAGTATGTTCCAGTTGACACACCTGTAAATGAGTACCTGGCTTACTATTAGGGAAGGTAAACAGTTAGAAAGAGAAATGACTACCTACCCCCTTCTCATAAGCAAGCTGTGACCTAGTACAAAAGAGTCTCTAAAACTTCATCCCTGGCATCAGTGTCTGCTATGGGACTAATAATAATTATGATAATGATGATAGTTGCTCATCGCCAGTGAAGATGGTGATGATATTAGACGTGCTGCGAGATGTAATTTCATATGACTGTAAAGTCCAATCCTGGCCCAGTCGCACTTGGGGGGCACATGTGAGGAGTCAGCTGTAGAGTCATCATGAATTCTGTTCTTTTGGGTGGCTCGTTTAATGGAGCCTCTTAATTTCACTCTGCAATCTGAGCACCAGGAGGTGACATTAATGTTGGAAGTTTTTCAGAAACACTGTCGAGAAATTCATGTAGTGTTTCTTCTGTCCCCTCGATGAGCCTGCCAGTTCTGAGTTCACTGTATAGCAGCTGATCAGAGAGGCGCTCATCAGTCATGCGAACAGCATGTTCCGTCCATCTTATCTGGGCTTTCTGTAGAAGCATATGGATGTTCAACGTGATGAACCTGCACAGTCATACACTTTCTCCTGCCAGCTGATCCTGCGTAGCTGACTAAACCGTTGAAATGGAGCATGTTAGCAACTTGTGTTATAAGCAGCGAATTGTGATAGAATTTCTTGTTGCAGAGAAGGAAACGGTTGTGAACATTCACAAGCATCTATGTGATGTGCACAGAAGTTTTGTACTCCACAGGAGTACAGTAAGTTGGTGGGCTCAGAGAATGAACGAATCAGGAAGTGTAGATACGAAGCTGCTTGATCAGCCGCACAGTGGAAGTCCTGTCACAGCCATCAACAAAGATATGTTGAAATGAGCTGAGGGCATTATTCTTACTGATAGGTGAATCACTACTCAACAACTGGCCTTACAGCTGTCAATTAGCACTGGTAGTGCAAATGCAGTTATAAAAACTCAGATTTTTTAAGGTTTGCTTAAGATGGGATCCTCGAATTCTCACAAATGACCACTGAGGGCAAAGCAAAACATTTTCTTCTAAATTGTTCAAGCGTTTCAATGCTAACGGAGAGAACTTTTTGGCTAATATCGTTACAGGTGATGAAACCTGGGCACATCATTTTGAACCTGAGACAAAAAGACAGTCCATGGAGTGGCATCACTCGCAATCACCACGGGAAAAAAAAATTCAAAACAACTCCTTCAGCTGGAAAGGTTATGATCACTGACCTTTGGGATATTGAAGGTGTGATGCCAAGAGGAGAGACAATCAATTTGCAAGCTTGCACTAAGACATTGAAAAAACTCAATCGACATTTCCGCAGAGTTCGGGCGTGCAAGAATCCAGCGGGCTTGCTTCTCCTTCACAACAATGCACACCTTCACACAAGTCTGGCAACATGGGAAGAAATCACCAAATTGGGTCTGTACTACCACATCCACCCTATAGTCCACCCTCTGATTTTAATCTGTTTAGTCCACTCAAAGATGCACTCCGTGGGACAAGGTTTAAAGAAGTGATTTATGCAGCAAAGAAATGACTACATGATCAAGACAAAACCTGGTATGGGCTAGGAATATATGCACATGTATCACGCTGACATAATGCTGTACAAGTTTATGGGGATTATGTTGAATAATACAGAAGTTACTTGACATATCCATATATATTGTGTAGAAATGTTATGCCTTTTGAATAAACAGGTCCTGAGAAAAACAATCTGGTGCATTACTTTCTGAATGCCCCTCATACATAGGGCAGCATCTTCTTGGGCCATCTTCTTAAGCTTTGCTTTTAGAAGGCTCGTCAGTGATCTTCGTCTTTTGTCATCTCATCCCATGTGAAGTATAGTCACTACTACAGCTGGCCTTCTTACAGGAAGCCTGTATTTAAGCTTACAGTGACAGTTTCAGTAGCATTGGCTTAATATGATGAGGTTGCTGACCCCATGTACAACTTTCTTTAGTGGCTTTTCACAACATGCTTGAAAGGTTACCTATTTGTCCCAACCCAAGTAAAAGTTGCATATTCTGTCAAATTAGTTTTTTTAAACTAGTTTGAACTGTTAGCCATAACCAACCAATTCTTCTTCTTTTGATCACATCTGTGATGATTATATTGTTAGACAAGTTCCTATTATGAGCTTGGCCATTGCTTGGAGCCACTCTTTACTACCATGCAGTTTTGAGTTTAGTGTTGAAGTGTTGGTCCAGTGTATCTTCCTTAACTTTCCATACAGAAGACAGTCCTGTCATTCATGCTCAACTGTATCTTCATTTAGTCTACATGTGCACTGTGGTGAAGCAGACAGTCGAAGTGTGTACATGTGCTTGTTCATTCTGTTGTACCCTGTCCCAAGGAACTAACCCTTGAACCTGGCATGCTCACTTGACCCACAATGTCTGCAAATGACCTGTTTGCTTTGGTTGAGCTTGCCTGGAGCACAAAGCTCTTGCTCACATGACCCATGTCTGGGTTATATTGTAAATCTTTCTAACAACCAATCTGCCTAGGATGGCATCTGTAGTCATGTTGTGCTGGGCATGGTGCCAAATACAGATATGTTAGCATGATCGGGCATGAAAAATATGCACACCATGATATGTGCAGCACAGCTGGCCATATTGTACGCATGTCAGATCAGTTCAGTTCAGGTGCCATCTCCGCATTGAAGGTCGGCTGCAATGGATCTCCAGTGTACTCTATCTCTTGCCGTAATTGTGCAATCTGAAAGGCTTTTTCCAGTCCATCTCCTGATGTTATCAACCCACACAGCATTGTCTCCCTTCCACCCTACCTTCCATTATGGTCTTCAACTAGGAGGTATGTTAAATGACCAAAATAACGTAACTGTCTAACCCTGATTTTGGTCAGTAATTATCTTTTCACCCCCAACTTTTCCAATACCCCCAAATTTGTTTTCTTCTCTTTCCAAGAAATGCGACCCAATCTTCTATTTATCCACATTTCAAAGGCTTCAGTACTCTTTTCCAACTTGTTATCAGTGTCCATGTTTCCGTGCCATAAAGTAGTGACGAGTATACATAACACCTGAAAATTCTAATTTTCAGATTCTGATTTATCTGTTTGGATGTTAGTATGTGTCACATGTTGTCAAATACCATCTTGGCCATACCTATTCTCTTTCTGATTTCTTTTTGACAGCTGCCTTCTTCCGTTATTATATGACCTAGATAGGAGAAACTCGGTACCTCTTCAAGTAGTTGATCTTTTATTTTTATCTGCATACATGGTTTCTTGTCACTATTCCCAATTATCATAATCTTTGTTTTATTTATGTTTATATCTAATCCTAACTCTTGACTTATTGTGTATATTGTTGTCACAAGCTCCTGTAAATCTTGCTCACTTTTTGCCATCAAAACTGTATCATCCGCATATCTTAGATTGTTCATTGCCATTCCTCCAATGACAAGCCCTGGCATCCCCTCTATCTGTTTGAATATTTGTTCTGTGTAGATATTAAAAAGACAAGGGGATAATACACATCCCTGTCTCACTCCTCTTTTTACATCTATATTTGGAGAGCATAACTTTCCTGATTTTAATGTAGCAGTTTGTTCCCAGTACAGATTACGGAGCAGTCTTATGTCTTTACCATCTAGTCCTGTTTTTGAGACATTTAATTAATTTTTCATATTGGACTCTGTTGAAAGCCTTCTGGTGGTCTAAAAGCAAATATAAATGTCATCATGTATTTCTTTATATTTTTCTGTCAAAGTTCGCAAACATAAATTATCTTCCCTTGTTCCATTAAACTTTTGAAAACGAAATTGTTTTTCTGAAACTCCCCTCTCTATTTTACCTCTTATTCTCTCTTGTATGATCTTGAGTAGTATTTTAATTGTCTGACTAATTAGACTTATTGTTCTAATATCTGAACATTCTGTTGCATGAAGTTTTTTCAGGAGTGTTATAAACGTAGATGTTTTCAGGTCTGTTGGTATGCATCCAGTATTGTATAGGTCATCACAGAGATCAGTAAGTATATCTATACCAAATTCCTCTAGGGCCTCTATCATTTCTGTGTTTATGGAGTCCAACCCTGTTGCTTTCCATTTTCTCATAGTTTTATCATATTTACCACCTGTGATTATTTCCATGTACTAAGTGCAACAGACAATTCAAGACTCCAACTAGCTTATTTAGCCATCTTCGAACTCATGCAAACAGTGAATGCTGACAAAGTGGTCCTCATCAATTATGATGGACAAACAATACAGTCATATTGTATTAGTTTTATTTGCTTTCACACAGATTGGCTGTCTGTTTGCTGCAAATGCTGTTGTCTGGAACATGAATTGCTCTGTAACTCCTGGAGCCATCTGGTCATGCACATTTACAGGGGATGTCTTCGTGAGCCCAGCAACATCCACAGCTAAACATGCATCAGATCTGTTAGTATTTGTTTTGTGCAAGTTAATACAACATATGTCACACAGAATGTTGTAGAACATAAAGTAGACAGAAGATGTGTCAAACAGAATGTTGTAGAAACATACAGTAGACAGAAGATGTGTCAACAGAATGTTGTAGAAACAAAGTAAACAGAACATATGTCACACAGAATGTTGTAGAAACAAAGTAGACAGAAGACGTGTCAAACAGAATGTTGTAGAAACACAAAGTAGACAGAAGATGTGTCAAACAGAATGTTGTAGAAACACAAAGTAGACAGAAGATGTGTCAACAGAATGTTGTAGAAACAAAGTAAACAGAACATATGTCACACAGAATGTTGTAGAAACACAAAGTAGACAGAACATGTGTCAAACAGGATGTAGAAGCAGATAGCAGTGATAACCTGCCCAAAGAAAAGGGGATATTTTTTATTAATTCAATCCGGAATTTTAATGTACCTTATTATGTGAAATCATTATCACAATATTCATATTTTATTGAAGGTATGTGAAGTAGAAAATTCAAATTATATTATACAAATCCACCATGTTTCAGCATGCTTTAACAAAAAACATGCTCTGTATGTCTAATCTTTCCTAACTAGAGAGCTTAATCTCGTCACATCTAGAAGGAATAAGATTTATGTTTTAAAAACTTGATATGGAAAAAAGGGATGTATTTGTACAAAAATCATCAGTTTGATCAGCAAAACATTTCCTGAGTCCACGGACTGAATGAAACACATGCACCAAACAACAGAAAAGAAAGTGAAGTAAAGAGCACTCTAGAATTTAACTGCTTGTCCAAAAAGGGCTAACATATTTTTTGAATTTATAGTGGTGTTCGCAATTTTGCTTACAAATTTGCTACCGTCAGAGTTTGCCTGATTGTTTTTGAAACCAGGATTACAAACAAAAGTGTGATTGTCTACCTATTTCTGCAAGGATTGCTCATTTAAAGTACAAATTACATATCAGAAGTATACAGATCCATACTATGAAAAGATCAAAAGACAATGTATATTGAGACTGAGAACAGGTGAATGCAGACTCAAATATAATCTTTTCAGCAGTTTAAAAATTGAACAGACAAACATGTGCCTCCCTAGGAGAATAGACAAACACAAACATCAGAATATGTTGTCAAAGTTTGTTAGCTTCACGAAAGGAACAGAATGATATCATGACATACTCTAACCCATTTGAGGGATAAACTGCATGCGTATGAGAAAACCTGAGACTATTATGGAATTTGGTCAAATAGTTCCTTGAGATCTACTCCCATGTGTAATGATGTAGCCAATCAGGCATGTTGTAAAAGGCAACTTAGAAGGGTTGATCATAGGTCCAACTACCCTATCCTATAGAAATAATAAATCACACAATCTGTGGCTTAGTGTATATTACATTAGCTGTTAGGTACATAGAGATACACACATGCATCCATACACTGGCCAGCATGTCCTGATATTCCCTAAAGGACTAGGGTTTTGAGTGGGAAAAGGGCGTGCCTTCATCAGTAAAATCCAGAAAGGCAAACCTTTAATTTTTTTTAAAATAGTATATTGAAGTCTCAAACACTTCATTCCCAACCAGCGGTTAAGTCTGCTGAAGGGGAAGGGACATAATGACAATCAGATTGTGTTGGGAGATACAACACTTCAAGAGGTGCAATTATTTATATATCTTTGTAGCAATATAGACAAAGTAGGAGGTACAGATAGAGATAACAAATATTAAAATACAAAAGGTGAGAGAGGCTTTCATTGCATTATGGAATTTATGAATATCAGGAGAAATTTAGTCCATCACAAAAATACAAATCTTCCACTCCATTGTAAAGTCTGTTCTATTGTATGGCCGCCCTGTGATGTGGGGAACAGCGCAAACTACAGTGACAAAGGTTCAAGCTTTCAACAATGGCTGCCTGCACTGCATAGAGGGATTCAAATGGTAATGTAAAGTCACTAATATGGACCTGTGGGAAAAAAATGGGACAGATGTTAGTTGGATTTGATGTAAGGAGATGGCAATGGCGCTAGATGGGACCACGTTACGAAAAACAGCATATAGCATTACAATACAGTCTTTGTTCTGAAATCCCCAAGACAAGAGACATAGAGGTAGACCTAAACACTCATGGATAAGAGAATGTGCGACAAACATAAAGGTAATAGGGAAGACATTGACAGAGCTAGACACGGTGGCCCAGGACAGGAAGACTTGGCAAGCATTTATTGAAGACCTATACTCCGCAAGGAGCTGACAGGTTTTTATGATTATGATGAGTAGAAGATTGATATCTATTTCATTACTCTACATATAATTTGTGCTTTTCCTGACTGCAGGAGCTGGGGTCAACACGGAGGACATATGCAGTTGGTAGAGGCAGGACCCAGTGGTGTCACATGGGCTCTGGGCTTTGACAAGATGCCTTATGTTTATAATGGTGGATATGGTGGTGCTATTAATACTGGTTAGTCTAGCTTGATTGAATTATTGATTGATTTAATCACTTTTTGCTCTAAGTAAAGCTTAAGAACCACTACTACATCTGGCCGCTTACAGAAAGTGTATCAAATCAAATATAGTGGTGGTTTCAATATGATGAAGTTGCTGCTAGCCCCATGCACAAGTCTTTTCGGTTGTCTCTTACAATATACCTGGAAGGTTGCAGTGGTCTTTTTCTTTTCAACCCAGATACTACTGAGGTGAGTGTGGCTTAGTCTAGCCAAAGTTGATATACTAGAGCAATATCCTGTTTAGTGCAGCCCCAATAAACAACAATTCTTTATAACACTTGTCCCCTTACTTTGCTTATCAAAAAGTATGTGTATGTTAAACAGATACCTGTCTTTCAATCAAGAGAGATGGGTCGAATCCTAGTATTGTCCAGGCTAGGACTATAAGTAAAGATTTATCCTGCACACTTCCCGTCGACTGCTGGTCTCTTAGTCAGGTAACGTGAGTTGAAACTCTAGTAAAGTCTGGGTTATTTTCTACCAGGGATACACTAAAAACCTTACCTACACTCTGGTAGGGATTTATATTTTCAATCATATAATCACCCTCACCAATTTCTAGGAACACATTTCTTCAATCAGCAGCCATCAAAATAAACCACAACACCGGTGCTAAACTTCATTAAGAGACAGCAAACCATTTGGTTCAGCCACATGACACGACTAACAGCAGATTGCATCTCTCAGAAAGCAATGCTATACAGATACAATGGATACAGAGCCAAGGACCGCGCACACAAAAGATGGACAGCAGAAGAAGTGAAGTTGCCCATGCACAAAGCTTATACTACGGCCCAGTCAAGAAACTTCTTTATAACCTGATGTTGAAAGGCACAAGCAAGAGAAAAGTCAAAAGAAAGAAGAAATATATCAATGATTTAATCTGTCCACTTGTGTCATAGACGGTGTAGGAAGGTGCAATCTTCTTTTGTGTGTGGTCTTTTTATTTTAAATTAGTAAATTTTCTTTAGTATTTCTTTAAAATGATCTTTTCCGTGTATATCATTCCATATTGTTTCCTCCGTTAGTGACTTATGAGCAATTTTAAATCCACTAGTGGCTTACTAGACTAGTCCCAGCTTCTTACCGGAACCCTTATTGTCAGCTTCATGGAGAGACCCAGAATGACATTCATGACTACTGTATCATCTTGGTGACATAGATTCACACTATCCTAGCAATTTTCTACTAAACTGTTTAAATACATAACGACAAGGATGTAGGGTTGGACTTTGAAGGGCATATAAAGAGTGAGATGGGGACAAAAAATAGCCAATACACAAATTCATCATAAAATTATTATTGGTTAATGAAATTTCAGGAAAATAATTTGCAAGCTAAGATCTTGGTTATTTCATTTTGTGTTCAAAGTTCCTCCTTTTGCTGAAAAACAGCCACGTATGTTTGCACAATTGGGTGATTAAAAACAGCCACGTATGTTTGCACAATTGGGTGATTAAAAACAGCCACGTATGTTTGCACAATTGGGTGGTTACATCGTCAATTGTGGTTTGATAGAGTTCATTCCTAGAGTCCAAAAATAATTGTTTTAACTCAGTGACATCTTTTATCTTTCATTCCAAGAGTCCAAAAATAATTGTTTTAACTCAGTGACATCTTTTATCTTTCATTCCAAGAGTCCAAAAATAATTGTTTTAACTCAGTGACATCTTTTATCTTTCATTCCAAGAGTCCAAAAATAATTGTTTAAACTCAGTAACATCTTTTATTTTTCATTCCAAGAGTCCAAAAATAATTGTTTTAACTCAGTGACATCTTTTATCTTTCATTCCAAGAGTCCAAAAATAATTGTATTAACTCAGTGACATCTTTTATCTTTCATTTCAAGAGTCCAAAAATAATTGTTTTAACTCAATAACATCTTTTATTTTTCATTCCAAGAGTCCAAAAATAATTGTTTTAACTCAGTGACATCTTTTATCTTTCATTCCAAGAGTCCAAAAATAATTGTTTTAACTCAGTGACATCTTTTATCTTTGAGTGATACATCATTTGACATATTAGGCCCCAAATTTGACAAGTTGCTCGAGAAGATAGTTTCCAGAAAAATAATGTTCCATTTAGAACGTGAACACATTCTACCTGATACCCTTAACATTTACAGACCAATCAAGGAGGTCTGGGATAATGCAGGGACATTTGCATATGATGTGTACAGGGACTTCCAGTTCAGGCAGGAAATAGTTGCAGTTACTCTCGACCTAGATAATTCATATAACCGAATCAACTTTGGGACCTTGATGCATTGTTTGAAGCAAAGTGAAATCAGCGCATGCCTGGTGAGCTAGATATCAACTACCTTGATTGAAGGGAAGGACGACTAACTTCTGGTCAGACAAAATATACTGATCAGACATGTTGGTCAGGGTCAGGCAAAACATATTGGTCAAGACACTCACCTCAGCTTTCTAGTAGCCCTCCCTGGAAACTGATTGTTTTCATGGCAACCTGGCTAACAAGGTGAGGGATCGATGTGATCCCTATAGTAGTGAGTGACATGCAGATAAAGCCAAGCATAGCACAACCGCCTGGAGGACCTTCACCAGCACGCTCAGGATGTGAGGAAAGCTAATGCAATCTGAAATTTAACATTTTCAGGGGGTACAAAAGAGTAACCTACTCATTGTGGGCATTCACAAACAACAACAACCGTGATTGAGAGATCAGTTGCCCTCCGCTCAAGATCAATTGGACAGGTGATCACAGCTAGATGATGGTTAAGGCAGAAAAATGGATCAACACTGGTGATAGAATGACAGATTACTACATAGCCGTCGTAACCCTAGGCAGGAAATGCAGAGAGTGGTGCAGTGGGATGGCCAGAAGTTGAGGTTAACCAGCAGATAAATGATAACACTCAGAAAAGTGATGCCATCATATATACTGATGGATCAGGGCTATGCAGTGAGATATCTTGTTGGTAGTGAGAGGTCAGGTTGTTGTAAAGCAAAGCAAGGCATACAGAACATCAACCTCTAGTGCTAGTGGGAGATGGAAGCAGTGACTGCAGCTTTGAAATGACTATCTGAGACCTATCGGAGAGTGATCGTGTCAGATTACCAGTCCTTACTTTAGAGGGTATATAAGGAAGGCTGGCTATAGCATGAGTGGGGGACAGTTGCAGAGGCAGGTGGGAATCTACTGTCCTGGTCATGCTGGGGTTCCAGGCAAAGAAAGAGTGGACATCCACTACAGCCAGGAGGATCTAACTCCACCATCTCAAGTATGGCTAAGGATGTAAGAGGAGCCACAGAACCAGCTGCTATGTAATAAAGAATGTAAAAATACACTTATATAACTAAAAGACTGCTTTTTAAAGATAGGGCTTTTCCATCAAAAGGCAGCAAACCCCTAACAAATAACAACAAAAATGTAGTTGATTTATTTTGTTTATTTCATGCCTTTTTTTCAATTGCTCTGCACAGCCGAAAGGAGACTAAATCCTATCATCAACAAAAATATAGTTGATTTTGTTTTTTTATTGTTTCAGGTACGAGTGAGATGTCAGATAACACACAGCAAATAGTGGACCACCATAAGGTGTTTGTTTATGAGAACCAGAAGTGGTTCCCTGTCATTGGATGGTGCTGCAAGTATGTCTGTTTACTGTGACCTTAAAGAGAAACTAGTTCTGTTTTGTTGCTTGTTTATCACTAACACCAGCTTTAAGGAATGGTCTATGCTTGATGATAGGAAGATTAGGAAGTACTTGAGTGTCTAACAATTTGTGGATTAAACTAAGTCTATGTAACGCATTCATTGTGTCAAGCTCCCATTCCTTATGTCAGAAGGAACAGAAGGGATAACTAAAGCATGATTGAATAGCTGCTGTAGAGGTCTTAAACTTCCAGAGGCTGGTGTGGATTTACTGTCCTGGTTATGATGGGGTTATGGAGAACAAAAAACTGAAATCCTGACTACACAAGCATCTATTATGACATATTGGATATGAATAGGGGTGACATTTTGATGTCTATCAATGGTTGCGGATTGAATGATGACAGCGGGGGACGGCGTGGCCTAGCGGTTAAGTGGCACGGCTCACAACCGATAGGTGCTGGGTTCGATCCCCATCACAGTACCGGCCGTTACCCCGGGGAAGCAAACCCTTAGAAAATGCAGGAGGAAGCAGACCCTTACATAAAATGCATGCTGAAGTCGGATGCACTGGGCCGACAGGCGCAAAATAAAAACCACAGTGCAACGCACACCGCTTTGGGGATTAGAGAAATAAGCGAAAACAAAAAAAAATTATGACAGCCAGATCGAGAGAAACCGAATGAGAGCCAGACAAAGAATAGCAATCATGAGGAAACTTGCTGGCACGAGCTGGGGAGCAGACGAAAGTATACTAAAGAAACTGTAGACTGGAAGATTGGGACCAGTTCTCGAGTTTGGCATTGCGACATGGACAACAGCAGCAAAGGCGAACTTTGATAAAATTAGCATACTTCAAAACCAAGCCATGAGAGTTATAACAGGATGTATCAAGTCAACGCCAATTGTAGAACTTGAAAAGATTACAAATCCTGCAATCCATGACCGACAGAAGAGACTGCAGAGCCCAGTAGTAAGCAGAGAAACTCAGAATACTGACAGACCATCCAATGCATCAGAGACTAAATAGATTTGGAAATGGGAAACTAAAGCGAAGAAACTTTGCAGAAATAGCCAAAGCAAAGATGAACCCTATGAACACCAAAACAATACCAAAACCCATCCCTACTGTACGCAAACCTACCTGGAAGCAGCATATCATTTCGGAGGTGGTAGAAAATATACCAGGTATTGGAAACAAGAGCAGCCAGACTGAAAAAGAAAGAAGAGACATAACCCTGAGGTACATAACAAAAAACTACCCAAGCATGGACTGGACCCATGCATACACCGACGGCTCTGTAACAAACACAACACAGAACGGAGGGGCAGGGGTATTCCTGAGCCTACAAAATGGTAGAAAAATAACACTGTCAGTGGCAACTGTAAAATTCTCAAGCAATTTCAGAGCGGAGGCACAGGCACTGAGGGCCGCAGTAGAAGCAATGCTGACAGGCGAAAGCAATGAAAGCCAGATAGTCCTGTTTACAGATGCCCTGGCCCTAGTCACAGCACTAAAAAGCCAGAAAAATACTGAACTTAATGATTTAAGAACAGTACTCTGTCAACTATGCCAGCAGTCCACACCAAAAAGAGTAGTGGTACAGTGGGTTCCATCCCACTGTAACGTCCAAGGCAACTAGGAGGCAGACAGACTGGCAAAAGAAGGTGCAAGACTACCACAACCAGATTCTAGTGTAACCTACGAAGAGTCCAAAAAGCTTATTAGGGCCAGATGCATGGCCAAATGGGAAACAGAACATACTGGCTACACAAAAAATGATGCCTATTACCAGTTGAACAGAAGAGAGCAGGTCGTGGTTTTCAGACTCCGCACAGGCCATAACAGACTGATGTACCACCTATTCAATAAACTGAAGATAGGTGGCACTGACGAATGCACTTGTGGTACCGGGAAAATGACCCCTGAACATCTGCTGCAAAACTGCCTGACATACAAAGACCAGAGAAAGCACATGTGGCCATCACCAGTGGCAACACTAGACAAGCTCTATGGCAGTGTCGACAGCCCTAGGATGACCGCTGCTTTTTTCGAAAAAATACAGGTTGACGTTTGACAGCGTAAGAAGAAGAAGAAGAAGAATGATGACATCAATAGAAGAATCAGCAATTCACAAAACTTTGAAATGAAACAAGGGTCATGGGAAGTGGGACACATGAGAGGATGGAGCAGGAGTGTGTATAACCAACGAGCTACATGAATCATCAGTATCCATGCCGTTCGTCATTTTTTCAGATAGACAGTATACCTATGTGTATGCCCGTAGTGCAGTGAAGTAAATTCTTCAGAACAAAACAGGTCTATATTCCATAGTTGCAAGAGTGGGAGGAAGAAAATGCCAATGATTACACTTTTGGGGGGAATCTTCAGCCTTCTTCTTATTTGTTGTTACACTTTTGGGGGGAATCTTCAGCCTTCTTCTTATTTGTTGTTACACTTTTGGGGGGAATCTTCAGCCTTCTTCTTATTTGTTGTTACACTTTTGGGGGGAATCTTCAGCCTTCTTCTTATTTGTTGTTACACTTTTGGGGGGAATCTTCAGCCTTCTTCTTATTTGTTGTTACACTTTTGGGGGGAATCTTCAGCCTTTTTCTTATTTGTTGTTACACTTTTGGGGGGAATCTTCAGCCTTCTTCTTATTTGTTGTTACACTTTTGGGGGGAATCTTCAGCCTTCTTCTTATTTGTTGTTACACTTTTGGGGGGAATCTTCAGCCTTCTTCTTATTTGTTGTTACACTTTTGGGGGGAATCTTCAGCCTTCTTCTTATTTGTTGTTACACTTTTGGGGGGAATCTTCAGCCTTCTTCTTATTTGTTGTTACACTTTTGGGGGGAATCTTCAGCCTTCTTCTTATTTGTTGTTACACTTTTGGGGGGAATCTTCAGCCTTCTTCTTATTTGTTGTTACACTTTTGGGGGGAATCTTCAGCCTTCTTCTTATTTGTTGTTACACTTTTGGGGGGAATCTTCAGCCTTCTTCTTATTTGTTGTTACACTTTTGGGGGGAATCTTCAGCCTTCTTCTTATTTGTTGTTACACTTTTGGGGGGAATCTTCAGCCTTCTTCTTATTTGTTGTTACACTTTTGGGGGGAATCTTCAGCCTTCTTCTTATTTGTTGTTACACTGTTGGGGGGAATCTTCAGCCTTCTTCTTATTTGTTGTTCACTCTCAGATAATCGCATAACTTGTTGGTCCAACTCAGTTCTCCCTCGTCACCATGCAGTTTATCCTTCAGCTGGTTAGAGAGGGTCATGTTGTCACTCTGCTTCTGTAATGAAGCTAACAGATAAGTCCAAATAAAATTTGGAAGTCAGAACAAAAGTTGGATGTAAGAAGACAAGTTGGTAGTAAGAACAAAAGTTGGAAGTCAGAACAAACGTTGGTAGTAAGAACAAACGTTGGTAGTAAGAACAAACGTTGGTAGTAAGAGCAAAAGTTGGAAGTCAGAACAAACGTTGGTAGTAAGAACAAACGTTGGTAGTAAGAACAAAAGTTGGTAGTAAGAACAAAAGTTGGAAGTCAAAACAAAAGTTCGTAGTAAGAACAAACGTTGGTAGTAAGAACAAACGTTGGTAGTAAGAACAAACGTTGGTAGTGAGAACAAAAGTTGGAAGTCAGAACAAAAGTTGGTAGTAAGAACAAAAGTTGGAAGTCAGAACAAAAGTTGGTAGTAAGAACAAAAGTTGGGAGTCGGAACAAAATTTGGAAGTCAGAACAAAAGTTGGGAGTCAGAAATAATGATGACTGTAATAACACAATTTAAAAGTAAGAACAAGAGGTGGAAGTCAGAACAAAAGTTGGATATAATAACACAAGTTGGTAGTCAGAACAAAAGTTGGATATAATAACACAAGTTGGTAGTCAGAACAAAAATTAAATATATTACACAAGTTGAAAGTCAGAAAACAAGTTGGAAATAATAACACAAGTTGAAAGTCAGAACAAATAATTTTGACTGGTCTATGATTCTTCTCTATTTCACTTTTGAAATGGACCCTTGCAGGAAACCTGCTCCAAAGCACTTTGATTAATCTTGCATTGGCAGTTTCGGTAGTATTTTGTTTTCACTGTGATGTTGCTAACACCATGCACAACCCTTTTGAGACACATTTTAGTACTTTCATAGATATATAATTGTTCGTTTTTCTCAAGTAAGGGGCCCTAGAATCTACAATGGAACATGTAGGATAAACTTAAACAATCCTCTTGATCAGCCTACTTGATATCTATAATCAATCAAAGTGTTCAGTAAATATTATCCTTTTCTAATACTTTCATTTCAGGGGAGTATTCCACAGAGACTTTAACTGGCTAACAGAGTCAGGTCGCAGTGTTGAAACAAAGGAAGAGGTTAAACTACCTTCCTCAAAGTACCAATGGGTAAGTATAAACACAGTCTAGGTTGGCGAGAATCTGAATTATCCCAGGAGAATATATTTTGTCTTCTTCGTAAACCTCCTTTTTTAATGAGTATATGGTATGTTGCATCACATTTTACAGTTGCTCTGCACCTTTTGGCCCAACATATTGGCGGCCATAGCAGGAAGTTATGGCACTCATACTGTCAATAAAAAGATGTTATTGTCAATAAAATTGTCAATAAGCAGCAATGAAAAAAGAAATGAGAGAACACAAAAATGTGACTCAAAACAAGGAAGAGAAAGACTAACTAAGCAATGAGTTTTATTGCAGTTACCATTTTTGCTGGGGAGGAAGACTGTCTGGTTAGGCAAAATATACTGATCAGACATGTTAGTCATGGTCAGGCAAAATATACTGATCCTCACCTCAGCTTCCTAGTAGCCCTCCCTGGAAACGAGCTGTTTTCATGGCAGCCTGGCTAACGAGGTGAGGCATCGATGTGATCCCAGTAGTAGGGAGTGACATGCAGATGAAGTCAAGCATAGCACAACTGCCTGGAGGACCCTGGTCCACCTTCATCAGCACGCTTGGGATGTGAGGAAAGATACTGCAACCCGCCACTTAACATCCTTTTTAGGGTGGACAAAAGAGTAATCCTACTCATTGTGGGCATTCACAAACAACAACCATTTTTGCTATGGAAAAACTTCCCTAGGGCATTAAGAAAGAGCCTTACTGGTTTGTATCTAGTATCTCTATCTATCTTCAGTCCACTCTCTATCTATCTTCAGTCCACTCTCTATCTATCTATCTTCAGTCCACTCTCTATCCATCTATCTTTAGTTCACTCTCTATCTATCTATTTATCTTCAGTCTACTTGTGTCATTAGACATTGTAGGGAGGTGTGACCTCCTTTGTATCATATTTTTTTGGCAGGCGAAAATCTGCTGGTGAATTGCCAGGTCAGTCCCAGTATCTGTTACCAACCGTTAGGTTGGTAGCCCCTGGAATATACAATCGCCTATTTTGGGGACTGGTCGTGGTGGAGGCATAAATTAGAGCCTGTTAGTCGCTATCTATGCTGCTCTGCTAACTACATAACCAAGACCTAATGATATAGCCACACAGCCCCCTTTTTGCAACATATTTTCTGTGGGGCGAGAATAATTTGAGTAGATTTTTAACTTGAATTTTGCCTGAGCAGCTGCCGTTAGGCCTAGTCTTTTCAATTTCCAATTGCCAAGGGATGTTTACCAGTTGATCCACCAGGTGAAAAAATCCCAGTCTCCACCATAATTTCAACCCACAACCTCCAGCACCCACGGCGAACACCTTACCTCGAGACCACTCGAGACCACATAAATTTGATCTAATGCCAGCTGATTAATGTTGTTGTTGTCTGAAGCTACTTGTGATGTATTCTTCACTCTTAACGGTGTTTCTCTGTTCGTAATGGGGGATTGTGGCATATCTTACATTCCAGGTCAAGACTCTTCTAGCTGTAGTGCAATGCTAGCCTTCTCAGTAGGCTAACGACTATGGTGTTGGCTAGACTGCCATATCACGCAGTTTCTTGGCGCATGGATGTGGGGGAGGGGAGGAGGGGAGGTTCAGTATATTTCACCTGACTGACATTAGTCTTTGCTCCCCAACATATTAACTAACCAATACAAAAAAAGATGAGAGTTTGAATGTATTTATTTTGAGTGTTCACTAGAGTGACTTTCAAGTTGATCATTTCAGATCAGTGAGTGGATGATGGACTTGAGCACTGCACCAGTACACTATGAGAAAAGGATGAATGTTTCTTCTTCTTTTGTTCTCAATCTCCCGCTACCAAGCCCTAACAAGGACTTTGCAAGTAGCAGGATGTTGTCCAAGAAAGGAATGCGTTGTGTTGTAGTTTGCAGCTTGACTGTGATATTTGCACCTTTCGGTCCGATACATCTGACTTTAGCAGGCATTTTTTAGTACCAGGTTGCCTTCCCTCTTCGATCCCTTCTACTTAGCTAGTTTGCTCTATTGCAGCCTGTTATCCAGGATCACCGTGTGGAAGTGTAGAAGGGTCTTGGCAGCTCTGGTTCGTTGGCCCTGATGCTAGCAGTCAGCTATGGGTCGCTGACTGCTGCAGCTCTTGCACCTTTGATTTCAGATTAAGGAGTGGATGGTGAAGTCCAGTACTCCACCAGTTTGGGGTAACGCTGGAACTTTGGCATATGATGTGTATGAGGGTTTTCAGTCAAAGCAAGAAACAGTTGCTGTGGCATTCTACCTGGAAGATGCATACAACCGTGTTGATTTTGGGATTTTAATTACATGTCTTAAGCAGTGTGGTTTAAACTTGTGGTTGGTTAGTTGGATATCAGCTTCCCTGATGGAAAGAACAGTTGCGCTATGCGTGGGATCGTGGACATCAGAACCGAGGCGAATATGTCCAGGACTGTCTCAAGGGTCTCCGCTCTCACCGGCGCTGTTCAACATCTACACAGTAAAAGTGGCCAATATTCAAGCCACCGGGACAGTGCAAACGTTGACATTTGCCGATGATATCCTAACGTACAGGACTGGCTCAGACAGGCAAGAGTTGGTCAAATACATCCAGGAAACCTTGCAAGCAATCTCACAGTGGTGCGGAGACTCAAGCTTCAAGGTCAGTCCGAACAAGACCTGCATGATGTGGTGCTCTTTGAATAATTGCATAGTAAAGTCTGAACTCTCGGGCATCACATTTTATGCTTGCACCTTGACAGGTTGAAGTACCTCAGAGTGTACTTGATATAATTTAATTTCCATGTTGACCATGTCGTACAAAAATATAAGTGAGGGTTAGGAGCACTCAAGACCATGGCTGCTGCCAACTTTCAACAACACTTTCTGTCCATCCTATTTCGTCAGGTCATGTTGTCTGTTATCGATTATGGACTGGGTATCCTCACACTATTAAGAACACTGTGTGAAAGGTTGGAACGCATCCAGAATGATGGTATGCGACTGGTTCTAGGCTGCACTAGAGATACCCCGATTGTGATGATGTTATACATGTTGGGATTGTTATCAGTGACATCCAGACATAAACTGGCACAAGTCAAAGCCTATATGCGTGTCATCACAAACACGCAGTACCCTATGTACAGTAGTATCTCAGACATCAAGGGATCAAGAATCAAGAGAGGGGTGTCATGGAAGGCACATGCAGAGACATTGATCGGACACATCACTCCAGCTGAGATGATAGTCAAGGGGAAAGAATGGGTTCACACCAGTGATAGAATGATAGAGTACCAGAGTCATTATAATCTTAGGCAAGGAATGCAGAGAATGGAGCAACGAGAGAGTAGAGCACGAGGTGAATCAGCTGATAACTGAGAAAACGTATGATGGTGATGCCATCATATAGACAGATGAATCAGTACTGTGCAGTGGGACATCAGTCTGGGGCTTCTCGGCTAGAGTGAGAGGACAGATCGTTGCTGAGTGTAGTAGAGCAAACACGTCAACAGCCTCCAAGTTGAAAATGGAGTTGGAAGCAGTGACCTCAGCACTGAAATGGATATCTGAGACTTTTATAACTATGGCAGTCATCGTGACAGACGCACAAGCCATACTTCAGAAGGTACAGAAGGAATGACTTTGGAATGAGTGGATAACAGCTGTTGAGGCCTCAAACCTCCAGGGGTTGACATGGATCTACTATCCTGCTCATGTTGGGTTTCAGGGCAATGAAAGAGCTGACAGCATGGCTTCACAAGCTCTCATCATGGGCACATTTAGTGATGGATAGAAGTGACATTTTCTTCTTCTTCTTCTTCTTCGTTCGTTCTCAATCTCCCACTACCAAACCCTGAAAGGGCTTAAGTAGCAGAATGTAGTCCAGAGAATGGAATGCGTTGTGTCATAGTTTACAGCTTGGCTGCGATATTTGCACCTTTCGGTCCAACACATCTGACTTCAGCAAGCATTTTTTGAGTACCGGGTTAGCATTCCCTCTTCGATCCCTTCTCCTTAACCAGTCTGCAACCTGTTATCCAGGATACCGCGTGGAGGTGTAGAAGGGTCTTGGCAGCTATGGTTCGCTGGCCCTGACGCTAGCAGTCAGCTATGGGTCGTTGACCACTGCAGCTCATGCGCTGCTCAGCATCTTGATCCCGAAGTGACATTTTGAAATCAATTGATGACCGCCTGTTAGATGAGGACACTGCAATAGATGAAGCAGCAATCCACAGACTGCAAAGTTTCTATATTAAACGAGGTTTGAGCAGAGTATGGTGCATGAGAGGACGGAGCAGGAGAGTGTACAACCAGCTAGCTACAGAGATCATCAGCATCCATACCCTACGCCATTTGCTGAGAGAGACTGAGCACCTACGGGTATGCACGGAGTGTAGTGATATCGATTCTTAGAAACAGAACAGAAACTGAACACAACACCACCATTCTACTATGAGAAAAAAGATGAGAGTTTGAATTGTTTTGAGTGTTCACTAGAGTGACTTTCATGTTCCTAATTTCAGATCAGTGAGTGGACAGTAGATTTCAGCACTCCACGGGGTGTGGATACCAATGGGTGGCAGTATTCCAGCAGTCTCATTGGGTAAGAATGATATCCATAAGATATGCTAAGAGTAGGGAAAGAAATACTTCTGACAGCAAGTTCTTGACTTACATGGATTCAAGTTATGTGAACTTGTAGATACATTCCTGTGATCCTGCAACATGTGACTTACATCTATCACTTGATTGTGACATTTATCCAGTTACTGTGATACACCAGATGGCGGAAGATTAAAGGTCATTTGTCACATTGCATGTATGCAGGCAAAGTTTTGACATTACCCCTGATAGAAAAAAAAAATAGATCTTACCGGGGTTTTTCTTTGACATTCTCCTGAAAAGGATGTGTGTTGTAGTTTACAGCAAGGCTGCAATATCTATGCCTTTCAACCCGTCACATCCAGTTTTAGCTGGCTTTTTTGGGGTACTGAGTTTGTCTTCCCTCTGGGATCACTATGCTCTAACCAGACTATACTAGTAACTAATGCAGTCTGTTTCTAGGGCCACTACTTGGAGGTGGAATAGGGTCTTGGTCAGCTGTGGTAAAGCAGACGCTGATGCAAGCAGCCAGCTAATTATATGGCACCATAGCTGTCAGCAGACCACAGAACAGAAAACCGGATTGACCATATATGGATAAATAAAAAGTTCAGATCATCACTACACAATGTAGAAGTATGTTGAGGAGCATACAGGGCAATCAATATACTACCATCTTTTCAAAGCTAAATTAAAGATAAAGTTAAAAGGTATACAACAACATATAACCACAGACAACAGTTTAATGTGAAGATCCTCAGGAACGAGGAAGTGCAAGATAAATATCTAGTTACGTTTTTGAATACGATTCATATTAGTCAGGAGAAAGCACTAGTGTTGAACAGACACACATTAAGGAAAGCAGCTGATAGCATTAGAAGACAGTCTCTGTTCTGAAATCCTCAAGGCAAGAGAAGAAGAAACATACTAAACCACAAATGGAGAAGAGAGCTCAAAACAAACACAAAGGAAATAGTGGAGATGTTGACAGAACTGGAACAGTTGGTTCAGGACACATTTTTTCACATTTATTTGCTGAAGACATGTGCTCAACCATATGTTCAACCATGTGCTCAACAAGGTTCTGAAAGCGTTCTGATTTGGTTTGCACCCTAGCAACGCTTGGGCACACGTGTACACAGATGGATTTGCCTCGATGAGCAATAAAAGGGGAGGCAGTGGAATCTACATCGAACACTCCAATGGTGACATAGAAAATCACTCCATACCAGCAGGAGAGACTTGTACCGATTTCAGAGCTGAAGCAAGAGCTGCTCATGCAGCAACTCAGATTCTTATCAGCCAAAACATAACAAGGAAAACAGTCATTCTAACAGACTTCAGAAATGTACTCCAAGCTATCTCAAGCCCCAAATAAGATAGAATCACACATGAAATAAAATAGAACATAGGATTGCTGTCTCAAAATACAGATTTAGTCATACAGTGGATTCCTGCCCACTGTGGGATCTCTAGAAACGAGAAAGAAGATGAGCTCGCAAAAGCCAGAAGTGGAGGCACGCAGACTCCCCATCCACAGAGCTATAAAGACGCAAAGACACCCATTAATCAATCCATGAAGAAAGAATGAAGAAACCAGCACAAAGAATACAAGCCAGAAAATGACAACATAGAAAAACTTGGCAGAGATAGGCAGACAAAGATCTTCAGACTCGCAACGGGACATTGTAGACTCAAGGCCCGCCTCCATAGAATGGGTCTCAGAGACACTGCCAAGTTTGATTGTAATGCACCCAAGCAAACACCAGAATATATGCTGCAAGAATGCCCTACCTTTGCAGATCAAAGAGAGGCAGTCTAACCTAGGGGAGCGACCATGCTCAAAAAGCTGTGGGGGACCGACAAAGTCCTGAAACACAGTCTCCTTCGTGAACCTCACCAGACTAGAAGCATAGCAGAAGTTGATCAATGACGAAGAAGATTTGGTTTGATAGATTGCTTGCCCTGTCAACATCTAACAGTTATTTCATGATTTAAAATGTCACTCCTACTTAAATCTAAAGTTCCAATTATGCTTGAAAGGAATGGTTAAAAAACTAACATTAGACAGATGTTCAAGGCATGTACTAATGTACAACTTCAATATCTTACCAAGTTAATTCTTACTTTAAATTCATTTGACTTTTATGGCAAAATCAGGTCTGTCGTGTGGTAATGACTGCTAAAATGGCTTCTAGTTATGCTTACCTTCTCATGGGTGACCTTGAACACACAGATTGAAGCCCACAGGGCAAAGCCTAAAGGTTGTGAGCTTTGTTTACAATTTCAGAGTACCATGTTCAAATCATGTCATGCTTAGACAAGGCATCTCATGGTTTTTTTTCATGGTATGACCACTTCTTCCAGTCAACCCATCTATAAATGGGTACCTGACAATTTCGGGAAAATTTAGGAGCTGTCATGTTAGCTACTGAGTTAATTCTCTGCTGTCAGCACTTTCACCAGATAAAGGAACTGATCACATATGGCAGTGCCCAGTTGCAATGAGGTCTGATCTATAAGCCACTTACCACACAGAAGCACCGCCGACATAATAGATGACATTCCATGCAAGCTAATGTAGAGACAGGAGTGTTATCACCATTTTAGTTGTTCTTACATTGAGCACAAGTTGCGTCTTGTTGGCAAACTTAAGTAATACTTATTGTAACAAATTCTAAGACATCAATATGTTTGAGAACAGCAGCAAAGATGAGAATACAGATAATCACAGTGGTAAGGTATTCACAGTGGTAAGGTATTCACAGTGGTAAGGTATTCACAGTGGTAAGAAGAGGCTCAAGAACTAAATACACATAGGATGATGATATAGCATACATAACAAAAATCTATATTACAATATCATTTCAGCCAGTGAAAATGTTGACTGATATTGTTTCTTATATCTCAATGTATGCTCATTGAATCTTTCAGGCCATTTTATTCTCGTCAACACCTGAGAAGCACCTACAGAAGGAGGCGATGGTTCAGGTCAGTATAGTCTCCAGTATTAAGTTCTCATATTTTCTTATCTATTGTTTGTTCTGCTAATAATTTTCATCATTAAGCTTACAATCTATCTACAACTTTTGCAATTTTATTTGTTTATTTTTTTAAGCATTCTTGGATGGATAACTGTTATATATTTTATACAATTTTGTTCTTCTCCATTTTACACCCTGTTAAGCATAGGGTCCCCACTAAAGATGATCCAATGCACCATGTGTGCTCTCCTGTGGTTGAAGAAGTTTGACCCTCTAATCTTCATAATTTTCTTTGATTCACTTGCACTTTATTGCTCTGTATTTCCTTTTCAGTCTGCTCATTTTTTCAATCCCATTTCTCTTTCTTTATATATATATCTCTCTCTCATTATTGTTAAATATTCATTTATTTATGTATATTTTTCTGTATATATATCTGAGTGTGTGCTTGCATGAGAGAGGGATATATATTTTTAGAATATCTTTGTACATGTGTCTTTTGTTACTTTTTAATTTAATTTTTTAATTTTTTTGTGGTATAGTTTTTTGTGATATGTTCATGTTTTCAATATTTTTGTCTGTGTGTAATCATATTAACATTTTTTGTTTGGTCCACTGTATTTATTAACTGGCATACAGTGTCTTGACAATTTACTGGCATATCCAGGTATGGTGTCTAACTTAAACTACTCTTTTTACATGTCTTGTTTTTTGTTAGTTATTTTCATTTGCTCTTTGTCACTGATGAAGGTCTTGTGGTGGTAACATAGATGTCATTTTGTTTCTGTCCTGGTCACTGAGTCATTACCCACATATATATATATATATATATATATATATATATATTAATTGACTATGGACAGCTAAGAAATAAAATGAGAGTGGGTATATTATAAGTATAACAGTATTAACAGTTTACTGCTAACTAAAATAATAAGGTAACAATTATTGATGATATATTTTTTATTATAAATGGTCCAGAATAAATTTGTGACACTTTAAAAGGTAGAAGCTATGAGATATATGTGACATTGGACATATCTGGGGTGACATGACATACGCTGTATGGGATATACAAAAAGAACATCTGAATGCAGAAGTGCTCAAGGGACAGCTGGCTGTGGAAGAAATAGTTCATCAGTCAGTACTATGAGCATAACTCAACCCTCAATAAGCTAGGACATATACCTAATCATGTGAGACTGGATGAAACCTTTAACACTGATGTTATCCAGGCCACTCAGGAGTATGGGAACGAAACAATTGGTGTATGGAACTCAATCTCATCATTTAAAAAAAAGATAATGAGATATGAACTTGAAAACCATTTTTTAAGTGCACTTATTTTATTCCTTAACCTGATTTTCACCAACATTGATACACTTATGCCATCGTTTTATCAGTGCAAGGACAGACCCATTCCATTCATTTTGTGTTTGTCAGTCAGTTGTCTGAATGCGCACCGTGAGCACACTTTTAGGAAATTCTATCGATCATGCGTTATGCTGTTGGCTAAACCATGTGAACACCTTATTGCAGTTGCTACAATCATCTCCCCCACCTGTTCATATATGGTTCTGATGCAATCTGAACAGGTTGACCAGGTCAGGCTTCATCAGCAATTTCTTAGTGTCCTTGACAAATTTATTGACCCAGTTATGCATTGTTTTACGCAACAAACACTTCTCACCTTAAACAGTAAACATTTCCTTCATAAAGTTCTTTTGCTAAAAAAATATGCACATCAGCATGCTGTTCTTTGATTGTACATTCTGTGAGCAGGATGCCATTTTGTATATGGGCTGCACACATGCATGCTACATCTAGTGTCTGCTACCTACAGTAATCACAAAGCTGGACGTTGCTGCCACATAATAGAAACTGCATTTTGAGCTATCCCTATATTAGTCCATGACCTACTTACTGACTTAACCCTCATAATATAGGAAGAAAAAAGCAAAAGAAATGATGTTAAAAAGAAGCCGTTGGCAACATCAACATAATCTTATCAGTGGTCCTTATCAATCCTAACAGGCAGTACAGGATAACTGTGTTTGGTCCCTGGCAAGCTGCTGGCTCACTAGGTTTGGTTGACCTTTCAGTTCAAATTGACCCAGTAGCCTCAACATCTGACCCTGTGGTTCTGTGGGCTGTAGGAGCTAACGGAGATGTACTTTGTCGAAATGGAGTCACATCAAGTAATCCTAAGGTAATATAAAAATTGCATAAACCTTGCATGTTGTTGTAGTTATTATGCACCATCTGGCACTACAGGTTTTTTCTCTTTGACCTATCATGTAATGGTTTTGGCATGTATTTGTTATTTTCTGCTGCCAAAGAAGGATGTGTTGGATCGAAAGGTGCAAATATCGCAGTCAAACTGTAAACTAGTGACACAATGCATTCCGTTCTCTGGACTATATCACATCCTGCTACTTGCATAGCCCTTTTCAGGACGTGGTAGCGGGAGATTGAGAACGAACGCAGAAAAACAAGTTATTTTCTGTTTAGTTTCATATAAAGTGTTTACTTGGCCTCACATGAATACGCATTTTTCTGACGTCAGGGATGGCATTCAGAAATGTGGCTGTGGCATGTGTAAACTTGCCAGTTTTACCCATAATCTGTATGGGTACGTTGACATTTTTGTGTATTTGTTGTTTACCATTTTATACATGTTTCTTCCTACTCCAGCCGGTACGATGAGGCTAACGTCTGGTCAGGCAAAACACACTGGTCAGAGAATGTTAGCTAGGGTCAGGAGAGATATACTGGCCAAGACCCTCACCTGACCTCCTCGTTGGTTGTTCTGGAAACTGACTGTTGTAGAAGACAACGGTCTGGCTAACAAGGTGAGGTTCGACGTGATCTCCGTAGTAGTGAGCGACACGCAGATGAAGCAAGCATAGTACAACCGCCTGGAGAACCCCGGTCCACCTTCATCAGTACGCTCTAGATGTGAGGAAAGCTACTGCACATAGAGTAACCTACTCATTGTGGGCATTCGATACAACAACCTATTCCAGCCCAGCAATTTTATTATTACACACACAGAGGAGAGAGAGAATTTTCCATCTTTGGTGTATCTTGGTGTAATATTTCTATGGGATAATTTAGCTATAGATGTTTGCTAAAACAGTTAATCAAACCAATCCAGTAGGAATTTTCTAATGGCCTATGTCTTACAGAAAATTGATGATATTACTGCCTATTATTATCAAAAATAAGGAGCCTACATTTTTGTTAAGATTTCTTGTTACAGATATCAAGATATTGTTCGAAATTGCTATTATTTTGCTAAATGTGATTGTTTTTTAGTCACAATTATAGGTACCTGATAAAACATTTTTGGGGCTAGATGCATGAAGGTGAATGTTTTTTAGTCAGAATTATAGGTACCTGATAAAAGATTTTTGGGGATGCATGAAGGTGAATGCAGTTATGGTTAAATTAGCTGGGGAGGAGAGTTGGGAGATTGATGTATGCAGGACGTGACAATTACAAAAATAAGGTTCAGATTAGATATTAGGAAATATTTTTTTAGTCAGAGAGGGGTGAATGCTTGGAATGCATTGCCACAGGAGGTAGTGGAGACAGGGACAGTTAATGCATTTAAGAATAAATTGGAGGCACATAGCTTTTAGAGCAAGGTAATGTAAATGAAACTGGTTGTATACAGACTCTGCAAAGTCTTCTAAACAAGTATAAAGATATGAAGTTAATTCCTTGGGATTGCCCAGAACCAGAGCACATTCATTTAGTAATGCAGATTTTGGAGAGCCCCAGATGATGGTGGAGAATTCACAGTTTGTCACTCACTTTCCTCCTGTTTGTTTAAAATCAGAATGAACTTTCCAGTTGTATACTGAGATGTGATGGGAATGTCCAAGAGGTAGGATTGGGCATATTCAACACATTGTGGAATGGAAGGAAAACTAGCAGAAAATATTAGATGTGATATGGGAAGGAAGTTTGGTATTGGCTAAAAAAAAGTGATTAGTTCAAATGATTTAACTGAACACCACCTGCACGATCTGGAGAGTGTACAATTTGGTTTAACATATGATAAAGATGCTGAGCAAGAAAACAAAATTGTTTATCTACATGAGCTTTAAAATTACCTAATACAATTGTTTATCTTCACATGAATCTCATGAGTTGATACAATTGTTTATCTTCACATGAACCTCATGAGTTGATACAATTGTTTATCTTCACATGAATCTCACACCCTGATACAACTGTTTATCTTCACATGAATCTCACGCCTTGATACAATTATTTATCTTCACATGAATCTCACGCCCTGATACATTTATTTATCTTCACAGGAATCTCACGCCCTGATACATTTATTTATCTTCACATGAATCTCACGCCCTGATACATTTATTTATCTTCACATGAGTTTCATGAACTGATACAATTTGTGCATGTGCATTTTGGAAGTCATTAAGAAACATATACATTACTTGACTTATCCATACCATACAATAATTGACTTTACGTTTCTGTTCACATGTTGACATTTTTCTTCTCATGTGCCTTGGACACAGACCATGTTTGACATTGGTAGCACAGGATTGAGATATGCTATTTATCAGTTGTTGGTTTGTTGCCTAGATGATGTTGGGTGTCTAAGCAGTCGTGACGGTTGAAAAGTTACAGCAGAGCTTTCTGACATCTAGTTTCAATTTCTCTAATAGCCTTCCATCTTGTGTGTTGAAAATTGTCGGCAGTGCTTGAAAGAATCTTTTCCTCATGTCCGCAAGCACCTTGCACTCAATGAGTAGGTGCCTGGCTGTTTCATCAGGGTGAGAACAATGTCTGCACAATGGAAGGTGCTGGGGATTGATGCAGTTCAAGTGACTATTGACTCTGGTATGTCCTGTTTGGAACTGAAAGATGAGACTTTGATCTCTTCTATGTAGTTTGTTTATGTCATCATTAATTTTTGGCTGGGACATTTTCACTAAATACACTGCGACCTGTTGTTGCCTTCACCCATCTGTTCACTCAGAGTTCCCTGGTATTATTCTAAATAGTTTACTTTACTGTGTGGTTACTGCAGGGTCTACCTAATTGTTGTCTGAAGACTCCTGTTTTTGCCAATCTGTCAGCCATCTCGTTTCCTGGTAGCCCACTATGTCCAGGAATTCATTGCAAGGTGACATTAATCTTGTGGGCAGAGATAATGTTGTTGATCGCCCCTCCCCATCTTGAATATATCTTTTTTTGTTGTATGCTTCAGTGTTACCAGAGCCGGCTTGGAGTCACTAAAAATCACAGTGTCCATCAGCATAAATTTACCTATATCAAACTGTTTGTGCAAAATCTCAACTGTTGTTTTCATAGCCTCTACCTCCACTTCATCATTTGAACTATTTTTGCCTCATGAATCACAAAACTCATATATGGACCTATCCAGGCATTTGTGGATTTGAAACCAGGACTGCTGATTCTGTGTAGCTGGAGCTTGTTTCCAGGGCACATGTTTTCAAGCTAGTAGGTGTAGTCTAATTGGTGGCCACTTTTTCAATCAGGTGTGTTTTAATGACTGACAGGCAAAGATTTTCCCCAACGGGTGGTTAAAAAAGAACTAATTCAATATTAATTGTCCATAGCGTATCAACTCTATCAAAAGCTTTCTCTTAATACATAAATGATATGTTTAAATGTTTGTCATATTTTATTGTTCTTTTGCTTAATTGTCTTAAGTTTATAAGGCATCATAACAGACCATTTCTGTACAGAATCCAAATTCAGTTTTGCTTAGCTGATGTTTAACAATTTGGTCTTATTCTTTGTTTTTCACATACAATTTTCAGTATTTTTTTTTATTTTTTTTTTAGCGTTCACCTTATTTCTCTATTCCCCAAGGCGGTGTGTGTTGCACAATGTTTTTATTTTGTGCCTGTCGACCTAGTGCATCTGACTTAGGCATGCATTTTATGTAAGGGTCTACTTCCTCTTGCATTTTCTAAGGGTTTGCTTCCCAGGGGTAACAGCCAGTCCTGTGATTGTGGAGCAAATGCAGCACCTTTGGGTTGTGAGCCGTGTCACTTAACTACTAACCCACGCCGGACCCATATTTTTTTCAGTATGACTTAGTAGTAATATGCCTCTGCATATATCACAGTTAATATTACTGCTTTTTTTTCTCTTTCATTTGGTATTATTCTAGCTTGTTGTCAATTGTCTGGTATTCTTTTTCCCACCCATGAATGTCTATCTACACATGGGTCCCACCCCATGAATGTCTATCACTACACATGGGTCCCATCCCATGAATGTCTATCACTACACGTGGGTCCCACCCCATGAATGTCTATCAGCATACATTGGCCCCAACCAATACATATCTGTCACTGTTTGTTGGCCACATGACAAGAAGTCTACACCAGAACACTTGAATGAAGTCTTCCAGTAGTTGTTTCTGTAACATGGATCCCATTTCACTGCAATATTGAAGGCAATGAAGCTGCAGACAAACTAGCAAAGTGTGGAGGAGCATCCCTGCAAACAGACCTGAGCATCACACATAATGAGGCCAAGATCATAATTAAAGTCAACTTCTGGGGTAAATGGGCTGATCAACACACAGACTTACAAAAACGAAGGCAGCTACTTTAATTTAACTAGAGATGAGCAAGTATCATCTTCGGACTGAGAACTGAGCATAGCAGACTCAAGGGTCATCTTTACAACATGGTGAGGATTGGGACAGATGACAGGTGTCCATGTGGGGAGCATACCATGACCGTGGAACACATCCTACAAAGTTGCTTACTCAGGCAGGAAGAGAGAGAACAATACTTGCCTCGATATGAGACAGATATGAGACAAAAGCTGAATGGAGATAAAACAATCTTACAAACAGCAGTGTCCTCTGTAAGAGAAACCGGGACCTTGATCTGAGGATGAACGAAGAGGAAGAATAAGAAGAAGTTTCTGTAACAATTTGGATCACATGATGAAGTTGACAGGCACACGCACAATCCTCTGTGTCCAACATTTACTACATGGTTAAAGTGGGCATATTCTTTGTTCCCCGGAGTTCACATGGGTAAAGCAGTAGTGAGCCTGAGGTTATGATAGTCTCCACCGAACTATTCCAAGAATGATGCTAGTGATAAACATATCTCCTTTTTCTATTCCTTATATGTTGAACAATTTTGTTCCAGATGTTCAGCAGTTATTTTATCAGTACCACATTGTTAGTTGTTACCTTTCTCTTGTGAAATAAAAATGTAGATAGTAATGCAATCTGCTGCTGATGGAGGCCTATGCAGAGCCTAAAGATCACCACGTGTTCACTTTTGTTGAACTTCAAGACAACCAAATTGAACACCTATTACTTCTACATTTGAACCTCTTTAAAAAAAGACTGGCTCGGCCAGTCTGAAGCAGTACGGGGTAGGTATGAGAGGGCATAGCAGGAATATTTTCAATCAACTAACTACAAGAACTATCAGTATATACACCCTTCACCATTTACTAAGAGAGATTGAGTGCCTATGAGTGTGATGTCGATTCTGAACAGAAAAATGTTACTGATATTTTTATAACTTAGATCATTATTTTCATTTATGTTGTTCTTGATTGTCCAGTGCTTGCTGAAGGTTTGTTTAGGTTGGTGTACATGTGTTACTGATCTCTTCTAAAACTTTGTGTTTTACTCTTGTGTGTAGTCAAGCCATTATAAGTATTGAGTTTTACTGATGAGCCCCACACTGCACTACAGCTAGGAAGAAGGGCGGCCCCCCCCATCCACCTAAAGTTTGTTTCGGGATGAAAGAAAAACAACAGTAACCTGCTACCAAATAAATGTTGTCAAGAGTTAAATTAACTCAGTACGAGTAGCTTCCAACAACAACTTCAGTCCCTTATGATATTCAAAACTATTTCTTTAATATTTCGTTTTCATTATCCAAAACCTACAGGGCCACAGTTGGATTCATGTTGCCACAGATCTGGATAAGCCATTCAAGTCCATCTCTCTTGGTGGCAGCTACAGAGTGTGGGGCATAGCTGGAGATGGTTCTGCATGGTTTAGGCCTGGAGTCAGTCCGTACAGCCAAGCTGGTAATTATCATCCTCAAGTGCCGTTTTGATTGACACAGCTGGCTATTCTTCTTCTCATCCTGGGGAGAACAAGTTATTCACTCCTATACTCCTGTATCATTCAGGCTGACCTGTAAAATATCAAACCTAAAGTAAAAACGATAAAACTGAGTTTTTATTAAAAGACTGAAAAAATTGGAATAATGTTCATCAAACATGGTGTAAACCACTCATTTAATGTTTGAAACCAGTCTGGAGAAACTCTGCCCACACAAAACTCGATATAGCAGTAAACAAGGCAGGCAGGATAGTGTCAGAAAGCCTAAAACTCATCCCCACTGCTAAAATATACCCTATAATTGACATCAGAAGAAGTGTGCTTAGACACGGAAAGTAACAATGAACTACGTTTCACTTACAACCGTCAGCAGTTCTCAAGTGTTCGAGACATGCCCTTTTTGGTGGTCGTGTTACACCTGTATCGAACAATTTCGTTCTTTGAGGGCTGATGTGATGCACCTCTCTTTCCGTATTCATGTGCCTTTGGGATATCTGTTCCTAGGATTCACAAAATTCTATATTGAGCCACTTTTTTTTATCCACTTGGAACGCAGTCCCTAGGATTCACAGAATCCTTATCGAGCCACTTTGTCCAAGCCACTGGGAACACACTCCCTAGGATTCACAGAATCTTTATCAAGCCACTTTGTCCGAGCCACTGGGAACGCAGTCCCTAGGATTCATAGAGTCCTTATCGAGCCACTTTGTCAGAGACAACTACCTTTGATCGTAGAAGGGACACCTTTTCTCCAACAGGCACCAATGCAATGGCCGCTGAGAACAGTCAAACAGCCTTCTAGATCAACTCTCAAGTCGTGCCAAGAATGCAAGGCTCTAGGTGAATGATGGGATAACCACCCCGTAAACTCTCTCTCTCTGAATCTCCTGACTTTCTCTCTGCACTGTCGTTTATAGACTCTTTTCTTAGCTCTAGAAACACGCAAGATTGTCGAGTGGTTCTCCCCAGTTGACTGGTTAGCCATCACTCTCATTTGATCCCACCCAATCTAGAATCCCATTGGTTGCAATATCTATAGGTCACTGTCACTTTACATTTGACAGCCTGACGTGTGAGTCCCTGTCATCAATCTAACCCCCATCCACTTATGTCTGATACCAGAATGGTCAATTTGGTACCCATCCCCAAAACTAGCCAAGTTTTCCAGTTGTATTAAATTTTCACCTTTCCCTTCAGTCTGTGCAGACCCTGGTGTGGTGACCAGGTTTGACATGTTCCCTGTTAACTACTATTCAGGCAATTCTTCGATTCTTAGCGAACACAGTCACCAGCCCAATCTTCCCTGCCCTAAACGTATAATGTTCTAGATAAATGATACAAATTATCCAAACATAGCAACTGCATGAGACTAAAATAGCAGACAGCAGGGTCTTAGAGTAAGAGAAAGACCACAAGAAAGATGAGATGATGGTATTAAAGATACACTGTAGAGGCATGGATTGAAAATAACAGCCAGTCAGATGACACGGGAAAGAAGATCGTACCTCCGAATGCAGTTTTTTGTGTATGTTTTTTGCATTCACATTGTTTCATAAGATGGAGTGGGTTGTGCTGTTTTGTTTTTGTAACTTACGATCCAGTGCATCCGATTTTGACACCCATTTTAATGGGTTATATTCCACAAGGGTGAGACCTTGCTAAATCCAAATACATGCATGTTTGGATTGTGAGCCATGCCACTAACCACTTTGTTATGCTGACCCTCTCTTGTTGTTTATGGAGCTACTCAAATCTGAATTGTTCATTTCTGATGAATGTTCTCTGGTGGGAGGTTTGCTGTTCCCTTCTTATATTCTGGGACATACTGAAGAAGGTGGAGTCCTCCTTGCAGAAGTGCCATGCAAAGTTTCTCAACAATCTCATCACTATTAAGATCCAATTTTTGGCTTCCATCTCATTGTCCAGGCCGTTGTTGTTGTTCTCGAATGCCCACAATGAGTAGGATTATTTATTTGTGAGCTCTGAAAAGGACGTTAAGTGGTGGGTTGTTGTAACTTTCCTCACATACCGAGCATGCTGATGGTGGACCGAGGTCCTCCAGGTGGTTGTGCTATGCTTGGCTTCATCTGCATGTCACTCACTACTACAGGGATCACCTCACTAGCCAGACTGCCATGAAAACAACCTGTTTCTAGGAAAGACTACAGGAAAGCCAAGGTGAGGGTCTTGGCCAGTATATTTCGCCTGATCCTGACTAACGTGTGTGATCAGTATGTTTTGCCTGACCAGACGTTAGTCTTCCTTCCCGTACCTGCTGCTGTAACACAGCTTGCTTTCGATTGTGGGGAATTGCGCGAAGTTGGATTGAGATGGGAGTCTTGGTCAGTATATTTCACCTGACTGACACTAAGCTCAGTACCCATCCATGACATATTTTGAAAGTTGAGGTTTATTTTTTTTATTGATTCTTGATGTCACAACACTTAATGAATTTGATGACATTTTTCTCAACCTGGTCAGGGACCTGTTGGCTCCAGGTTGTTCCTCCACCACCTGGAAACTTCCTCCTGCACCAAGTTTCAGCAGGAGCTACGTCAGTCTGGGCTGTAGACACAGGAGGTCAGTATTTTTTTACAGTGGCACAAGTTTGTGTCATTTCACTTTATTGCAACCAGTTCCAATCAGAAAAAATTATACTTCATGAGGTCACAGAAATTAGACTGAAAATGCACAGAAAAAAAAAGAAACATTTTATGAGAATAAAGGCAATTAAAAACAATAAGATTTCCCTGAGAGACACATTCAAGATTGGAAATAATTCTTATATCTTGGTAGCAATTTAAGCAAAGTAGAAAGTACAGATAAAGACGGCAAAATAATAATACAAAAGGCAAGAGGAGCTTTCATTGAGACATCAAACCTACAAAGGCTGAAATAAATAAGGCCAATACAAAATTTAATATAATGACCAGGACAGTAGATTGTGGAGCCGCATAGCGCAGTGGTTAGCTTTGCATCTGAGTGGTCATGTGTTCATTCCCCAGTTGAGGTGGTAAAGTTTTTTTTCAGACCGCAACGGCTCCTGGGTTGACCCAGCCTTAAATGGGTACCGGTTCAGTCCGGGAAGTAAAAGCGGCGAGCGAGAGGAGATGGCTACCGCCCTCATATAGCCGAGCCTTTGAAATGTGAGATCTCTAACACCTCATACCCCTACGGCAGTAATGCTATGGGTTACTTTACTTGACTTTTACAATAGATCCACACCTACATTAAAATGTCAACTTCAATATTAATGACTGAAACATAGAAAACAACAACCTAGAAGATATGTACTCTTCTTTAAATGGTGGCTTGTATAGAATAGAAGGATTCAAATAGCAAGATAGGATCAATGGAATAGAACTGTTGGAAAGAACAGGCAAGTAAAAGTAGAACAGGCAGTGATGAGGAGATGCTGGCATTGGATAAGACACACGTTAAGGAAACCAGCTGATAGTATTACAGTGTCTATAACACAATCAACAGGATAAGTGGTGTAGATGGGGACTAAAACACACAGAGAAAGGGTTCGAGGCCAATATAAAAGGGATACGGAAGATGTGGCGAAGACTAGAAAGGATGGCTCAGAACAGTGAAACTTGGTTTCTATTTGTTGAAGACATGCTCCACATGAAGCTCAAATATTTGATGATAAGTTCATTTTACATGATGAGATTTGCTAGTTCCATACACAACCTTTCTTATTGATTTTTTACAGCATATTGAGAAGATTACAATAATCCTTTTATTTGCTCCTTTGGGAACCACATAGGGTATTTTAATTAACAAATGTAATAATAAATAACAAATGTTACAATTGTCTACTATCTGTACTTGGATCAATATTTTTGTTTTAATCAAAATAGATTTGCTACAGAGAAAAATTAATTGTTTGTAACAGTAAATGGCAGATATCATTGACTCTTTCCATTTTGTCAGATGATAGTAAATTGTGCTTTGAAAAAATAGGTTTGCAACTACAGTCCATGACGGTAACGAATATAACTCGTAAGACCAATCCTGGCAGAGAAGCGTCTTCCACAGTGTGTGCAAGGAAAGTCAGGACCGCTTGCGGCATCGGGCTGTATGGCGCGTCTTCTCAAACGCGGAGTCTTTAGCCTATCAACTATCAGTATGTCCTTTACCTGTATTCCATGCTTAATCCTGCCCCTCCATGTAACACGATCCATGGTCCTGTTCCCATGATTCCAAATTGATGCCTGCATCATTCATATCCCGCTTGCATACATCCTTGTACCAAAGTGGTGACCGGCCCCGAGACCTTTTCCCCAACTGTAATTCCCCATAGAGAAGATATGTTGGTATTCTGCAATCATCCATCCTCCGAATGTGTCCCAGCCATTGGAGCCTTTGAACCCTAAACATGGAAAAGATTGTGACAGTGTCTGTTCTCTTCAACACCTCTGCATTGGTGATCTTGTCTTGCCACCCAACCCCCAGGATTCTGCACAGACACCTCATGTGATAGCTGTCTGTTAGCCACCTCTTCTGGTGCATGTAGGTAGACCATGTCTCGCTGCCATAAAGAATGGTGCTCAGGACACAGGCCTGGTAAACAAGTGTTTTTGTTTTAACAGTGAACTTCTTGTTCTTCCAGACCCTTTTTGTTAATCTGCTCATTGTTGCTGCTGCCTTGCCTATCCTTATATTGATCTCTTGGTCCAGGGATAGTTTATTATTGATTGAGGATTCCAAGTACGGAAAATGATTTACGACATCGAGAGCCTCATCATCAATGGAGATTACTGGTGGTTTGTTTGCACCCTGGACCATAACTTGTGTTTTCGTTGTGCCGATTGTTAACCCAAATTCACAGCATGCATCCGAAAATGAAGATAGTAAGCTTTGCCGTTCCTCCTCTGAGTGAGTCGTAATTGCGGCATCATCCACAAAGAGCAGTTCTCTCGTCAGCACCCTATTTATTTTGGTTGGTCTTGGCTTTCAGCCTTTGGGAATTGAATAGGCCACCATCTGTTCGAGAATGAATGATGATACCACCTTCCTGGTCATGAAAAGGCATGCCTCAAGAGAAGTGAGAAATATATTCCAAAGAGGGTTGGACCAAGTACACAGCCTTGTTTTACTCCGCACTTGATCACAAACTCCTCTGAGGACACACTGTCAAGTTGATGGTGCCTATCATGTCAGTCTAGAACGACTATTTTAAATGCTCTTGATCTTATTGTTGTTTTTGTTTGTTGTTATGATAATTTATTTCTTGTCTGATTTAGTTCCATGGTGATGAAATAATATATTCCTTGAAAGATGCAAAACAATGACCCCTCTTCATTTATTCATATTTTAGACAATCTTCTTTAACTCCACCAATGTGACCCCAGTTGCCATGTGTTCTATGGTCTTCTCTTATCTAGTGGGTTCAAATCCGTCACATGTCTGGTGATATTGTTTCTGTGTGTTCTATCCTTCCATGGAGATTACTAAATCAACTGTATAACGACATAAATTGTGCTGTTAAAAAAAGAAGCTGAAACAAGGAATAAAAAAACAAGCGTGAAACAAGGAATAAAAAACAAGAGTATTGAAAGTACTGCAGATCATTTTTCAAAGGTTGAAAGGCATCTAGAATAAAGGGATGTAACTAGTCTTTGGGTGCACAAGGGATACTCCCATCGTAAAGATGAGGTGCTTGGACTTCTGTCTGTAAAGTCTAGATACACACTGGCTCAGATGAAAGTCTGCATGTGAGTAGTTGCAGTAAAGGGGCATCATTGCAGTTATCAAAGGTAAAAGAATCAAGAGAGGGATGTCATGGATGGCACAGGCAGAGAGAACGATTGATCAGGTGACCACAGTGAAGACCATAAACAAAAGAGAAGAATGAATTCATTAACCTACTTGAATCATGGAATCCAATCAGACAAGTTAACCTGATGCCAGGTAAAAGCTGCTTGAATCTGTCTCTGTCCATCACCCTGGAGTACCATGATGGTCCAAAGGTGTGGTGCAGATCATCTCTCCATCTCATTGGCGGGTGGCCGCACATGCGGTTGTAGTTGAATAGCCACCAGGAAGACTCTCACCTTGTTCCATCTATCGTCAGCCATTCGGACAACATAGACGACCCATCTGTACTTTTACACTGATGCAGAGCTAATGACATCCCGGAATTCTAATTTATCGTGTATGTTGGTATTTTGGATGTGGTCTCTAAGCAAGATATGTAGGACTCTTACACCATTTCTGTTTCAGTAATACAAAGCTTCTCTGAATGGATCACACTGGAGATAAAATGACAGACTACCACAGTCATTGTCATCAGGATAGGGGGTGCAGAAACTGGAACAATGGGAAAGTGGACCTCAAGGTTAAACAACTAATGAGTGAAAATGCACAGGATGCCAATGCTGTCATATATATATATCGATGTATCTGAGCTGTGTGTTTACATTTATTTTATATGATGAGCCCCATGCACAACCTTCTTTAGACACCTTTTAAAACCATGCTTGCTTATTATAGTGGTTCTATTCTTTCCTTCCTGGGTGCCACTCAGGTTAGAGAAATTTCAGGATAAAATCTTGCCATCAGAAGTTGATCTTATAGGTAGGTATGTTGTGAGCTTTTCATCTATATATTATCTATGGTCTCTTTTCTGTTATTGTTAACAGATAACTTGTGGCGCAGAGAAAACATTACTCCCACCTTCCCTGAAGGAACTGGATGGGAATTTGTGAACAATCGAGTCAAGCGGGTTTGTGTAGGGCCCAGAGATCAGGTGTGCTGAGTAAAAGAAATGTGTTTGTCATTAAGAATTAAACAAGGCGTGTTCAAATAAAACCTGCCTGTGCTACGCAATGTGGACATACGTGCAAGGAACATGATGTCATATCTGACCTAATGAGCATAAAACTAATGCACGTGTTTATTATCCTCACATTCATAGGATTTGCTGCAGACCGTTGAGGAAATGGCAGGTCTTATATGGAATCCATCCAGGTTTGATCAGCCAGCTGTGATTCAGTTCCTGGCAGCTGAAGGGTGTCAACCAGTCAACATTCATCGCAGAATACAAGCAGTGTATGGTGACAAAAGTGTGTCAAAGACAATAGTGAAGGAATGGGCACGGATGTTTCCGGGGAAGGACGTGAGTTAACTAAAGATCTTCCGCGACCAGATCAGGCGCATATTGTTGCGACAGAAGAAGCCATTGCCGATATTGATGCAGCAATGCGGGTGGACCATCGTCGGAGCTTACGTTCGCTAGCAGAGAAATTTGCTGTGTCGCTTACGTACATTAAAATAGTGGTTAGGAAGAAATTGAAGTATTGGAAGGTTTGTTCACAATGGGTCCCACGGATGCTGGCCAACCACTATTAGAAAGAATGCATGGTGTGGAGTTTGAACCACTTGCTGAGTTATTTTTCTTGCACGGCATCCATTGTTTACCCAAGCAGTGGATTGCGTGTCTGAATGCCTATGGTGACTTTTTCTAAAGAATCCCTGTGCATGCTTGCTTCATAACAATTGCTTTGTTTAATTCTGCCACACTGCTGATGTTTCTTTCATATGAATGTTATAAATCCACTGGGGTGGGTTTCATTTGAATACGCCTTGTAAGTATTAAGATTTGTTAAAGGAGTAAATGACTGGCCAAGTGGTAATGATACCAATCACTTAATAAACAAACCTGGGTTTGAACAACACTGTGGCATAAGTTTTATTTGTCTTCTACTTCGTCATTTGCACTTCATTCTTCTTCTGCGTTCATTCTCAATCTCCCGCTACCAAGCCCTGAACAGGGCTTTGCAAGTAGCAGGATGTAGTCCGGAGAACGGATTTGTGTTATGGTTTGCACTTCAAAATCACATGTATTTTCTCTCATAGACTTAGCAATTTGTCTTAGGTTTCTCCCGTTGTCATACACTTCATCCCTTAATTGAGTTAGGGACAGCTATGTTGTCACTCTGCTTCTTTCATGGAGCTGATCGACTGGAAAACATGTTCTACTGTTTGTTTTGAGTTTCATTTTATTGGATGAGGTTAGAGTACAATTTTTTTTTAAACCCACCCATCTCAATGAGCTACAACTTAGGGATAATGGCTTTTATTCCTCTACCAAATATAAATTATTTTTTTTAGGCTCTAGGAATAGGAATAAATATTTTTATAAAAAATGTGCTCGTGTTCTGGTGGTTTCAAGAGCAATTTCTTCTTCTTCTTCTTCATACGCAGTCAGACAGTAACCATTATTTTTTCGAAAAAAGCGGCGGTCATCCTGAGGCTGTCGCCACTGCCATAGAGCTTGTCTTGCAGTTCCACTGGTGATGGCCACATCTGCTCTCTCTGATCCTCGTATGCCGGGCAGTTCTGCAGAAGATATTCAGCGGTCACAAGAGCAATTTATTTTATATAACCCTTTTTACAACATGTTCTGAAGGTTACAGGGGACTTATTCTTTGCTCCACAAGATCCATACAGGTATTCAGACTTTTAAAAAAGTAAACATTGATATAATTTTGTTAACACAGTGGGGATGACGTAGGCTAGTGGTTAAGTGACACGGCTCACAACTCCGAAGGTGCTCGGTTCGCTCCCCATCACAGCACCGGCCGTTACCCCGGGAAAGCAAACCCTTAGAAAATGCAGGAGGAAGCAGACCCTTACATAAAATGCATGTCGAAGTTGGATGCACTGAGCCAACAGGCGCAAAATAAAAACTGTACAGAGAAGCTAAGCTCAATTAAACAAATGGGGCAGTTGACCTTCAAACTAATAGAAAGGAGAAAAAAACACTGAGCACTTTTTCTTCAAAAGGGAAACTGTATCTAGGAAATTATCCCATCGAAAACATGAATTGTATATTTACCTGGTCTAAGAAATTACAAACTCCCATAATAATAAATCATGAGATTTTACGGAGATAAGTAACAGGATAGTTCAGCTTCAGTCGTATCAAACTCATACTTCAGCAGAGCAGAAATGACACGACAAGAGCGCACGCCTTAAATAACACTGTTAATTTAGCCATGGTACATGGCTGCAAGGTATGGAACCTACGAATAGCAGATGCAGAGAAACTTAGAGTTGCTTTAAGGGCATGGAGCGAGAAATTTTGACAGTCCTTCTACAGGACCAAATTCACAACATAGAAATTTGGCGTCAAACATCCTTCAATGATGATGTGGTGCACATCCTGGCAATAGATGGACACTAAAACTGACATCCTGATATCCCTACAACTTTAAGCACTCAGATATCTACTAGTGAAATGGAGAGATCGCCTGATTAAGGATCTTGGTCCAAAATGGTACTCCAAGGCATCATCATCATGTAGCATGTCCTTTATAGAACATCGCTCCCATCACAGTCTGTCTGAAAGAAACTCATTCCCTTGCCAAAACTCCGGTCTCCGTCACAGTCCTACCGAGGCATTCTTGGATATCTTGGTCCAATCTTTCCTCTTTTGCCTGGTACCATACCTTCCATCACTGTTCTCTCTAGACCACTGTGTCTCTTGATGTGACCAAAGTATTTGCATTTTCTAGGCAAATGGAATTGATAAACCAGTTCCCCTCTATGCTTAACTCTTGCCGAATGTCTGCATTTGTTTTTTTCTCTGTCCAGGGCATTCTGAGGATCTTTCTGTAACATTTTGACTAGAAGGATTCAATTCTTTGTCTGTAAGTTTTGGTAATTGTCCATGATTCACAGCCATAAACTGCCACAGGAAAAACACAGGCTCTCAAGACTTTTACTTTTATCATTTTGTTGGTGCTCTGCCATAATTTCTTCAGGCTGTTCAGTCTCTGCATTGCCATGGCTAGTCTTCTTCTGATTTCTTTCAAGCAGTCGCCATTTTTGTAAATTCTGGAGTCTAGATATTCTTCTTCGTACGCTGTCAGACGTCAACCTGTATTTTTTCGAAAAAAGCAGCGGTCCTCCTGAGGCTGTCGGCACTGCCATAAAGCTTGTCTAGTGTTGCCACTGGTGATGGCCACATGTGCTTTTTCTGGTCCTTGTATATCGGGCAGTTTTGCAGCAGATGTTCAGCGGTCATTTTCCCTGTACCACAAATACATTCGTCAGTGCCACCTATCTTCAGTTTATTGAATAGGTGGTACTGGCAGTGTCGACAGCCCCAGGATGACCGCTGCTTTTTTCGAAAAAATACAGGTTGACGTCTGACAGCGTACGAAGAAGAAGAATAGGTGGTACCTCAGTCTGTTGTGGCCTGTGCGGAGTCTGAAGACCACGACCTGCTCTCTTCTGTTCAACTGGTAATAGGCATCATTTTTTGTGTAGCCGGTATGTTCTGTTTCCCATTTGGCCATGTATCTGGCCCTAATAAGCTTTTTGGACTCTTCGTAGGTCACACTAGAATCTGGTTGTGGTAGTCTTGCACCTTCTTTTGCCAGCCTGTCTGCCTCCTCGTTGCCTTGTATGTTACAGTGGGATGGAACCCACTATACCACTACTCTTTTTGGTGCGGACTGCTGGCATAGTTGACAGAGTACTGCTCTTAAATCATTAAGTTCAGTATTTTTCTGGGTTTTTAGTGCTGTGACTACGGCCAGGGCATCTGTAAACAGGATTATCTGGCTTTCATTGCTTTCGCTTGTCAGTATTGCTTCTACTGCAGCCCTCAGTGCCTCTGCTCTGAAATTGCTTGAGTATTTTCCAGTTGCCACTGACAGTGTTATTTTTCTACCATTTGGTAGGCTTAGGAATACCCCTGCCCCTCCGTTCTGTGTTGTATTTGTTACAGAACCGTCGGTGTATGCATGGGTCCAGTCCATGCTTGGGTAGTTTTCCATTATGTACCTCAGTGTTATGTATCTTTTCTTTCTTTTTCAGTCTGGCTGTTCTTGTTTACAATACCTGGTATATTTTCTACCACCTCCGGAATGATATTCTGTTTCCATGTGGGTTTGCGTACAGTAGGGATGGGCTTTGGTATTGTTACGGTGTTCATATGGTCTTCGCTCATCTTTGCTTTAGCTATTTCTGCAAAGTTTCTCCACTTTAGTTTCCCATTTCCAAATCTATTTAGTCTCTGATACATTGGATGGTCTGTCAGTCTTCTGAGTTTTTGTGCTTGCTGCTGGGCTTTGCAGTCTCTTCTGTCGGTCATGGATTGCAGATTTGTAATCTTTTCAAGTTCTACAATTGGCGTTGACTTCATGCCTCCTGTTATAACTCTCATGGCTTGGTTTTGAAGTTTGCTAATTTGATCAAAGTTTGCCTTTGCTGCTATTGTCCATGCCGCAATGTCATACTTGAGAACTGGTCTCACTCTTCCAGTGTACAGTTTCTTTCGTCTGCTCCCCAGCTTGTGCCAGCAAGTTTCCTCATGATTGCCATTCTTTGTCTGGCTCTCATTCGGTTTCTCTCGATCTGACTCCCAAGTAGCTTGGGTTGTCGTTTGGCCGCAGGTATTTGCCGTTAAGACTTATTTTGGTGTTCTGGGGTTTATTTGATAGCGAGAATATTGTACATGTTGTTTTTTCCTCATTTATTTTTACCAGCCATGAGTTCGCCCACTCCTCCAACGATGTTAGGGCCTACTGCACCCGATTGCTTGCTATGGTGAGATTTTTTTCAGAGGTCCACATAGCCAGATCGTCTGTAAATATGGAGCTGTGGACTCTTCTTGGTATATTCTCTGTGATGTTGTTTATATACACCAGGAAAAGTGTGGGTGACAGTACCCCCCCCCCCCCCCCCCCCACCTTGGGGTACTCCTTGCTCCAGTGTCACCTTTTTGCTCATCTGCCCTTGTACTTGAGCTCTGGCTGTTCTGTTTTCGAGGTAGTGGCTGACCTGACCCATCTGTACATTTTCCCACAAACTTCACTTCTTCGTAGCTTGACTTTAAGTTCCTATTTCCACACCTTGTCAAATGCCTTCTCTAGATCCACCCAAACCGCTACTGTATGCTTTTACTCTTGGTATGCATCCTCTATTTCCTGTGCTACGAGAGTGATCTGATCCTCAGTGGATCTGTGTTGTCTAAATCCTGCTTGCTGTGGAATTAGTATGTGTTTTTCTTCCAGGTGTCACATCAGTCTGGTGTTTATCATACGCTCCATCAGTTTGCCTACACAGCTGAGTAGACTGATGGGCGTCTAGATATTCAAAATGTGTAACCTGATTTATTTCCTCACCCACTGTAAATTTATGCTGACATTGTGTTTTGTCGGTGGACATTATCTTTGTTTTATTTCTGTTTATAAACAGGTTTTGATCGTTACTGTGCCCATTTACGGTTGAAATTAGCTGCTCTAGCCTTTCTGCACTTCTTGATAGAATCACTGTGTCATCTGCGTATTGTAACTCTGGAATCTCATACCCTCCAATTGTAAATGGGTCGAAACTTTCAATGTTCTCGCCTTCTCGAACATTTCTCATTATGCATTACTCATATATGTTGTATAGATAAGGTGAGAGGATATATCCCTGTCTTACTCCCTTTTGTACTGCAAACAAATCTGATGTTTGCCCAGATACTCGGACAGCGGCTTGTTGATCTTGGTATAATGTTTCAATGAGATAAATAATATGCAAGGCAAAAGACCAAAATGAGTTTAGGCAGAATTTGGCTTACAGACACGTACTATGCTTCATTGAGTACCAGGATTACAGAATACAGAGAACACAGAATTGTGGAGATATTGGATGGTATGAATGTGTGTGTCCATGCATGCATGCATTCATGTTTGGGTTGGAAGGCTAATAGGATTCCCACTGTTCATTTTTTAGGTTTGGATTATAGCTGATGCTGCATTTTCCAAAATGAAACACGGAGCTGGCGTCATTTACCGTCGAGTGGGCATAACCAGCACTAGACCAACTGGCACTGACTGGGAGGTTGTCATTGGGGTGAGTACTGCTGAAGTGTGTGTGCCAGGACGTTCCTTTAAATTATTTGTGTGTGATTGAACTTTGGTAACTCATGTGTAGATCCTGGGTATCTTTCTGGGTAAGAAAGAATATGGCCACCGTAGCTCCTTTCTTGTTGTTAAACGTAGCTCCATGCATATTGCAAAAGGTGACTAAAGAGAATTGTGCATAGGGTTAGCAGCCTCATCACGTAAAATGAAGTGTGACAGAAACCACCACTGCAAGAGCTCACAATGTCCAGAATCTCAAGCACAAGGCTACCTATAAGGGGCTATCTACAGTGGTGTCCCTATACTTTTTGGAGAGTGAAAGAGGACAGACATGTTTTAGTATTGTTATTTTGTTTGCCATAAAAGTTTATCCTCATAAAATCTCATAAAGGGAAATTACATTGGAATATTTCCTTCATACATTTTGGTAGTAATATAGACAAAATAGGAGACAAAAATTCAGATGTGAGAATAAAGATACAAAAGCCGTGAGGTGCTTTCATTGCACTTGGGAACTTATGAAAATTTAAAGAAAATCCTATATGAAAATAAAAATTGTCAACCCCAATGTAAAATGATTCAATTGTATAGCTCTGAAAAACAAAAATATAATAACAAAGGTGTAGTTTTCGTAAATGAGTGCTTCCACAGAATACAGGGATTTAACCAGTTTGGTAATATCACTAATATAGATCTGTGAGAGAGAACCGCACAGAGACTGATGGAACAGGATATGAGCAGGAGACGGCATTGGAAAGGTCCTAAATTAAGTATTCTTTAAGACCTGAATGACGCTCTGATGAGATAATAATATTTGACTTATTTGTAATGTTGCGTAATGGAGATCATTTTTCCCTCAACAGAGTGGCTGGGCCTACGTGTCCATGAGAGGGGTCAGCGAGATCAAGCAAGAAGGTTACGAGTTATCAGGTCTGGATGATGATCGTTCTAACTGAGGAGCTATGCTGAAAATGGTATAAGGCTGAAAATGGTATAAGGCTGTCGACTTTTGAAAAACTGTTTGGAAAGAGACACCTTACACAGGCTGTCCCTTTTTAATAATTCTCTAACACAAGACAGCTCTGTAGAGACAGCTAAGTTTTGTAGAGAGATCTAAGCTCTATAGAGACAGTTCAGTTTTGTAGAGATAGCTAAGCTCTATAGAGACAGCTACATTTTTTAGAGAGAGCTAAGCTCTGTAGAGACAGCTAAGCTTTGTAGAGAGAGCTAAGCTCTGTAGAGACAGCTAAGTTTTGTAGAGAGAGCTAAGCTCTGTAGAGACAGCTAATTTTGGAGAGAGAACTAAGCTCTGTAGAGACAGCTAAGTTTTTTAGAGAGAGCTAAGCTCTGTAGAGACCACCGTAACATTTTTCAAGAAATGTAACTAGAATAGTGAGATCATATCTGTAAAGTAGTAATACAGGGGTCGGTAACCTTACGGCTTGCAGATCAGATTTTACCTGCCAGTCAAAAATATTTGGCCCACAATCCCAGAACTAAATATCAGATACCACAGCAGGTGTGATCATAAAGATTTTTATAATCGTGTAGACAAGATTGATTTTATATTTTTTGGTGAATTATTTCTTCTTCTTAAGTGTTTGTCACGAAAAGGGTGTTCTGACATGTCGTAATTCACAGTGAGGCTGCGATATCTGCACCTTTTGGCCCGCCACATCCGGTTTCAGAGCGGTATTTTTGGAACCGAGTTTGCCTTCTCTCTTTGATTTCTTCTTCTGTGCTCATTCTCAATCTCCCGCTACAAAGCCCTGAACATGGCTTTGCAAGTAGCAAGATGTTGTCCGGAGAACGGATTTGTGTTGTGCCGCTAGTTTACAGTTTGACTGCGATATTTGCACATTTTGGTCCAACACATCCGTGTTCAGCAGTCTTCTATTTCTATTCTCTTAGCCAGACTATATGAGTGTAGCCGGTTTCCAGGGCCTCCACTTGGAGATGGAATAGGGTCTTGGTCAGCTATGGTTAGCTTTCCCTGACTCAAATAGCCAACTATGAGTCACTGGCTGGTGTCAACTCATTCACTGCTGCATCTCTGGCTTCATGTGGATTATTTATACATTATTAATAATTTATGATCTCCTTCTTCTTCATTGTTCGTTCTCAATCTCCCGCAACCAAGCCCTGAACAGGACTTAGCAAGTAGCAGGATGGAGTCCGGAGAACGGAATGCGTTGTGTTGCTAGTTTACAGCTTGTCTGTGATATTTGCATCTTTCAGTCCGACACGTCCATCTTCGGCAGCTATTATCTTCTATATTGCTATCTTAATTTATTAGCTATAGATGTGGCCTGCAGTCCACTCAAGTACATGGTCGACAACCCCTTTTTGGGAGAACATTGCTCTGTAGTAATGTATGAATCTTATTCTCTGTTAATACACCTTACGAAGCATAAGACCACCACAGTAAGTAGCTTAGCATCATGCAAGAAACTTGTGCCACAGTAATTTATACTCTTTTAGTAGTGGTTTCTTGTAGCAATTTGTTGTACATGATAAGGCTGCTGGCCCCATGTACATCCCTCTTGGAATCATTTACAAAATTTGTTAAGGAGCAGTGGTGCTATTCTTTCTTCCACAGTAAGGAGTCCCCAAATCCTTGTGAACAATGTATGTATCTGCTTGTTATTTATTGTTTAACAAGCATATTCACCTGAGCGGTACCTGGGTTGAATAAAATAGGACCACTGAACCCTTCAAAACTTGTCATAAAAAGGGTGACTAAAGAAAGCTATGCATAGTGCTAGCAACTTCATGATGTAAAACTGGTGCTATTGAAAACTTATCACTGCAAATACTCAGATACAGATCTCCTGGGACTACCATATCTGAGAGGTAAGTTGTTCTCGCTCTAAAAAAAAATGAACAAAAGCACAATTTACCTACAGGCTTAAAGCGACTGCTGGTCTCAAGGGAGGCATGGTTGAGTGTCTATTCATATTGGAGATGGACGATAAACCCAGAGGTCCTGTGTATATGCTTTGTATATAAAGAACCCTTGGCAGTTGAAAATTGAAAAGAGCCCGCTATCAGCTGCTTTCTGGACAAAAATGTCAAAATAAAATGAAATTGTTACCCAGACCTAGTAGGCCACAGAAAGTGAAACCGCAAAAAAACCGACTACATATATACTTTTGCATCTTTATACATCTGCCTTTTTGAATACCAGGATTCCAAATACAGATCTCCTGTAAGCGACCAGCTGTGGTGGTGACCCTATGCTTCCCTTAGAACAAAAAGGTCAAACAATCAATCAATATTTCTGGCATGGGTAGAAAAGAGGGATAACTTTGTCTACCAGTGATCATAGCTATTTATTTCTTTTAATGTTTCTTGAAGTTTGTTTTTTAAATGATCATTTCAAGGTAATGCATTTTGTAGATTCATATCTTAAAATAATGCTTTTTTATCAAATTGAGCATCTGAGAATCAGAGTGGTACAGTGCTCACTTCTCAGCAAAGGTACTGGATTTGATTCCTGTTATCAACATGTTCAGTCCCTGCTATAAATGGGAAGTAAAGGCAGCAAGGATGGGAAAGAAACTGCTATCTAGTATAATTATGTTTTTAACACTTCAATCCCAGCAGCAGTGGGACTACTTTTTTTCTTCAAAAAACCAAATTTAGCGACTGCCATCAAAGTCTTGGTCACATTATCAGGTAGTTTGGGATTGTTGTGTTTGAGGCAGGAGGGTACTGGAAACATTGTCTTGTGGTAAAAACAGCCTTGCTTTGCATGTACTTTCCGTTTGTAGCTCAGGATATACTAAAGAGACACACGATGGAACATAGACATCCTGTCTGTCACAAATAGATTAACTTGAAGAGTGTTATAATCATTTGATAATCATTTGGATACTGCCTCAACAGGGATTCTTAAACTTCTCTGCTTTCACACTTCTCATAAAGAAGGTTACCTCCTGTCCATCCTCAGATTAACAAATGAACCAGCCAGAGCGTAATTGTGAGCACCTATCAGATAGTTATACATCACTTGTCTCAACCTCTCATTCTTCCAAAAATGAATCGTTGAAGGTTATTTGTGATCACCTATCTGGTAGTTTTTTATCACCTTTCTCAACTTTTCATCCTTTCGTAAATTAATAACTGATCCCTTTAAGATTATGTTGATCAAAGTTCTTGTAGTCTCTTCTCACCTGTCCGAACCTCCCATTTACTAGATAGTAGTAGATCCATTGATAAAATAATTGCAATCCATTGTTTTGTAATCTCCTCTCACTTGCCCCAACCTCTCATTTACTAGATGGTAGTAGATCCATTGATATAATAATCACAATCAATTGTCTGGTAGTCTCCTAACACCTTTCAGGACCTCTCACACTTCTCAAATTAAATAGTGATTGATTAATAAAGTAATTGTGATCACCTTCCTGATAGTCTCCTGACACCCGTCTCAACTTTTTGTCCTTACCTAAACTAATATGTGATAAGGTGACTTAGTGGGCTAGTGGTTAAGTGACACGGCTCACAATGCGAAGGTGCTGGGTTCACTCCCCAATCACAGCACTGGCCGTTTTCCTGGGGAAGCAAACCCTTAGAAAATGCAAGAGGATGCAGACCCTTACAATAAAATGCACTTTGAAGTCAGATGCACTGGGCAGACAGGCGCAAAATAAAAACATAATGCAACGCATACCATTTTGGGGGATAGAGAAATAAGGAGAACGCCAAAAAAAAATATGTCATCCAGTCAGTAAGTAATTGTGATAAGATTTGTTGGCTTTACCTTGAAAGTAATCTAAATGTTCTTCTTCTTCTTCTTCTTCGTACGCAGTCAGACAGTAACCATTATTTTATCTAAATGTTCAAACTTCCCTCCTTCCCCAAATTAATATATAAACCAACAAAAAAGTTCTTGCGATACACTTTCTGGAAGTCTCCTCTCATGTAGCCTCTCTGCATGCCCCCTAGAGAGATGTAGAGAGCCTCTTGTTTACAAATATATACATAACAGTACTCACCTGAGAGGTATGCTGGTTGAAAAGAATAGGACCATTCTAACCTTCTAAGCATAATATAAAAGTGGTTAAAGAGTGTTGTGTATAGGAGTAGCAACCTCACCATGTAAACCATTACTATTGAAACTGTTGCTACAAATGCTCGGATGTAGGCTTCCTGTAAAAGGGCCAGTTGTAGTGGGTGGCAATTTGCCTCATTTAGGAGTAAATACGTGTTCATGGGCATTTAACATTGTTAAACCTTCATTGTGAATATTGTGCCATGTTTCATCTTTGCTCTAAATGTAAACTGTTATGCCTGTACTTCATTTATTGCAGTTATTCTTATCCGTACTCTTTCTGGCATCAACTTGATCTATCAATCTAATGAAGTAGTGGTCAGCCTGGTTATTGGTATCTCCATGGAGCTTGTCCTGAGATGGTACGAGAAATAGTAATATGTGCTTTAATTGCTCGGTCTTCTTCGTATGTTTTCATGATAAATCTCAAGAAAAATGGTCTATCTGAAAATGGTATTTAAAAAAAACTTGTCAACAAATGGTACTATTAATTTACAGCAACAAAACAGACAATTTACAGAAACATTCTTGTTTTTCTTTACATCCTTTTAGACATCAACTTGAAAATATAAAAACAATCAGTGGTTAGTCTGAGGTTATCTTGTGAGCTGTTCTCATTTACCTTGATTTAATTTTAGTCCACATTCCTAAAGAGAATTTTTTTACCTGTTGAACTCTAAACCATTCTGGTGGTTTCAATCGCAAGCTCTCTGTTTCTCATGTCTTCATGACATGATCAAATCATAATAACTAAGAATGTCCCCTATGGTCTAGTGGAAAGGAATTCAAGGCCCTATATAGGAGACTGGACGCCGCACAGACCTGCATTTTCCCTAGGTCTAGTAAGCCGCAAGAAGTAAACCACTCATAAACTTACTGCTAATAGTCAAATGTGAGTCCGAAAGGCAAGCCAGGGAAGACATAGGACGGCACCTTCTAAAGGCCGACCAAATAAGTTAGCAGAACAAAAGGATATATTTTTAGCTACCTTGCATTGATACTGATCTGCCTAATTGAATACCAGTATTTCAGTATACTACTAATCTGTCATCTTCATCTAGACTACTTTTCTTAGAAATATAATTCAAAAATTGTGAATAGTTATAATAATAGTTGTCCATCACGAGTGACGAAGACCACTCTCTTTGTTCAGCCGTGTGGACAGTCGTATCTCCTGCTGTGACCGCTGAAATGGATGACTTGCGCAGAGATTTGGATTAAAAGAGGAAGAAACTGCGCCTTTTGTCAACCTCACTCACAGAGCCTAAGCTACCTTTTGTCAGTGGTAAGACATTCATCGAGACGACTGGAGATAGCATAGGATGCAGATTTTGCCTCAGGGTTACCACCGAAGCCTTTCTGTAAACATGTAACCCGCAGCGTAGAAAGGTGGGAAGGCATCTAACGCAGTTTGTCGTGCCTTTTCGATAACCACAAGAGGTCGTATGGACAACACTCAGCGTGTGAGTGAGTCTGGCATCTCTCCCCAGCTGTATTCATCTCATCATAGTAGCATCTAAAATTCCCACACGCCAAATTCGTGAAGGTGAACCGGCATAACTAACCCGTGAAATACGACACAGGTATGAGCGTAGTGCCATTCAGCCGGCGTCCAGACCAGGATAAACGGATGGAAGAAATCACAAAAAAAGAACGAAATAACAAGTCCCGACGGAAAACAACACCACGTTTCCGTGAACACAAGTGTAAGTCGTCGACTAGTGTGAATTTCAGGCAAATCCGTGGTCTGGCGGCATCCATAATGATCCAAAACAGTAGAGAAATGTAGACTCGCCATCTTTGGTAATCAATAATTCTAAGATTATCATAACTTATACTTACAACTTAACTTAACTTAACGTCTTTATACTGGTTTAGAAGACCCTGCAGAGTCTGTATACAACCAGTTACAAGTGACCAATTTAGAAGCTGCATATGATTTTATGAAACTGCCAGCTGGATGGGTATATTACAGAGTTTTGTACTGGAAACACTTGTTTTGAGACTTAATTTTCGGACATTGATATCTGTTAGTATACCTTTAATGCTTGACCGCATGTGTTAAATATTGTATTATTAAATGTGAAGAATTTTGCCATCAATATCTTATAGAAGCTGGCTAATGAAGGTTTTATTTTTTGTGTGCTAATGTCATAATGAGTTTTTAATTGAATATTTTTGTCACATGAATAAACTGAACAGATTTATAGTCTTGTTGTCATTTGATTTCTAATCGTAGAAAAGTAGTTTCAATATCATGTTGCTCTGAATATAACACAGCCTCAAATATGTGCAGAGGTATGGGGTTCAGCTCCCATTACTGGTGCTCTCCAGTTGACCCAGCTGTAAATTGGTACCTGCTTTACTGTTAGGGAAGGAAAGGAACTAGTAACCCCACCTTATAAACAACCCGTGGTCTGACACAATGGAGACTGTAACGCTTGCTTTATCCCTGACAGCAGTGTCTGCTATGATATTACCTTTAAGTTTACAAATATAATATGACCTTAAAACTTTGAATGTAGTTCACATGAAAAATGGGGGAAGATAGACAAAGCTGTTAGTAGCATGCCACACAACTTAAACTTGTTTGTGTTCGGAACCATGAAACAGTACGGTCATATCCCTATCACAAGTAGACTCATTTTGTTGTTGTTGAATATCCATTATGAATAATATTATTCTTTTGTGCATCCTGAAAAGTTGGTTAATTTGTGAGTTGCAGTATCTTTTCTCATGTCCCGAGCGTGCTGATGAAGGTGGACCGGAGTCCTCCAGGCAGTTGTGTTATGCTTGACTTCATCTGCATGTTGCTTACTACTATGGGGATCATGTCGAACCCTCACCTCGTTAACCAGGCTGTCATGAAAACAGATTGTTTTTAGAGACGAGCTATGAGAAAGTTGAGATGGGGGGTCTTGACCAGTATATTTTGCCTGACCCTGGCTAACATGTCTGATCAGTATGTTTTATCTGACCAGACGTTATTCTCCTCTCCCCTAAAATCATTTTTAAAATGTTGCTGAAGTCAACTGCAGTTGGCTGTTAGAGTGAAAAACACAGTACATCATACCCCGCCTTCAGAAACATGAGAGGGAAAACAACATGAAAAATAAATGGTCTTGGATATAACACAGTTCAAGGTTATCCATCTCATATAATCTTATAATTTGTCAACAGATTGAATAACCACTGGGGCTGAAAATGCAGCACAGTGAATGAGCTGACAGCATCCAACTATTCATTGCCGAGGTCAGTGAACCAGAGCTGACCAAGACACTTCCGCCTCCAAGCTGTGGCCCTGAAAACAGGCTCCACTGGTGTAGTCTGGCTAAGAGAACAAGGATGGCAGTGGGAAAACCAACCAGGTACCCCAAAAAGCTGAAACCGAATGTGTTGGGTTGAAAGGTGCAGATATAGCAACCTCCCTGTAAACTATGTGACGGATGAAAGCTGAAGAAGTAAAGAGAAGAATAATCACTTACACAGACTAACATTGACCCTATTACCCAACTGTATTTGCAGACAATCAGCACAGACAGCTGAACATAACCTATAAGCCTGTTATACAAGGGACTTGTCAAAAGTCTTTACCCTGACTATGAAGGAGTAGGAGGAGAAAGTGGAAATTTGACACATATGTAGCTCATTCAATTTGAACTGGACTTAAGAAGTATTAATTTCCCTCCTTGATGGGTTACCCGGTATGGTGCATGCTGCAACACACCTTATTGACTGGATCTGCTACTCTAACGGTTTGTCAGAACAATGGAGAAATCAGAGGCCAGAACTGTGATAAAATTCTGGATGTTGAAGGGAAAAACCCCTACAGAAATACACAGGGAGATAGAACCAGTGTTTGAGGAATTCTGTCCTTCATATGCTTCTATAAAAAACTGGTGTAGGCAGTTTAAGTGTGGCCATTCCAATGTTGCTGATCTTCCAAGATCAGGAAGACCATCCTCAGAGTGCAGCAATGAAAATGCTGCAAGAGTAAAGAAAATTATTGACCAGGATAGGAAAATGACAATTGCAGAGAATTCTAGGTCAGCAAAACTGAATGAAAGTACAGTTTTTAGAATTTTACACAAGACTGAACATGAGAAAAGTGTGTCCGCTGGGTTCCGTGTCTGCTGACATGTGAACCCAAACAAACAAAGGTTGATTGGGCCAGTAGCTCAAAATGTGTCAGTCAAAAAACATGTTGCCGACCATGGTGACAGTAGATGAGACTTGGGGTACCATTATGACCCAGAATCCAAAATTTCCAGCATGCAGTGGAAAACTCCGGGCTCGCCAACACATGTCAAGCCAAGAGCACAGAAATCTACAAGAAAAGTGATGCAGGCTGTTTTATGGGACGTCAAAGGTGTCATATTGAAAGATTACCTGCCTCATGCCAACACGGTTAATGGGCATTATTATGCAGATCTCCTTACCAAACTAAGAAAGACTGTGACCAGAAAATGAGGAATAGCGCTCACTGAAATTCTGCCTTTGCTTCAAGACAACGCGCCCTCCCATAAAGCAAGGCTTGTGCTGCAAACAGCCAACGATTTGAATATTGAAATTCTTCTACACCCACCATATTATCCGAATTTAGCTCCATCAAACTTTTTTTTCTTTTCCCAAAATTTAAAAAACAGCTGAAAGGAAATCATTTTGACAGTGACGATGTCGTCATACTGGCTTGTGATAACTGGTTTAGTTAGAAAAATAGGTTACTTTATTCTGAAGGTCTTTTCAAGGTCATGCAGAGATGGCAGAAATGTATAAATTCAGGTGGTGGCTACATTGAGAAGGAATAAGCACTGTGCCAAATTTCAACTTTCTCCTACTCCTTCCTCTGGTCCAACACAACCAACTTCAGCAAGCTTGATATATATAAATGATTTGGACATTGATATGGGATCCATGATTTCAAAATTTGCTGATGACACAAAACTATGCAGTAGTGTCTCATCTAAAGCGGAAGTGGATATATTGAGGTCGGATTTAGAAAAAATTTGAGAATGGTCTGTAAGCTGGCAAATGGAGTTTAATGTAGATAAATGTACAGTCATCCACATGGGTAGATCCAATATGGAACATAATTACAGAATGGGAGAGAACAATATTAGAAAGGTAGATAAGGAAAGGGACCTAGGGGTTATAATAGATCAGACAGGAAAGGTGAGTCAGCAAGTTAAGGTAGCAGTGAAAAAGGCAAATGCAATGTTAGGTATGATAAAAAGAAATATTAAACATAGAAGCAAGGAAGTGATAGTCAAACTGTATAAAGCTTTAGTTAGACCTAGATTGGAGTATTGTGTACAGGTGTGGAGTTCTTATCAGAGAGGGGATATAAACATGCTGGAAAGAATACAAAAAAGAGTGACAAAGATGATAGTGGGATTCCAGAATTACAGTTATGAGGAAAGACTCAGAAAAACCGGCCTACAGTGTCTAGAAGAGAGAAGAATTCGTGGTGACTTAATACAGGTTTATAAGATGATCAGAGGAATGGATAAATTAGACTATAACAAGTTTTTTTTTAAATACAGCCACCCACAATAAAAAGAGGGCATAGCTACAAGCTGACTAAAGAGAGGTCCAGATTAGATATTAGGAAATATTTTTTTAGTCAAAGAGTGGTGTAGGTGTCTGCTTGGACTGCATTGCCAGGGGAAGTAGTGGAGGCAGAGACAGTTAATGCATTTAAGAATAAATTGAATGCGCATAGCTTTTCGGGCAAGGTGATGTAAATGTAACTGGTTGTATACATGATCTGTAGGGTCTTCTAAACCAGTATAAAGACGTCCAGTTAAGTTAATGAAGGATCAAAATGTGAGGTGTTGGCCAGAATAGCACAGACAATAGCGGCGCTTGCACGGCTTAACAAAATCTGGCAAGGTAAACAGTAAACATTATGCACGAAAATCAGATTAATGCATACATTGGTCCTGTCAATATTTCTGTGCTTGTGAGTAATGGATAATTACAGCTGACCAGCAGCGGAGGATACAGGCCTTGAAGATGAGATGTTTCCGAAGTCTTCTAAACATAACGTGCAACGATCGAGCTACAAATGAGGAAATATGAGAAAGAATTACAATAGCAATAGGGCCTTTTGAAGACCTCTTGGTAACTGTAAAAAAAAGGAAACTCGCTTGGTACGGTCACATATGAGATCAAAGGGTCTTGCAAGTACGATCCTGCACGGGAAGGTGCAAGGCAGACGACGAAGAGGCTGTCCCAAAAAGAGGTGGGAGGACAACATAAAAGAATGGACCAATCTCCGACCAGAAGAGGCACAGGGAGCGACCGCTGACAGAGAGGGATGGCGTGGCGTTGTGATGATGTCTCTATGTGTGTCCCAACGACTTCAATGTCTACAGGATGACCTGACCTGATAATTAATTTAACTTAATTAACTGCATTATGTTGGTTTAGAGGACTCTGCAGTCTGTATACAACTTTATTCCCCTCTACCTAAACTATCGTACACGATCTGTGGCAGGAACTATCCCTCGCGGATCGACCTTTATAGTCATAGCAGACAGTGTCGAAATACAGGAGATAGACCTGGACAAAACTTACAGGGCACCATGCTCATGGTCTACAGAGATTGAGACACCTATGATGATCTATACTAAAAATAACTTTTCATCCAATTTATTTTTGAATGCATTAATTGACCCTGCATCCACTATATAATGTGACAATACATTCAGGCTTGTCTTGGGGGTGACTAAGGAGGGTTTGGCATGGAGCAGGCTACACCGTCCAACACTACTAACGGTTTCAAGAAAAAGGAAAGACAGAAGACTCTACACCTCATAGTTGAAGAAGAGCGACTCTGTCAATTTGTTGACTTACACAAAAGCCCATGTAAGAACTTTATATCAATGGCCACAAATATGTAAGATTTGATTTCTGAAATGGTCATACAATGTACGACTGTATGTGTAGCAGCGTAGATGGGAAACTACAAAATTGATATCCTAGGACTGAATGAAACAATGTGAAAGGGAGCTGAGATAATGCAACTGATCATATAGGAACGTCCACTGAAGAAAGTGCGCACCATTTTGAAGAAAAAAATTGGATTCAATTGAATTTGACAAAACAACTTGGTGATCTGGACTCAGCAGACGACTTGGCTCTTGTCCTACAACCACAATCACATACAAAATAAGATAGGTATACATGATGAGAGGTCAAAGACATTGGGACACAGAATACACAGAGAAAAAAAACATGTGTATAGTAGATGATGATAACTTCTTCCCGAATCAATCTCTGGGACTTGCATCAATTCGTGCCATCTCTAAATACGGCGACTTTCATGGTTTGTCTTTATGGGCTGTGTTGATTTTAGGAAACTATTTGGATTTGAGTCTTGTGTTCTGTACCTGATGTCCAAACATTGGAGGCCTTGGGTCGTGCTCCTGTTTTTCTCGTTCGATTTCTGCTGTGACACTTCTTCGAATCTCGGGTGGTGCAATGCCAATTATGGAGCATATTTGATCAATGGGGGTGGGTATTAGGCACCCTGATACTATCCGACCCGCCTCATGTATTGTTGTTTCAACTAGTTTCGCATGAACAGAGTTTTTCTAGACTGGCACCGCGTTTTCAGCTACGGAAAAAACAACACGAGTGCAGATGTCCGAAAGACTGACGGTTGTCCCCCCCCCCCCCCCCCCCCCCCCCCCCAATGTTGTGCCGGTCAGTTCTCGCATGATATTATTTCTTGCGTGTATCTTACGTTTTGGTTTCTGGCAGTGCGTCATGTAGGATAGTGTGTGGTCTAACTTCACGCCTAGATATTTGGGGGTCGTGCAATGTTTAAGCTCCTGCCTTTGCCATCTAATCTGAAGTTTTCTTTTTTGCCTCTCTATTTCTGAGGTGGCACCACGTACCTTGGTTTTACAAGGATTTGGTTTAAGATGATTCTTGTGGTAGTATTCTGCAAGGGCATTGAGAGAACACGAGAGTTTGTTTTATACCTCATCAAAACCTTTTCCATGGACATCATCATTGATTGTAAAGTTACCTAAAAATAAAGCCTACACCAATGTACAAATTACAGAGGCACTATGTTATTGTCTGTACCATTAACAATTTTGAACATGGGTATTCTCGAAAGACTGAACGAGGTGTTATTGACCACGAGATTTGGGATGAACCAGCATGCTTTTAACCAGAGATCCTGTGCTGACCAGATAGCTGCGTTGATAATAGTTGTCGAACAATTAGTGTTGAATGGCAATCATAACTTTTTATCGGCTTCGATGACTATTAACACGAATTTGATAGCTTAGACAGGGAAACACTACGGGAGCTGCACAGACATTATGGAGTGTCCCAGAAGTTCACTAACATAATTCAGAAGACATGCTTGTTTTTAACCGAACCCGACTTAGTGGTTACATTATCTTCTAGGAATTCTCTTTTATACTGTTCCATGATTTCTGACAGTATGCTTTAATACTTATTTCTTACTTTCCCGATCAAAATATTAAACAATTATGTCTAATGTCTGGCTGCTTTAATGCCAATACATATATTTAGGATACATTGTATTAATCTTCTTTCTATATTGTTAGTCTGATAACTACCTTACATTTTGATCCTTCATCACTGACAATCGAACCAAGCAAGATATTTAAAACGGTCAACCACATCGAGTTCCTGACCGTTAGCTTTTATCCTGCTATTGAAGCCCTTGGCGTTGTTGGTCATTAATTTTGTCTTCCCAGCGTTTATCTCCATACCATAGTCAAGAGCTGTTTCATCGAGTCTTCTGGCCCATTCCTGGAGTTCTGCTTCTGAACCCGCCAACCCGTCGATATCATCTGCAAAACGAAGGATCAAAATGTGAGGTGTTGGCCAGAATAGCAGAGACAATAGCGGCGCTTGCACGGCTAAACAAAATCTAGCAAGATAAACGGTTAGCACTATGCACGAAAATAAGATTAATGCATACACTGGTCCTGTCAATATTCCTCTATGCTTGTGAGACATGGACAGTCACAGCTGACCTTCAACGAAGGATACAGGCCTTGGAGATGAGATATTTCCGAAGACTTTTAAACGTCACGTACAAAGATCGAGTTACAAATAAGGAAATACGAGATAGAATTACAACAGCAATATGGCCTGTTGAAGACCTCTTGGCAACTGTCAAAAGAAGGAAACTCGCTTGGTACGGTCACATATGGAGATCAAAGGGTCTTGCAAATTCAATCCTCCACGGAAAGGTGCATGGCAGACGACGAAGAGGCTGTCCCAAATAGAGATGGGAGGACAACATAAAAGAATGGACCAATCTCCGACCAGAAGAGTCACAGGCAGCGGCATCTGACAGAGAAGGGTGGCGTGGCGTTGTGAAGATGTCTTCATGTAGTCCAACGACCTCACCGGTTACAGGATGACCTAACCTGACCTGACCTGATAACTACAGTTTGTCCTCACGAGACCCTATATTTTAAACTTTGACTTGTTGCGGCCCTTAGCCTGGTATTAGACCCATTCTGTCCTACACAATTATACGGGTACAGCTCAACACGCCAACATACACTTTTCAAAGCCTTTACGAAATGACACCGACCTGTTTGACAAGTCCAAAAATAAATAGACACACAGCATTGGGATACATTTGAGAGCACACCGCCTTTAAAACTTTCATGTTAGAACAAAATAGCTTATGGCATTATAGCGACACAAAATATATAACTTATAAATAACTTTATAAATATATATTATAAGCATGCAAACATTTAAAAAAATAAAATATAAATTATTTAAATACAAAATTATTACTGAATTTAAAGACATTGTATAAGGCGAAGATTATGTTGATAAAATTTTGTTAGTCGTAGTAAGTAACGGTTTTTGATTTACCGCGCTGAATTAGAAATGGTATAGCAGACGAAAGTTGCCAAACAGGTTTGCATTCTTGTTTGTGTCTAATAATAGGCCTAAATACTCTTCAGGCCTATACCCCGGTAGTGTACAGGTTCCATGGATTTGGGTGTGTAAGACGACTCATCTTAGAACATGGTAAGATGAAGATAATATGTTGATGAATTCTGTGAGCAGTCAGTGAATCAACTTAAGGACTAATCAGTCTAATCAAAATCTGTAATCACGAAGTTACTCAAGAATACTCCATTCCGATAGTGATAGTTACTATTAAGCCTAATACTAGTAATCAAGTAACTTAGTAAGTAATGCGTTACTCGCTGAAACTAGACCTATTAATGATTAATAAAGTATAAATATGGCATTACTTATCTTTTAAATAATTTCAGTATGGCGTGTGTAGATATCATCATCACTTATTATCAATATTCCGGTACTACTTGATGAATACTGCAGTTACGATTCTTATAAACAGTCCGTTTTCAAATTACCATATTTTGGTTCTAAAAAAGGCATAAATGAAGCATGTATTGATAGTTAATCTAGATTTTTAAATAGTTCCAAATAATAGGGTAATTTGGTTAAGATAATTATTGACCATTCTCTTCATTACTGCCATTGATTAGGTAACGCGCCAGATCACAGATGACTCTCCAGGAAAAATAAGATGAACATTACTTGGAATGTGTAAAAGACTGGACTATTAGCATACTCACACAATTCAAGAGAGAACTAAAAGACGATGCATATAACCAACAAGACTAGCATACTCACACAATTCAAGAAAGAACTAAAAGACTGGATGTATATAGCCAACAAGTGGGACTGAATATTAAAAAGACAGAAGTCGTGACATTGAATGTAATTAAACTTGCACCAATTAAAATAGGGAATAAAGAACTTACAAGGATGGACACTTTTACATTACTGGAAAGCCCAATTACTCCAGACAGCGGAACAGTCAAAGCTGTCAAAAACAGAATGAAGAAAGCCAGAACAACCTTTGGCAGTGTAAAAATGTTTGAAAGTTGTCGCGGTACAGCACAAACACCAAGATATGATAATATATGAGAGTTGCGTACTTTATGTGCTTCCATATGGTGCTGAGTGTTATAGAGTAGCAGAAAAGAAAATGTCAAAATTACCATCTTTTTACACAACTTGTTTAAAAAAGATTAATAGAATATTTGGACAGAAAACTATCACCAATTGAGAACTGCTCTCTTGGAGCATCCAAGAAGATATGCACGTCATGATAACCTCACAAGACTGAAATGTGATCAGCCATTTCCTAAGAGTATCTGACACTATCACCAGAGGGAAGGCGAAAGCGAGGTTGCTCTAACCCAACTTGGGGATAGAAGTTGAAATGGACAGAATGATCCAAAGCTGGGGAACCAAACGAATGATGACATCAGAACAAGTGAAGTGGATATAATTTGTTGCTACCCTTAAAGATGTCATCAGGCGTAATGGTCCCTAACTACATTAGCAGTCACTGACCAGACATCTATGAAGAAGATAATAAATAATCATCTAATAGTTGCTAGCTCCAACACATGTATTCTAATTGCGAATTTGGCCACACTTTGAAATTGAATAAGCAGAGATAATTGCTATTATGTAGAGAAAAATATTGCTGGCTGTGTAATTAAATTAATAATTTAAGAATGAGAAATTATGAATTTGGAAGTGAATAGTCATCATTGTCACCAGGAGAGATCAAATGAAAAATTATGACATCAGAAGAGTTGTTGTTGTCCACAATGAGAAGGTTTACTCTTTTGTGCCCCCTTAAAAGGACGTTAAGTGGCGGGTTGCAGTATCTTTCCTCACATCCCGGGCGTGCTGATGAAGGTGGACCGGGGTCCTCCAGGCGGTTGTGCTATGCTTGGCTTCATGATGATTATAAATTGGCAGCATAATGGGATGTAAAAGTAGAGCAAGACTCATTTAAATGAGATGAGACTACCACTGATATTTTTATTGTTTGACAGGCTGACCGTCATGTTTCCACCATGACTTTCCTTTGGTTGGTGCAAACTATCTTGCTTCTGAGTATGGGTATGTACATGTACACAAATTATTCAACAATACACACCACTGAGACAATTCTTGTGTACGCCTTGTTATACTTTGTGTGCAATTTGAGAACTATTTTCAGTATATGTATACTAATGGGGAAATTACCGTAAACAAAAAAATTGCATCAAGATACACCGAACATGGAAAATTCTCTCTCTCTCTCTCTCTCTCTCTCTCTCTCTCTCTCTCCCTCTCTCTCTTTCTCCTCCCCCCTCCTCTATCTTTTCTGGTTCTCACAAATATCCCTCCCCATCTCGCTCCCTCCAAAAAAAACTTCTTATGTAAAAAATTAGTTCAATGTGTTAAGTAATTGAGATACTATTAAAACAAGTTCATTCTTTGCTTTGTCCTAGCAGTTCTTGGTTATTGGTTGGGTATCCTCACACTGCCAAAGTCACAATGTCAAAAGTTGGCAGATATCCAGGAAAAAGAAATGTGTTTTGTTTTGTTCTGAGCAGTAAAAGGTGGAAACCCCCACTCACCACCCCTTCCACATCATTGTGAAAATAATTTATGTAAGGACTTTGGTCTTTAAAATTAAGATGTGCATTAACCTAGGCCAAATCTTGCATGTAAGTAATTGTAGACAAATGGCACACATAGGACAAGAATACTGCATATAAAAGAGAACAAGAATTAAGATAGGATAACACAGTCAAGAAAGGACGATTGGTAAGGTGACCACAATTGAGACTATAGTCAAAGAGGAAAAATACATTCATATTAGTAATACTTTCTTCTTAGTTTGTTCTCAAACTCTTGATACCAAGCCCTGGAAAGGATTTTCCAGGTAACAGGATGAAGTCCGGAGAATGGAAAGCGTTGTGTCGTAGTTTGCAGTCGACATGGAACACAATTTAAATAAAGTTGGGGCTGAAGAGGCAGCAGTGAATGAGCTCACAGAAGCCAATGATTCATAGCTGGCTGCTTGCATAAGGATCAGCGACACATAACTGACAAAGACCCTATTCTGTGCAGTCAAGCTGAGAGAATAGGGATCAAAGAGGGAAGGCTAATCTTGTCCTTAAAATGCAGTACTGGAACCAGCTGTTATGGACCGAAAGTTGCAGATAAAGCAGATGTACCTGTGACACAACGTCCTTTACAGGTCGAACGCCAAAGAAGAAGAATGAAGAATAGGATACTGTTGGTATTAACCGATTGAACCCTAGCTACATAGTCCGTAAAATCCTATTTCTCTGTGCTCCTGAGAAAATACACACAATGTAGACATTTGTGTAAAGCTATTTACTATGAAAATACTATGTGCTCTAATTTAGTTATTCTATATAAAATTGACTGAACCTGCTAATCTTCAATGTTCCTACTTCAGTAGAGTGGGGAATATATTCATACAATTTAGTTGATCCATTATGTGGGATACCCCTAGGACTGTATGACGCTCTGAGGAACAGATCTAACTTGAACCTAATCAATGAACGAATGGAAATTTGAATCACATGTTATTGTTCAAATAACAATTTATCCTTTTCAGAATAATCACCATGTAAATCCAATATATCAACCTCAAAATACTTCAAATTACTTTTAAATTGTTTTGTTGTTAGCCTTTTAAAATGGTCTTTTGCTGAATTTGGGGACGGCGTGGCCTAGTGGTTAAGTGGCACGGCTCACAAACCGAAGGTGCTGAGTTCGATCCCCATCACATCACCGGCCATTACCCCGGGGAAGGAAACCCTTAGAAAATGCAGGAGGAAGCAGACCCATACGTAAAATGCATGCTGAAGTCAGATGCACTGGGCCGACAGGCACAAAATAAAAACAACAGTGCAGCGCACACCGCCTTGGAAATTAGAGAAAATAACGCTAACGCAAAAACAAAAAAATATCCTGAATTTAAAAAAAAATCCAAACCTTTTCATCACGAAAATCATTTAAAAAATCATTGTGAAGACATGCTTTGATATTAACACTTCCATATTTGTTATTTCCATGTGTGTACTATATTATGGCCAAAATCCAAACAGAACAGCCCAAAATATGCTTTAAAATAATGGTCCACCCGGCAAGCGGTTGGCTCGGGGAATAGTGTATTTACACACCTTGATATATGGGTGTCAATGGTTCAAAGGGGGTACATGATGTGTTTTGTTGAGATTTATGTTAATCAACAGGATAATATTTGAATTATATGACTGTTTTTCAGTTGACTTCAGCATTGCACAAGGAAATCAGATTCCAATCATATCAGATTATTCAGCAATAAACAATCGGTATCTGCCAGAGAATCTTCCCATTGGTGAGTTTGAAACAGTAAGAAGTGTTAATGAATGGATGATTTCAATCCTTCAATCAAAGCTAGTTTTTGTTTAAGTCATATTAATTCAGACATGGTATTATTCTATCTTATTTACTTTGCTGGCTGAAATAGATGATCATGTCTCCCCACAACATCCAGCAATGTGTAGCCGCTGTTGACTGGCTTTCAAAATGACTTGAATTAGTCACACCTTTTCTACCATGTAGTGTGCATGTTTTTTCTTTTTTTTTCTTCTGGCATAGTTTCTACAAGATGTAGTAGCCACTCCATGCCCAACACTCATTAATCACCACTTACAATGTGCTTAACATGTTACAGTATTACTATGTTTTTCTGCACTGTAAGGCATTCTTTCAAAATACAATATATTAAACTGTCCACTACTATGTCTTTCTTGCTCTTCTGTCTGTTCTCACATTGTGCTCTATCCGTCCTGTACTTATAATTCCCACAAAACATGGACAGTTGCTGTCTGGTGTTTGTAAAGTGCTTTCTTTGTTTATTGACTTTTCCATCATCTCACATGCTCTAATATTTTTATGTCAATAAAATTCAGCAAATTTTTCTATCAAATCTTATGTTAGTGACTTCTCTTTGTCTCTTTGTTTGTTTGTAAATTGTTCATGGTTTGCTTCCATATAATAGACTTGGTCCCACCTAATGCTGAAGGAACTTGTCTTACTTTTCTTTTTTCAACAAATTGTTTGATAGGATGCTATTAATATTCCACAATATAGACTATTATTTATTTTTTATCTGTATCTCCTGTCATGATATTAGAGTATCCAGGTGTTTAACTTGTTTAATTTTGTTTTTACCTTACTTTATGGTTCACATTGCCCAGTTAAATATTATGGGAAGTGTAAGTTGCCTTTCTTGTCTCAAATGGGTTGCGTCAGTTGTCATTCAAGTTATTTGTACCTTTCCCCAGGTCATTTGTGAAGAGCAGCTATAGGTCTTGTCATGTAGAAGCAATACTCCTTTTGAGAAAAGCCCCTGGTATTTTGATAAAATCGCATGCTTCAACCTATTCACTAACATGTCACTGTATCGATGCACTAGTGATCACCTATTTCCTGGAAATGCATCAATATAGAGCCATTAACATCCCAAAAGATGGTCATTATTACTTTCCCAGCAAAAGCCTGTGTTTTGAACTTTTTCTTAGCTGGGTGTCGATGGGTGCTTCCATGACCGTCTCTTACTCTCTGGTTTGTAATAGTGCACCCAGGGCTTGTCTCCTGTCACAGTTTGATGGAGAAAATCATCCCATCATGAGCATAATGGTCCAAATGCTCCAGAAAATCATCTACCGTGCAAGCATGTGATTATCGGACAGCTGCCTATAACCGAGATCATCATGGACAAGTTTGTGTGTAGCATTTTGAATCATGTTAAAATCTACGACTATTTAATAATTTCATCAATAGTGACTCGCCTGTTGCCACGGTTGCTGGTCTCCCACACCACATTTCATCAGTGACAATTTGTCTTTAATTTTGAAATCTTTTTTCCAATTTATACACTCTCCTCTGTCTCAAACAACTTTCTCCATACTAAACCTTCATTCTTCTGTAGATTTCAGAAGGTTTCACACCCTATTACCACAAAAAACAATGCCTCGTTGTTCTTCCACGGTGCAAATTGACAGTGGTGTGGCCATGTTGTATGCTATATTGCACATGTGCATACAACATGATCGTCACAATCTCTACATGGAGAATAGCTAAAGAGTCACTTTGTGTTCTGAAATAAGATTTTCCATTGCACACACTCTTCCATGCATTTAAAAATAAAATTGCTGTTACTTAATGACTATTCCACATATTTAGCACAAGGAGTAGTGTAGAAAGGTTTCTTTTCACTTGACTGTACATAATCTATCTTGTTCCCCATGAAACAAGGCTGCAATTGTAGCTTTCAATGTATTCTTAATTTGGGGTGATCTTCTTCAGATACGCACTTGAGACTCCAACTGCCCTGACCTCTCAATCCACCTTTCTTCACTAGGTGTACCTTGACCTCACCATTCATCTTTTCTCCTGTGGGTTCCAATCCAACCATGTCAATTTATATTGCCAAGCGAATTTTGTAGGGTGTGTTTTAACCATCTCCACGTTTTCTGCTCAGTCTTCAGCTGTATTGGCTGCAGTCTGGCATAGTACTCTTAATTACATGCCATATCTCTGAGTCATAAAGTAAGACTGGTTTTACTAATTAAGTTCTGCTTCCACATAATCTGTTGAATTGTCCATCCCCAATAAAACTGCTCAAATTTGTGACATTGTTCAGACATCAAATGTACTCAAGGTCAGTTTGTATCGACAGGCAGAAGAAGCAGCAGTGAATGAGCTAACAGCAGCCAGCTATGAGTAGCTGGCTACTTGCATCAGGGTCAGTGATGCATAACTGACCAAATCTTTATTCTACCTTCAAAGGGCCACCCTGGAAACAGAGTGCTACCATGCAGCCTGGCTAAGAGAATATGAATCGAAGAGCAAGGCAAACCTAGTCCCAAAAATGTCATGCTGAAATCGAATGTGTTGACCCAAAAGGCGCAGATATCACAGACTCAATGCAAACTATGATGCAACATTTCTTTTCATAATGAACACCATAGAAGAAGAAGTTTGCATCCATGCAATTATGAAATGCCTGCTCTCTACATATTTACAAAGAGATGTAATGAAGAGTTGCATTTTGTTAGATTTCTGACAACAAGGACATCAACTTTCTTGTTAATCTCCAGTTACTTAAGTCTTATTATTGACTATATGTCTTTTTCTGATACACATAATTTTTTTCTCTTTCACTTAACTCTCTCTTTTTTCAAATAGTGCCATGCCATATATATTTGCTAAAACTACAATGTTTTGAAGCACATTTTAAAAGTGGAATAAAAAAGTCAGTCTTATGTGCTGTGCTCAAGATAATTGGTGACTGCAGCCTAGTATTCCTATGGAAAGTGAAAAGGAAAAGCAACATGACATTGGTGTTTTATTTAATGTAACAAAATACTGAGTTTGTTTATGATTACTCAATTGATAAAATCTGGCTGGCTGTATTCATAGTTTGAAATATTGTTTTTTTGGTAAGCTATAAACAAAATGCATGTATTCACATCCATATGCAATGACTGATAACCACTGTTCACATAATTGTACATCATATGACTTGAATATTATTTTACAGGTTATAATCTGGGAACAATCTTAGCTACTGCCAGTAATGGTAGACCGGTCACTTTTGTCATTCAAGACAGCGGTGGAGAGTACTTTGCAATTAATAGTTCTGGGATTGTGATATTGAAGAAGCGTTTTGACTTTGAGCTTGTAACTGTAAGTCTGTTGGTTTGATTCTTGCTAGTATCCTATTTGATATTAATCCATTCAACAGGTGAAAATAGTTTTAGATGGTAGAGAGTAATTATTGATAGTGTAGGAAAGTTTACACCTTAACTCATTCACTTTAAAATATTTTGACCTCTGAACGTCCGTTTTTCTAATGTAGAACTCAAAACACAGCATCACTTAGTTGTTGTCTATTTATCTTCAATAAAGGTTCACTGAAATAACACACATTATGTACCAAACTGTTCACAATTAAGTCCTGAATACAATGGAATACATATATTTTACAAATGGTCATGAACATTTGTGTTAGAGAGATTGTTATTTTAAAAAAAATGTCCCTTCCATCAACACATTATGCAGCTCTAAACCAATACATGAATCATGTAGCAACATTCTATTGATGGTAATCTGCAAGGGAAGATATTCTAAAAGTTACACCTAATTTGCTGAAGTTGTTATCACAGTATTCACATTTTGTTGAAGGCACGTGAAGTTGAAAACTTACTAAAAACTGAAAGCCCCCGATCAACACCGACGTCAGTGTTCACAATTTATGCTCAACCAGAAAAAATGTTCCTGCTGTATTCTAAATATATATAAAATATATACACACACATTTATATTATACACACTTGCATGATTGTGCAGGATCTTGAAACTTTATTGAATTGTTGAACTGTTATTGTACTACATTGCTTGAGAAAAAAAGAGGGCACCACCCCTCTCGTCAGTAGATTTAGTTTCACTTTCATCGCTTGACTTAGAACTAAGACTAGATAAAAGAAATTGAGACATTGCTATGAATATCGATATTTTCATCATCACTACCATTAGCAATAATATAATCTATTTATTACAGAGCTTGTACTGTAGAAACTCTATGTGTTTCACCCTTAGGCCACGCAGCCTTTCACTCACAGTCAATCAGCAATTTTCCTTTACAAGGTGATCAATGGCTACAATCAACTCTGAGGGCCACTACTCTGTAATATATAATATATTATCCAATTCATACTAGGCTATGCATTGTTATAAAACAAATCCTGCATCAGTGTATCAGCTCTGTGGGTCATCCAGTGAAATCTCTTTGATAGTGGCAACCAAATTTGAGGTTTCATATTTCAAGCTGATTTACTCAGAACTTGACAACCCATCATACTCATGGTTTTTTTCAGCTGTAAAAGTTTGTCATATATATCCTTTTTTTTTAAACCTGCAATTATGCCATTTATTCCCATTGATGGGATCCATCTGGAGGACATATAGGGATTGAGGAATAAAGACAGCTTTCCTCTCCTGTCACCATGCATTGTACAGGCTAAGTTTTTATTTTATCCGCAATAAAAAAAAAAAACCTTTGGATTTGGGCCAAATTCTCTTAAATGTTTCATTGAATTATGAAGTTTATGTAAATTTGTTACAACTACTGTGTGTCAGTTCAACTTGTCTTGGTGTAATAATGTCATAGAATAACATTTTTTTTATGGTGATATTTTGCATAAAATGAGCATAAGATTGGTAAGGCAGTTGGAGCATTTCTATATCACAGCTAAGGAACAGAGTTCCTTAGCTGTTGAGACATGCTGTAGTGCAGCAGAGCTGCAAGAATGGGTCTTAGGATAAGTTAGGGAAGATAACGCAGTAAAGAAGGGAAGTTTCCCGACACCTTGATACTGCATACCTATCATCATGAAACCTCTAACACTTCTTACTCTGTGGCACTTTTGCTAGTACACAATGCAGTAGTCTTTGTTTAGTTGCCATACATAAAATTGTAACAAAATAACTTCTTCAGTATCATTTGAATGCTCATTAATGCCCATCACAACAAACTCAGAATATTCATTTCCATTCTCAGTGTTGTTTGATTAAGAGCATGTTTTGATTTTTGTTATTTAATGTCTTATCCTATAGGAAGTCAAGTCAGTTTTAGTTGTTACTGACCAGAATGGACAGTCTAATGTAAGTTCTGATTTCCTTATTTTCAAAGTTTGTGAACTCACCAGGTAGTTGTACAAAAAATGTGCAGAAAAGTTATTTTATTAGTGATATTGTGGTTTCTATTTCAAGTACTCTGTATTCTGCAATGAAAATTGAGAATCTCATGGTGTACTTGTTTGGAAGGAATTTGAACATGAAATGACAGAGAAAGCCCAGAATTGGCCCTTCATGTGTTTAACAGTTTATACATGATTCATTGGCTGTACATGAACAATGCCACCTGGTAATTTTTCTGTGCTTCCTGTAATTTGAAAGTGTATTAACATTCTCTTCAAAGTGTAACTGTACATTGAATATTGCTTGTTGGTACTACTTTAAGTTGTTATGATAGAAACTGGGACGACACTTGCTAATGATGTGTATGAGTATCTTGAGTTCAAGCAAGAATGAGTCACTATGGCTCTTGATCTGGAGGATGCATATAGCAGTATGGGCTATAGTACCTTGATGTGCTGTTTGAGGGAATGTGAAATCATCCCATAGCTGGTTAGCTGAATCACAGCTGCCCTGATGGAAAGAACAATTGCTTTGGATCATGACATCTGAACCTATGCGCGTATGTCCAGGGCTTCCTATAGTTCCCTGCTCTCACCTGTAACATTTACACAATAAAAGTGGCCAACATTCTGATGGCATCCTCACATACATGGCTGGCTTGGATGGGCATGAGATGGTCAAAGATATAAAGTAACTTTACAAGTAATCTCACAGTGTTTTGAGGAGTCGAGCTATGTGGTCAATCTCAACAAGGCTGATGTGATATGGTGCTACTTAAATAACTCCATAGTAAAGGTAAAAAAGAGAATACTTTCATGAATCGTTTCTATTTTTCTACTTCTTCCTCACTCTCCATTTCATATTACTCTGTCCAACAATCACATTCTTACACGATTCCTCAGGGTGAGGCCCTTCCATTGCACTTTGGTTGGGTTTGGTTTGACCACTGAGATTGCCCTAACTATCATAAGTACATACAGACGCACACATGCATCCAAATGCTGGTTAATACATCTTGCTATCGCCTAAAAGACTACAGTCTGTGTGGAAAAGGGTGTGTCTTTACCAGTAGAATACAGAGAGGCAAACCTTTTACCCCAAAAAAAAACAATTACCTCCCCAGCGTAACCCGTGATGGATGTGTCTTTGAGAGGCGAGTAACTCAAGAACCATGTTAATCAAACCATAGAGTGATGCAAGTGGTGTCTGACAGTAGTCAAGACAATAGTTGCTGCAAATCTGATGTAACCTGCTTTTCTTCTTCTTCCTCGTTCGTCTTCAGACCTCAATTTCAATGACTCTAACGAAGGCGGCAGTCGACTCAAGGCTCTGTACACTTCCGTACACCTTTTTCGTAGAAGGGCACTGGCTGTTGCCAAATGCTACTTCTTTTGTCGGTATAGAGTGGACAGGACTGCACAACTGCTTTTCATTCTATCAATCAAAATCTGTGGCTCCTCTCTGTGTATAGGCCGTTTTCCCTCCAACCTGAGCAGTAAAAGCCCATGAACTCTGCATATGCCGTTTCTTTCCAAAGTACCTCTGTCTCTGAAGTGAAGTGTTCTCTCTCTGTCTCTGAAGTGAAATGTTCTCTCTCTGTGTCTATCTCATGTCATCTCTGAAGTAAATTCTTTTCTCTCCGCCTCCTACACTCTACTGAGCGTCTTTTTTCCAATTCTGTCTCAAGTAAGGATCAAACTTAACGTTAATGATCTAAGTCTACCGCTCTCCATGGCCTATCTCATGTAATCTCCTCTCAAATAATGATCCAAGTGAAATGTTCTCTCTCTGTGTCTATCTCTTGTCATCTCTGAAGTGAAGTCTTTTCTCTCCGCCACCTGCTCTCAACTGAGCGTCTCTTTCCAAAGTACTCCTCTCTCTGAAGTATTTTTCTGTAATGATCCTCATGTATCTATGTCGGGATTTATATTTCCAGATCACGTGATTTCCAAAACCGCGCGTTTTTGTCCGTCTGCTTGCCATTAGCCCCCGTTCTATTCGCGTGGTTTCCAAACGACACTGGTTTGTCAGCGGCAACAAGTCTACATCTCACTAATCACTATTGTTCCAGGTGTTGACACATCTGGCCTGAAACTTACGTCGGGTTTTGTCGTGGTTCGATTTGGTTGCTCAAATTCTGGTGGACTGATTTCAGCTGTACTGACTCAAATCCCACGAAGAAGAAAGAAATAAATGGTTGTCTAAACTTCTACCTATATATTGTCTGTGCAGCTAAGATCTATTATACATTGAACTTAATCCACTGACTTAATTGCATATACTTTAGGAAATCTGTATGTTTTGCAGTTTGAATTATAGTTGCTTGATGAGAGCTTTACATTTCTGTCTATTGTTTCACAGCATCGGTTTCTCTTGGCACATACGATTTGTTCTAATCCTCTGCTATTACTTATCTCTTTTATTGTCGAATTGAACTCTGTTATCCATATATGATTTGGTCTTCCTATATTTCTCTCCTGGAGCAGAGATTGCGTTGCTATGCTCTCAACTGGTTTTGTTAATGTATGTTCTATCAAATACCAGCATTTTCTTATCATCTTCCATTCCACTTTTGTTAGTCTTTTTCTTTCCAGCAGTTTCACATGAGTGATCTGTAAACAACATTTACAAAGAGCGTATTTTGCTGAAGTAAAATATTTGGTTCCACAGAGGCGTGATCTGTAAACAACATTTACAAAGAGCGTATTTTGCTGAAGTAAAATATTTGGTTCCACAGAGGCGTGATTGCAAAGTATTTGTGGACGATGTCAATGACAATCTACCAGTCTTTTCTGACCCTGCCATTTTCCGCTCCATACCAGAGGTAGGTGGCTGTTCATGGTTATTGTTTGCAGTTTGGTTAACATTGTTTATTATTATGTTTTACAAATATTTATACATCTACAAATAAATTTGTGTCAGCTACAATTGAATATCTAATTATTTAAAAATAACTTGCTTGTTTTTTAACTTGCATTTAATTCCATTAAGTCAATACTCAGAGATGAAAGACACCGCGCATGAACACACACTTTCAATTCTATGGTAATTCCAGCAATAATTCTCAGATGCCGAAAATCTCAGTCACTCAGAGAGCAAGGGAACAGTGCATACTTAAAATTTCTATACGAGATAAGATCCGAAACGAAGAAATACGACATCAAACTTTGTTTTGAGACGTTGTAGAAGCAGCGATATCACACAAACATATTAGGTTGGACATGTGGTACGCATACCTGACAATAGATGGACACGTGGTGGAACAACATTTTTGGTGGCCATATGCCTGTACAAGGGGTCGCCTACTTTTGTGATGGCAAGATAGACTGACCAAAGACTTAGGTGCGCATTGGTACAGCGTTGTAAAAGATCAGGACGCATTCAGAATATTGTTGGGTTCCTTGCATACGGCACATCTGCTGGACTGACGCCAAGGATAATGTGTAATATGTGTACCTGTATTGTGAAATATGAAACTGTATAAGGACAAACTTTCATATTTTAAAAAAGACAACATATGTTCTTTGGGTGCATATTTATGTTTGTAAATCGCTTGAATATATAGTGTAAATAGCAGACAGAATTATGTTAAACAGCAATTAACATACTGCATGGGAACTAAGACGGTAGTCCAGTCAGGGACAACATACTGGTCAGGATGTCGCGTCAGTGTCAGGCACAATACACTGTACAAGACCACAGTCTCTATTGCATGTCCCGTTCCCTGGAAACAGGCTGTTTTCAAGGTGGCCTGGCTGACAAGAGGTGGATTGATGTGATCCTTGTAGTAGTGAGTGCCACACAGATGAAGCTAAGCATAGCACAACCGCCTGGAGAACTGTGGCCCACCTTCATCAGCATGCTTGGGATGCGAGGAAGATACAACCCGCCACTTAACGTCCTTTTCAGGGCGCACAAACGAATAAACTTAAACATTAAACAACAACAATAAACTGCATATCTCTGCATATATGTCAGTTGTGGATGTTCATGGATGTTGTTTGCGAATGCCCACAATGAGTAGATTGCTCTTTGGTGCACCCTGAAAAGGACCTTAAGTGGCGGGTTGCAGTTGCTTTCCTCACATCCTGAGCGTGTTGATGAAGGTGAACCAGGGTCCTAGAGGCGGTTTTGCTATGTTTGGCTTCATCTGCGCGTCACTCACTACTATGGGGATCACGTCGATCCCTCACCTCGTTAGCCAGGCTACCATGAAAACATCCCGTTTCCAGGGAGGGCTACTAGGAAGCCGATGTGAGGGTCTTGGCCAGTGTGTTTTGCCTGACCCTGACTAACATGTCTGACCAGTATATTTTGCCTGACCAGACATTAGTCTTCCTCCCCATGTGCATGAATGAATCATATTATTATTTCCCCAATATTGGACCTAGGGATTCACACATTGCCATTTTCCTGATATCGTTCTGTCAAATCCGATCAGATCATATGAGCATTTTTCACTTCAAATTTCAGCATTTTCATTTTAAAACAAATTATTGATAAGAGCCGCCTGTACATTTCTATAAATTGTAAAAACAAATAACAACAGAAAGAACACTACGGTAGCCTGATAGCAGACACTGTCATCAGAAATGAATTGCTAAAGATTTTGTTTTGTTTGTTTTTTTTTTGGGCGTTAGCCTATTCCCCAAGGTGGTGTGCGTTGCACTATGCTTTTATTTTGCACTGGTCGGCCCAGTGCATCCGAATTTGGCATGCATTTAATGTAAGGGTCTGCTTCCTTCTGCATTTTCTAAGGGTTTGCTTCCCCTTCATGCTAGGTCTCATATTTTGTCAGGTGAAGTAACCATGCCCTTTCCTTGCTGGTTTGCTTTTATTAACTGTAATTGAAGTACCCAGTTACAGCCTATTACAGATTAAAAGAATGCAATGACCTAAGCATGAACCCAGATCCTTTTTTGTTAAATTAGCCTCCAACCACATTGCCACTGGGACTCTCATGTTGTTGTTGTTGAAACTTCTTGTACTAAGTTAAATTAACTTTTGACATTTCTTTGGTAGCAGGTTACAGCTGCTCCTCTTTTTTTTACATCCCAAGTCGTATTTGAAAAGGTGGATTAGAATCCTCCTAGCTGTAGTGCAATGCATGGCTGCTTAGTATGCTCACCAGATTACAGAGTCGATCCCCACCTCATTGGTCAGATTTTTGTGACACAGTCTGTTTTTAGGAGTACAAATCAGGAAATGGGATTGGAGTCTTGATCTATGTTTCTTTTGACCTAAATTTCTCTTTGCTCTCTGGGACTTTCATTAAAACCAATTTAGCTTAAAACATATTTAGGTTTGGTTTTTGGCAGATGTATACAAGCTCTGTTACATGAGGTCAACAAATGGACTCACATGATGTGCGAGCAAGATGTATCAAAAGATTCACTACACATAACTAGAGTCCAGAATTCCATGACATTCAGAAACTACATAATGTGCGTCACACCAAGAAAATTGAGTCTTCCAGAGTCTCAGGGCTAAGATACAAAATCAAGAAAAACTACAAGACCACATAACTCAAAACATGATCAGAAATCAAGAAAATGTAATCATGCCCCAATATAACCAACAGGTTGTCTATAACCAAGACTGAATGGGATGTGGTCTGGCCATAAGTAAGTAAACAAAAATCATGCAAACAATTTTTAAAAAAAATTCCTCTTCAGCTGATTAAATGTAATTTTCAGGACGAATGCTTAAGAAGAATAATACTTTTCAGTGGTAGACACAGTATCACTTTAGTCAGTACAAACATTTTAATTTGCTACAAAGATGAATGTGTCATCTGTTTTCAGAATGCACCAATTGGTTATAATGTGACTGCCATCGAAGTCACTGATATCGATTTTATGAACTCACAAATCAAAGTTGTCTGTACCAATGATACAGAGTTGGTAGGTGTGCTCTTTGTTTTCTATAATGAATGTATTGCTTATAAAGTTGATGTTCTCAATGTACTCTCTGTGGTCAGGAAAGTGTCAGAACTTTAATGGTTTCTGCCTGGGATGGGTAGGAAGTCAACAGACGCCACCAGCATTATTTTTCAGTGCGGTTTCCATCTGTAATACTGATTATGGTTTCCATAATAATATTTCACATTGATTAATATAAAGTGCTCTATTATAATGGGCTACTAAAAACGTGTGAAATGTTGCTTCATGCTTAGGAAATTTGGCAACAAACCAAAGTGTCATAGCTCACTAAAGATTTATCTCATTGTAGTTAGACTTTGGCCTGTGAAGGAATTTGTTAGATAATTCAGTATACTAAGCCACAGTGTGTATGAGGTAGAGTGGCCAGTTTCTTTCCTCGCTGCCTACTTCCCTAGTCATATGTCAGATTCCCATTTACAGCTGGGTTGACTGGATTCATGACGGTTGTGAGAGTTGAACCCCGTACCTTTGCCGTGAAAAGTGAATGCTCTACCACTGCACTAATCAGATGCTCCACGACATACTAGTTGAGAATAACTAATCTAATACTCATGTGCAAAGCAAATCACTCATTTGAAGCTGATAAATTACCCAGTCAATTATAGTTGTTAATATTGATGTTTGAGCGCTGCTAAGTATAAGTTAATTTCTGTATTGATTTTTCTACTATGAGGAGTCTTAAACTGAGATTGATGGGATCCTCTGAGGTTTACTGCACAGTTGTTACTTGGGGTGCTAGAAGGAGTGCAAATACTACTGAATGGGGGTCCTCAGACTTCTGAAGTCTAGGAGCCATTTGTGCGAAACAAAAACAATAAAATAATGTGGCAGCCAGATTATAACTGTGTCAGGATGTTACACAAATAGTCTGTATAAATGATATCCAGTGTCTAATGGGGCTGGATAAAAAAAGCTGTGAATATGATTTGTAACAACAATTCTGTTTGCAACCAGGTAGTCATCTTCACAGGTGCCTTATATGTACTGTAAGCTCTCTACAATGAGTTAAGTAAGGTATCTGCCAGAATGTGAACCACACTTATATGGTTACCATCCCACTGTGGCATACCAGGGAAATAAGAAGACAGATAGATTACAAAAAGGGATGAAGATTGGGACCAAAAAAACATTGAAATTACTTAGTTTGAGAAAAAGAAAAAGAGAGCCACCCAGCCTGTGAGAAGAGAACGAAACGAATCCAAAAATAACGATTACACCCTTAACCAGCAGGGACAAGGCACAACGGACTGAACAAATACATGTACATGCTTTGATTATCTGCTTTGTCAATGTGCACATGTGGACTAGATAAACAAACTGCTCAGCATGTATCTCAAGACTGTTCATTGAATAGGAAGGCAAAGGTCGCTGTCCATCGTAGACAATGATGGCATAATTAATTTTGCTAGCGCTATTTTTAGTAAGGATTAGCTGCGCTACTTTTCATCCTCACTCTCTCGTCTCATGCTGCCCGAACCCAGGGGCAAGTGAAGGACAAGACGACTAGGGGGCAACTACGAGATGCAGGGGACTCCACATCAAGCACCCGTGAAAAAGACGGTGGAGTCCGGAGTCGAACACACACCACCCGATCAAGAAGCCGACAGCTTAACCACTTCGCCACGGAATCCCCTTGAATAGGAAGATACACTGGCAAAATGATCCCACAGTGAACTCAAAACTGCGAACATAAAGAGCAGCTCTCTGCCGAAGACGGATGCGTCGGACTGAAAGGTGCAAATATCCCATCCAAGCTGTAAACTAGCGACACAACGCATTCTATTCTCCGGACAACAACTTGCTACATGCAAAGCCCTATTCAGGGTTTGGTAGCAGGAGATTGAGAACGAACACAGAAGAAGAAGAAGAAAGAGTAGCTGGACTCAAGACCTCTTCACCAACAGATGTCCCCTTTGCATATTTTTTTATAGAATGGTCAGATGTACTCACAGACACAGATGTATGACAGAATTCATGACAACTGACAATACAACTAACACAGCTAGAGGTTAGGTTGACAAAAACGACATTGTTAGGACACACTCTCACATAGAAACATAACAACTGAGATTGTTAGTCTATATCCCCATATAGAAACAGATTGATAGGACACACCCTCAGATAAAAACATATAACAATATAACTAGACTGATTTACTTAGTCACTCCTCTTCTACCATGAGTTGCAGATATCTGCTCTATTGTTTTTTTGTGACCTATAATTCCTACATGATGGGGTAGCTGGTCACATGCCCAATCTTACTTTTTCCACATACATTATGCCTGGCAGATTTCAGTGTTACTATTCATTGTACTCCATTAACACACGAGTGACCAAACACTAGAACAACCCCATTATTTTGGAGGGGAAATCAAGTGCCAAAAGTCATTAAGCTTTTATAAATGATGCCGATTGTATAATGCTTTTGTTGTCAAAATTGCATGTTTGGTTACAGATAAATTGTGTACAATTTACTTGTTGAATTTTATACTGATGTTTTTTATCACCACAGTTTGCAGAGGCCTGTAACACATTTCGTTTGGTGGTGACTACCAGCACAAACAGATATTGGAGAGGCTTCTTAGTTTTGAGCAAGACTCTTGATTACGAGATCAAGGTGTCTTACAACATCCGGCTGATGGCATCTGTGAGTTCTAAATACTTTTGCGTCTGAAACTGTTTTGGTTATTGCAAGGGTGCAGCCTTTAACTATTGTAGATAGAAAATGTGTGTTAGTTTATAACACTTCGTTTGTCTTATAATTTCATCTCATCTGTTCATTTATGCTGTAAGACATCCTGGAGAGATGCAGTCTATTTTATGCCATCTTTGTGACCATCCATACCTCTCTAGTATTTCTCTAACACCAAAAATCCATCAATTTTTGGCCTTCTTCTTGCTCTGAAGCCCTGGTGTTATATACTCACACAATGAGTAGATTTGGAGACAATCTTGTAGGTCCAAACCTTTGAATTTTCTCTCTGTCCAAATATCCTATTTACATAGGCTCGACGGCACATTTTTTTCTTTTGTTCACTCTTCCCCCTGTTCTTTTCCACCTCTCTTATTCCTTATATATCTCTTGTATTATTAGCATGTTTATACATCCATTTCTGTATTCTTACATTTGTAAATATATCTGTTTGTCTGTGTGTGTGTGTGTGTGTGTGTGTGTGTGTCTCTCTCTCTCTCTCTCTCTCTCTCTCTCTCTATATATATATATATATATATATATATATATATATATATATATATATATATATATATATATATATATATATGTATATATACATACATACATACATACATACATACATACATACATACATACATACATACATACATACATACACACATACATACATACATACACATTAATGTGTGTGTGTTTGTTAATGCTTATACTCATTGGTTCATATATTATCAATTGGTCTACACTTTCTAAATGACATGCTGTGCTTCACACATTCCTTCTGTCTCGCATCTGTATCAGTTGTCATGTCTTTGCTTATTTCTGAATTATTAGATGTTTTCATTTGTTCTTTGCTCCTGACGAAGGCTTTGTGGTCATAATATAGATTTCATTTTTTGTTGTCCTGGTACAGTCTCTGGACCTTTACCTGAATATGCTTTTATATACTAGGTTTAAATAATTAACTATTAGTCAAAAATTTATTTATAAAAATATTTGTCATTTATATCTGCTGTTGAAAAATGTATAACCTGGTGGGTTACACAATGGTGACCTCTAATTCTATAGTAAAGCAACTATTGTACATTTTTTTTAATCACTGAGAAAAAGATTATCAAAAACTTATTTTATATTTATTTAATTGGTTATTGTTTGTAAAATGTAGTCCAGACATGCAGAATTTGAAGAAAATACCATATATTTACATAATTTGTAATCAGTAAACACTTAAGATAAAAGCATGTGTAAAATAGTGTATGGTTGAACACTGAAGCAAACCCATACAAATTATTGGTAATACATACAATTTGGCATCCATGAACATGATAGGGACTGCTAGAAAAAATTGCAATTTTTTCATTGGCAGTCATTGTCAAGAAAATAGAAATAATAATCCATAGGAAACAAAATTATACAGATTGCACCATCAAAGTAAATAGGTCTCTTAAAACAAATCCATATTTAAATGCCAAGGGCCGCTAATATCATTAGGAAGATTTTAATTTTGGCTTTAGCCTCTTCTAACTTGTAGATACCATTGTAATCCGCTGTAAAACTGAAAAATTTGGCTCGCTGTGATATCAACACAGACTTCTGAAACTTGTGATTTAGATTGTGCATTATCATTTTTTTAAATGGCACTACAACGTACTGACGCCCATCATGCGCATTGACATTCTTCTCTAAGATTATTTCCGATAGGTAGGCATGAGAAATCTATGTTTCAAAGTCAACACATTACCGGAGGAAAGTTGAGCTTCAAGACCCAAGAAATTATTTATTATATGATCCGACCAATGATTATGGGATCAAGATGCTGAGCAGTGCATTAGCTGCAGCGATCAGCAACCCAAAGCTAACTGCTAGCGCCAAGGCCAACGAATCAGAGCTACCAAGACTCCTCTACACCTGGTAACAGGCTGCAACAGATCAGACTGGCTAAGGAGAAGGGATTGAAGAGGAAAGACTAACCCAAAGCACACAAATACCTGTTCAAGTCAGTTGTATTGAACCGAAAGGTGCAAATATTGCAGTCGAGCTGTAAACTACAACACAATGCATTCTGTTCTCTGGGCAACATCCTTCCACTTGCAAAGCCCTTTTCAGGGCTTGTAAGCGGGAGTTTTAGAACAAAAGAAGAAGAAGATCAATGATTGCGCATCTGGATTACCTGTGGATATTCAAGACATGTATGATTCAGTCTTTGACTGGGACATATAATACGAAAGGCATGTGCAAAGAAATTAACAAAAAAAGTTTTCCTTTCCTATTTCCACCTCCGCATTAATGCCATTTAATGCTTCATACTAATAATGTAATTTTTATTAGGAATACTTCATGTCATAGATACTTTGATTATGTGTCTTACGATGTTTCGATTGTAATTTTAGCTCAATTTACATTTATTTCATTTTGGATGTTTTATTTGATGCGCGCAACTCCGGCACTTGGCACGGATGGAAAGATACAAATCAGTAAAATTAGCATGGACTGGAAACAGTGGAGAAAAAACAACTGATTTTTTGCCTCCAGCAATGATTGAGTCAAATCCATGCGTTGATACTAAAATCATATTCAGAGATATCTGATATGAATATCAGTACAGAAAATTTGTGTGCACTTAACTGCAATGCATTCTACACTAATAAAACGTGTGTACAGAATAAATAAATTAGCTCATGTCATGATCATTGTAGTCTCCTGCACACATTTTCTTAAGTCAAGAGCATTAAACCATCACCACTGTCAAACAAACCCCAAAACACCAAATTAAGTCTTAACGGCAAATACCTGCAGATAAACGACAACCCAAACTACTTGGGAGTCACATTTGATCAGCGCATGACATGGAAAAGTCAGATCGAGAGAAACCGAATGAGAGACTGAGAAAGAATGGCAATCATGAGGAAACTTGCTGGCACAAGCTGGGGAGCAGATGAAAGTATACTAAAGAAACTGTACACCGGAAGAGTGAGACCAGTTCTCGAGTATGGCATTGCGGCATGGACAACAGCAGCAAAGATGAACTTCGACAAAATTAGCAAACTCCAAAACCAAGCCATGAGAGTTATAACAGGAGGCATGAAGTCAACGCCAATTGTAGAACTTGAAAAGATTACAAAACTGCAACCCATGACCGACAGAAGAGACTGCAGAGCCCAGCTGCAGTCAGAGAAACTCAGAAGACTGACTCACCATCCAATGCACCGGAGACTAAACAATTTCAGAAATGGGAAACTAAAGCGGAGAAACTTTGCAGAAATAGCCAAAGCAAAGATGCACGAAGAGCCCATGAATGCACTAACAACACCAAAGCCCATCCCTACTGTACGAAAACCTACCTGGAGGCAGCATATATTTCCAGAGGTGGTAGAAAATATACCAGGTGTTAGAAACAAAAAACTGCTAGACTGAAAAAGAAAGAAGAGATACTACCCTGAGCTACGTATAGCAAAACTACCCAAGCATGGACTGGACCCATGCATACACCGACGGTTCTGTAACAAACACAACACAGAACGGAGGGGCAGGAGCATTTCTGAACCTACCAAATGGCAGAAAAATAACACTGTCATTCTCTACTGGAAAATACACAAGCAATTTCAGAGCGGAGGCAGAGGCACTGAGGGCGGCAGTGGAAGAAATGGTGACAGGTAAAAGGAATGAAAGCCATATAGTCTTGCTTACAGATGCACTGGCCGTAGTCACAGCACTGAAAAGCCAGAAAAATACTGAGCTTAATGATTTAAGAGCAGTAGTCTGTCAACTATGCCAAGTGTCCGCACCAAAAAGGGTAGTGGTACAGTGGGTTCCATCCCACTGCAACATCCAAGGCAACGAGGAGGCAGACAGACTGGCAAAAGAAGGTGCAAGACTACCACAACCAGAAACTAGTATGACATATGAAGAGTCAAAACGGCTTATTAGAGCTAGATACATGACCAAATGGGAAACCGAACACACTGGCTACACCAAAAACGATGCCTATTACCAGTTGAACAGGTCGTGTCTTCAGACTTCGCACTGGCCACAATAGTCTTAGGTACCACCTATTCAACAAATTGAAGATAGGTGTCACTGACGAATGCCCGTGTGGTACCGGGAAAATGACCGCTGAACATTTGCTGCAAAACTGCCCGACATACGAGGATCAGAAAGAGCAGATGTGGCCATCACCAGTGGCAACACTAGACAAGCTCTATGGCAGTGTCGACAGCCTCAGGATGACGGCTGCTTTTTTCGAAAAAATTAAGGTTGATGTCTGACTGCGTACGATGAAGAAGAAGAAGAAGAAACCATCACCAGTTCTAAGAGCATGAAGACCATGCGTGTAAAGTACATTGGCTAAGTAATGGAAAGATACTGGGGCGCTTTTATGATTCTTATTGCATGAATATGAAAGAAAAGCTTTGCGGAGGTTGGAAAATAAAAACTGGCAATGTAATTTGTCATTTCTTGTAGACATTATAAATCATCTTAATGAACTCATTTCTAAGTTACAAATTCAAAGACAGTTGGTTCATGAGCTGTATGGGTGCATTGTCATTTCAGAATAAACTTTGATCCTGTGAAAGTCAACTAAGGATTGGCAATACTTATTGTTTACACTTGTAAACCACAGCTTTGATTTTGATTGCGGTTCATTTGCAGACAAGTTGAATTCTTTTAATGATGAATTATTCTTCTTTCTTCTTCTGCGTTCATTTTCAATCTCCCGCTATCAAGTCCTGAAAAGGACTTTGTAAGTAACAGGGTGTTGTCCAGAGAACAGAATGTGTTGTGTCATAGTTTACAACTAGACTGCAATATTTGCACCTTTCAGTCCAACACATCCGACTTCAGCGGGCATTTTTAAGTACCAGGTTAGCCTTCTGTCTTCGATCCCTACTCCTTAGCCAGTCTACTCTGTTGCAGCCTGTTATCCAGGATCATTGGAGGTGTGTAGAAGGGTCTTGGCAGCTCTGGTTCGCTGGCCCTGACGCTAGCAGTCAGATTTGGGACACTGACTGCTGCAGCTTATGCACTATTCAGCATCTTGATCGCGAATGAAGGATTCAACACCAGGTTCCATGATTTTCAAGCATTTGAAGCAAATTTCAAAATCTTATCTTCTCTGTTTCCAGTTGCTGTGGAGTATGCTCCACTTTCTTTGCAAATGAAACTTATTGAACTACATGGGAACTCAGATTTTGAGACAAAAATCAAGGTTGACTCACTGACTGACTTTTATAAGAAATATTTATGTATTTATGCATCAGAAACTTATAAATTTTACTCAGAAGAGAATGCCATTTGGAATCACTTACATCTGCAAACATTTTCAAAATTAAGAATGAAGTTTGCTAAATCTAAAACATGTGTAAGAATAACGGATTCACATCTATAGAACACTTTATGTGTTGAAACTTCAGTTATTTCCTCTAACATTGACCATCTTGTGAGAGACATGATGTCCCAAATGTCTTATGTTAACTTAATTATTTGATCTGTAGCACAGGATTTTACAAATTCACCATGTATATTAATTAAAATAAATATCAAATAATAAATAGCAGAATAAAGTTATAGTGAAATGTATATTTTACTATTAATCTACTCATACATTTTTTGCACTAATGACATAACTTAACATAATGACATTTAAAAAAATAATTTGTCAAATAAATACTAATATCTTTAAATTGTAAAATATCATTTGGTATGGCCTGCTGATATATTTAAAACTCTATATCCGGCCAACATTGTTGATGAAGTTGCACATGTCTGACTTAAAATATACTTGTTTTTGCAAACATAGACTACTCTGTTTTAACATTTCTTAGCCTTGGAGTTCCCCTTGTGGAAATGAGAAGTGTTACATGGAGATAATTCTGTCATGATAGAACCTAACAAAATTATTTAACAATAAATAGACAACAAAAGTGAAGAACAGCAACCTAAGTTCAATGACGAATGCAAACTGGTACTTTAACCCTTTGATTTAACTTAACATAACTTAACTTATTTAACTTAACTTAACATGTCTATACTGGTTTAGAAGACTCGGCAGAGTCTGTATACAACCAGTTACATTTACATTACCTTGTTCTAAAAGCTATGCGCATCCAATCTATTCTTAAATGCATTAATAGTCCCTGCTTCCACTACCTCCTGTGGCAATGCGTTCCAAGCATTCACCACTCTCTGACTAAAAAAATATTTCCTAATATCTAATCTGGACCTCTCTTTAGTTAATTTGTAGCTATGCCCTCTTGTTCTTGTGGGTGGTTATATTTTGAAAAACTTGTTATAGTCTAATTTATCTGTTTCTCTGATCATCTTATAAACCTGTATTGTCACCTCAAATTCTTTTTTTTTTTTAGACACTGTAGGCCGGTTTTTCTGAGTATTTCCTCATAACTGTAATTCTGGAATCCCACTATCAGCTTTGTTGCTCTTTTTTGTATTCTTTCCAGCATGTTTAAATCCCCTCTAAGATAAGGACTCCACACCTGTACATAGTACCCCAATCTAGGTCTAACTAATGCTTTATACAGTTTGACGATCACTTCCTTGCTCCTATGTTTAATGTTTCTTTTTATCATACTTAACATTGCATTTGCCTTTTTCACTGCTACCTTAACTTACTTACTCACCTTACTTGTATGATCTATTAAAACCCCTAGGTCCCTTTCCTTATCTATCTTTTTAATATTGTTCTCGCCCATTCTGTAATTATATTCCATATTGGATCTACCCATGTGGATGACTGTACATTTATTTACATTAAAGTTCATTTGCCAGCTTACAGACCATTCTTGAATTTTATCTAAATCCAACCTCAATATATCCACTTCTGCTTTAGATGAGACACTACTGCATAGTTTTGTGTCATCAAAAAATTTTGCAATCATGGATCCCATATCAATGTCCAAATCGTTTATATATATCAAGAATAAAATTTGTCCCAAAACCGAGCTCTGTGGCACTCCACTTTTCACTTCACACCACTCAGAGTACTCCTTATTTATGCCCACCCTCTTCCTTTTTCCCGTTAACCAATTTTCAATCCATTTGGCAACTTCCCAACCAATTTCATGTAATTTTAATTTTCAAAATAATTTTTGATGAGGTACTCTATCAAAGGCCTTTGCAAAATCTGGATAAATAACATGAATAATAGATTTGTTAAGTACGATCTCCCTCTAGTAAACCCATGCTGACTATTTCTGATTAGATTAAACTTGTCTAAATGCATTACAATGTTTTCTTTGATTATTGATTCTAACAATTTACACCGGTCTATAATTTGCTGGATCTGATTTTTTGCCCTTTTTGAATAAGGGATCACTCCTGCATCTTTTCACTCCCATAGAACAATTCCTTTTGCAAGTGATGGAGAACATAATATAACCAATGGTTTTGCTAGTTGGTCTCTAATTTTAAACAGCAATTTTGGATGAATACCATCCTGGCCTGGACATTCATCAACTTTCAACCCCACCAATTTGTAAAAACCATTTCCTCTGTAATACAGATTGATCTTAATCCTGCTGTATCCATGTCTCTTTTTGAAAGATATGTATAGGCTCTGGGATCTTGGAGCAGTCCTCTTTTGTGCCAAAGTAGTGATTGAGTAGATTTGCTGCCTCCCTATTCTCACTTATTATTTTTCCTTTACTGTATATTAGAGGGCCTATTTTGTCTTTCGTTCTTTGTTTATTTTTTACATAAGAAAAGAAGCTTTTACTATAAGTCTTGATCCTTTGAGTAAGTTTTTTGCTGTTTTATTCACTTTCTGAGCTATGTTCTGCTTGTCCAAATATTTGAAATATGTTTCTTTTGATTTACCTGCCTCTATATATTTTGTCCATGCTTTATTTTTAGCTCTTCTGCATTTAAGTACAAATCTAGTTATCCACATTTTACGCTTGGGGCTTACCTCCCTATATGGAACACATTTCTCTTGCAGCTTTTCTAGAACTGTTTTAAAACTCTCCCACTCTTGTTCAACATCTGTTCCTCCGACAATATCTTTAAAGATTATGTGGCTCACTGCCTCTTTCATCTTCTTAACATCTGCCTAGGAGTAGTCGTATGTTCGCGTGTTTATGTTTACTTATTTTCATGCAATAACATCCCAACAGATGATTTGATGGTCACTTGAGCCAAACAGATCCCCAACAGTAACATTTTCAATCATATTTTCCTCTTTGGTAAAAACTAAGTCGAGTGTGTTTTTGCCTCTGGTGGATGCTTCTACATGTTGAATTAAAAAATTGTCAGTTATCCTTAAGAAAAGGTTTTGACTCTACAAGTGTTTCTGCCACATCCCATTTAATTTCTGGAAAGTTGAAATCCCCCATTAATAATAATTTCCCTTCACTTGCCTTTGTTATGCTACTAATCAACTCTTCATCCTCCTCTTTTTGACTTGATGGACATCTATAGTATACTTCAATCACTGTTTTTTCACCACCACTTTCTCTTTCTCCCCATACACTTTCATTTTTGTTACCACATGATAGATCATCTTTGATCATTATCTTAACAGAATTTGTACAGTATAATAAGATGCCATCTCCCTTATCCTTGTCTCCAACTATCCTATCTTTCCTTAGCATTGTAAATCCCTCCATTTCAAGTTCACTATCTGCAATGTCCTCATATGTCCATGATTCTGTTAACTCTATTATATCTGGGTTCTCTCTTCTACATACAGTTCCAATTCTTCTCTTTTATTGACTATGCTTCTCACATTTGCATAAAAACATTTTAGTTTGAAATTTTGTTGTTTTTCCACTTTTTGCTTGTGCTTTATCATTTTTTATTTTTGCTTTTCTACTAATTTCTCACATGCCTGACCCCAACTCTCCCCTTTGACTACAACCTCTATAGCACCCTATTATAGGCCTATCTTTAGTCTCATACTTCATAGGCCTTACTAGTTTAAATTTCTACCACAATGATTAAACATATACTTTGCTACAACATGCTGCCCTATCTCATTTAGATGTAAACCTCTCCTGTCTAACATTTTAGTTGTGTCTACTTTCACATCAATAAATTCAATTCCCATGTTCGCACACATCAGCTGCAATCTAAGGTTGATACCTATTATCTAAAAAGCCCATCATTGTGACCTTTCTGAATTTTTTTCCTTAAGTGTTCCCATAATATTTTTGTATCTTTTCATAATTATTTAGGTACCATCTCTCTTTACATTATTAGTCCCTACCAATACCACAACATCACTGTTTGCTCTGTCATCTATCCTCTTTGTTCTCCTCTCTATGTCCTCTTTGCTCTGTCATCTATCCTCTTTGTTCTCCCCTCTATGTCCTCAATTTTTGCTCCCCCAATATCCATTTTTTCAAACATGTTGTGTTGTTTAGACAAATGTCTTCCAACCTCCCTCACCACTTAATCTCCTACTACCAATACTGAACCCTCATCTATATTTGCATACTTCTCTGCAAAGCTCTCAATCCTGTGTACTGTTTCCTCACTAAAATCTCCCTTACTTCCAATTCATATTTCCTTCTCCAACCCATATCTAACTGACAACCCATACCTAACTGACAGTCGTTTAATTTTATCACCTCGACTACCCAACTGCAGCTTCTTTAAAATTTCCTCCATTTTCTCTTGTTTCCCTTCTATTTTGATCTGCCTCTTTTCTATCTACTCCATCTTCTCATTTGTCCTAATATCGCACTCCATTTGAGCCTGCCTCTCTTCGACTCAATATTCTCTACAAATAACTTTTCCTTCATCTTCCAACGTTGTATCTAACCCTACACTAATACAAACATTGCTGCCACACAAATCACACAGTCTGACCTGACCTTTCTTTGTAGTATTTCTACCTACATGCACCATTAGAGGCAGCTAAACAGACAGCTATGACATGAGGTGCCTGCGCAGAATCCTGGGGGTTGGGTAACAAGACAAGATTACCAATGTAGAGGTTTTGGGGAGAACAGGCACTGTCACAATCTTTTCCATGCTTAGTCTTTGAAGACTCTGATGGCTGGGACACATTCGGAGGATGGATGATGGCAGAATACCAAAATATCATCTCTATGGGGAATTACAGTTAGGGAAAAGGTCTCGGGGCCGGCCACTACCTCGGTACAAGGATGTGTGTAAGTGGGATATGAACGATGCTGGCACCGATTTGGAATCATGGGAACAGGACGCCATGGATCGTGTTACATGGAGGTGCAGGATTAGGTATGGAATACAGACAAAAGAGATACTGATTGCTGATAGGCTAAAGACACAGTTTTTGAGAAGACAATCCACACCATGCTAGGCTGCAAACGGTCCTGACTCTCCTTGTACACACTGTGGAAAACGCTTCTCTGCCCTGATTGGTCTTACGAGTCACATTCGTTACCGTCATGGACTGTAGTTGCAAACCTTGTTTTCAAAGCACAATTACTATCATCTGACAAGACGGAAAAGAGCCAATGGGAGATATACATTGCTATGGTTTACATCAAGTTGGTGGTTGTTATCTCATCTGAGCTAGTTTCTGGTTTGTCTATTTGCCATCAGTACTGTTATATTATGCATGATTTGGTTTGTTTGACAGGATGGAGACAATACACATAATGTGATGATTGAAGTTCATGTGGAAGTAATAGATATCAATGATGCCCCACCAAAGTGGTCATATGCAGGACCTAAGTCTATTCCTGAAGAGGAACCAATTGTAAGTATATTAACAGTTTCTTCTTCTTTTGATCACAAGGGGTCTTAGTTATTTCATCCTCCCTCTTTTACCCTGTTGTATTGAATCAGCAATAGGGAATTTCAGACTGTTCTGTACGCTGTCTTCCTCTTGACCTCATGAAAGTCTTTTCCTCTCTGTCTCTCAGAGGCTATCTTATGTTGTCAGTCAAGCAGACTTCTGGTTGTCGTTGAGGTCTGAATCCTTGGGTCTTGACTTCCCATGATAATTGTGGCAGCTGGTCTTCATTACTTAAGCAGATGTTGCCAAACCAACATAGCTAAGATTGCTCCACTCAAAGCTGAAGTGACATATTGTATGGATATAGACCTCATCTATTTTTGTTACTCTGACCATCTTTTCTAAATAACTAATTTGTTAGGTTTGGATAATGACCTTAGTGGGTTGTGGTGATAGTCCACAGCTCAACATCCCTGAGAATTGTGTAATTCACTCTTGTATTTTTGTATCATAAATAGAATATTGTTTCTAGAGTGTATTTTCAAACCCAAATGGTTACTCCACACTAAAGAGGCTTTGGGCCTGTGTGAATGTTAGGGTGTGCAATGAAATGCGTTGGAGAGCTTCTACACTAGAGACAATGAAAAATACTTGTAATCCTAGTATTCAAACTGGCGGATGTATGCCTGCTGCCAGGTAGCCAAAAGCTATCCATAGTATGTTCTTTTTGTCACTTTACTTCCATCCGAGTGTTTCGTCGGAATCTTTGTGTATGACAAGGACAAGAATAGCACCACTGCCCCACAGAGAGCTATCCGTAAAAGGCAACTAACTGTGTGACATGACATAACACCGGCCATGGTTAGGTGGTTTGTTATATGCAGCATAGATAGTGCCTAATAGGCTGTGGGTCTACTTTGCTCTAGTGTTTGAGTCTATAAAGATGGACTCACACATCGGTTAATCACTCTCTGCGGCACTTACCCCAATGCAGCAGAGTAATAAATTGCCTGAGCTTAGTCCGTTAAGCAGGAAATCTCCTCCCAGCTCACATTAGAGCTTATACTTGCAAAGGAGCATCCACCCATGTAGAAGTACAGGTCAACTAAGACAGACTTTTTGCGACTTACTAGACCTGGGGGAAGGTGGACAGCATATTGTGTAGAAATGTCATTATTTGTATACATTTTTGCCTGAACAACTACTAGCAGCCCACTCTTTTAGATTTGCAACTACCAAGGGTTCTTTTATATGCACAGCATGTACATATGACCTCCAAGTTACAAGTTTATCGTTCATCTCTGATACAACTAAGGGCTTATTCTCATCTCCCTTGAAACCAGGAGTCACTTGTAACCTGCAGGTTTTGAATGTCCAAAATTTTATGCTTTCATTAATTTCTTGAGAGGCGAGTGCCTTACCACTCTGCAATAGCAGGGATTAGAAGAAGAATGAAAAAGTCATGAACATATAAGGTTTGTCTGTTTCTTTTCAGGGCACGCTAATTCAAATTGTCACTGCTGTAGATGGGGATTTAACAAATCACAGGCCAATTTTTTATTCGCTAACTGGACGTAAGTTGCAGTGGTGTCATAGTGATAATATTTGTGAGATAACAACAACTGGACTTACAGGAGAGTGTTGTTAATAGTGTATAAGTTATTTGCTCATATCATATGTTAGGGACTTTAATAAAGCTCTTCTTCTTCTTTGTGTTCTTCTTCTGCTTTCATTTTGAAAAGGATGTTGTGTCATAGTTTACAGAGAGAGGCTGTGATATCTGCACTTTGCGACCCAATTTCAGCTGGCATTTTTGGATGCCGGGTCTGCTTTCTCACTGCTATCACTATTCTCTTAGCCAGACTACACTAGTGCAACCCGTTTCTAAGGCCGCCACGAATAGGGTCTTGGTCGGCTGATCCTAATGCAAGCAGCCAGCTATGAGTCACTGGCTACTGTCAGCTCATTCACTGTGCTGCATCTTTTTCTTCCCCAGTAAAACTCCATACCAATAATGGCTGACATCACAAACATGATTAAAAGGCAGTTTTACATGAACAAAACAAGTCCATATAAACAGATATGGCTGTATTATCAACCCAGGATAGAAACCAAAGAAAACCCATGTCGCGATCACAAGATCTTCAACAGGGGCAAAGAACAAATTAAAACAATTAACAAACCACAAATTAGACAAAGTTATTGTCAGTATTTGGTGATTTGTTAGGTGTTTTAACTTATCTTAACGTCATTAAACTAGAAGACTCTGCTGTCTGTATTCAACAAGTTTTTATCTTGTCTTTTCCGTAACAGCAAGAGTTCGTAGGGGCATCAGTGTGTGAGCAATGTGTCTTGAGCATCTTGCTTATCGGACAGGGCCCAATTTCTCCCAGGCGATGTGTTTTAATCCATTATTCTCCCGTGTGCATATTTCACGTTGGTTCTTTGTCCTTACTAAGTTCTTGTGGCCGTAACTTGGGTTTTTGTTTTGTTTCTGACCTGGTGAGGTAACTGACCCATACATGTATCTGTTTTTTATTGACCTTCAGTACCTCTGCAGCTTTACTTTATTTTTATGAAAACAATAACAGATGTTAACCAAAGTACTGACCTTTACTAATATCATTCGATCAGATCTCATCTGTCCACTTATATCAGTAGACATCGTGAGGATCTTTCATGTGCAATCTGTGTGGCCATAGTTATTTTCAGTTCTATAATTATTTTAGTAAACGTCAACTTTGTTTTAATAGTTTATAAGTTCTTTGTTTAAAGTGAACATAATTATTGTTTTAATAGTGTATACATTCTTTGTTTCAAGTGAACATAATTATTGTTTTAATAGTTTATAAGTTCTTTGTTTCAAGTGAACATTACGTTCCCAGTTTAAATGGGAAGAACTTACAAGTGATAATTTATAAGAAATAGTGATGTGGACAACATATGGCACAGTCAGAAGAAGGATTAGATATTAGGAAATATTTTTGTAGTCAGAGAGTGGTGAATGCTTGGAATGCATTGCCACGGGAGGTAGTGGAGGCAGGGACAATTAATGCATTTAAGAATACATTGGATGCCCATAGCTTTTAGAACAAGGTAATGTAAATGAAACTGGTTGTATTCATACTCTGCAGAGTCTTCTAAACCAGTATAAAGATGTTAAGTTAAGTTAAAAGCTGCCCTTAGAATCAACATGGGAGAAAAACTACTCAGGTCATTTAAAACATGTTACCAAAATCAGCTCTATATGTCAGATCAAGTGACCATCTTCTATCTTAGCACTGGACACAACAGATTGAAGTACTGTTTTTTTTAACAATTTTGGAATTGGCACAACAATGAAACGAGAAGCATGCCACCATAACCTGTATGTCTGTATGGGATGCTATATGGTAGTGTGCGGAACCTTCAACTGACTACTACCTTTGTTAGGGTCACTGGTAAGGTCTGATAGTGAATAAGGAAGAATTCTCCAGAATGTATTATTAAAGTAATTAATAATATAAGAAGTTCATACTTTTAATAAATGAGCACTGAATATACATTATTTTGGAATTACAAATCTAAAATAAAGAATGGAAAAGTAAAGCAAAAAAAGTATTTTTTTAATAAATGAAAGGCTTTCTTTGCAGCAAATTATTGTCACTGGCAGTGAGACGGAGTTCTTAAGTGTAATTTGGAAATGAGCCCAGACAACAAGAAAATCACTAGAAGCTTCAGGGATGTAGTTTTACAGGATCCCACTATAACAAAGAAATCTAATGAGAATGTACTTAGTTCCATGTGCATTGCCAACTTACTCATCAGTAAAAATAATTTTTACCAAGTATGTTGGGAGAAAAGCAATGTTAAAAATTGCATTGCGGAAAAAGGAATGTAGGTCAATAAAGAAAATATACTGAATGTCTGAACATCATAGTACAGAGGACAGTTAAGGTCAGAATTGTTAAACAGATATCAGAACAAGAAGTTGTGGCGATCTAAGATCTCTTACATATCTGCAGCATGTGATGATGAATAAGCATGAGCTCCACTGGTTTTCATGGTATACCTTAACCAAACTTGCCGTGTCCAGATTCTCAAAATAGATAGGTTCTTGGTCAGCTGTGGATTGCTGACTCTGATGCAAGCAGCCAGCTGTGAGTCGTAGGCTGCTGCTGCTGTTGTTGAATGCCCACAATTTTTTGTGTTCCATGAAAAGGGTGTAAAGTAATGGGTTGCATTAGCTTTCCTCCCATCCTGAGCATGCTGATAAGGGTGTTCACTGCTATGGGGACCACGATGATCCCTCACTTCATTAGTCAGTCTGTTATAAAACAGCTTGTTTAAAGGGAGAACTGTGGGGAAGTGAGGTGGGAGTCATGGTCAGTATATTATACCTGACCCTGATTAACATGTCAAATCAGTATTTTGTGTCCGATCGGTATGTTTCGGCTGACCATATGTTAGTCTCCTCTCCCCAGAACTTGATTTGAAGGCTAGAAGAAGGGTTTGTCTAGAGCCCTATGTGTGTGACAGAGACTAGAATTGGACAGCTGTTGTACTGGTATCATGTTGTAAAAGGCGGATAACAGTACGGTCTAACTCCTCTAGGGTAAAAGACTCTCCAACACATGGTATTAACACACTCTGCCATTCACACAGATCAAGAGTCTGCTAAGTGTGGAGTAGTGCTTCGGCTTTAAGAAAAGATTTAATAACAATATCCCATGTATGATACAGGAATTTAAAAAATTAAGTAATTTGATTTTGCATGCATTGGAAGAATAAGAAGGACTATAATTGTTCCTCTTCTTCTGCGTTTGTTCTCAATCTCTCGTGCTACCAAGCCCTGAACAGGACTTTGCAAGTAGTAGAATGTAGTCTGGAGAACGGAATGTGTTGTGTCACTAGTTTACAGCTTGACAGTGATATTCGCACCTTTCGGTTTGACACATCCGTCTTTGACAGACTATAATTGTAATACATGCTTATGGTAGAAGTTGACAGCTTCTCCAGTTTATTATCACTTTTGTTTTCCAGCCAACACCAATTTGTTCAAGATTGATAGCAATACTGGAGTGATATCCAATGCCATACGCCTGGATTATGATAGTTCAGATCAGGAGAAAGGCTTGCCTTATGATGTCATTGTCATGGTAATGTTAACTGTTACTGTCTTTTGCTGCTATTTGTTTAAATCTTCATGGATCACATGTAGCAAAGAATATGGCCTTTATTGTACATGGGGCTAGCAACCTCTATTATCTGTTCAGAAACAAGGGCTTTCGTGCATTGTCAAAGAAGCCACCACAGCATTTATCTCTCAATAGCTTTCTTCGGTGGGAGTTGCAACATGCATTGATGATATGGTTTGTCTTTGCTGACTGTCCTTTCCTAACAGTAAACCAGGAAGCCATATTATAGCTTAAATTAACTTGAGCATGCTGGTAATGGCAATTGAATCCCGAACGATTGCCTTGAAAGGCAAGTGCACTAAGACTACAATAATCAGATGATATGTATAATATATGCTTGCAAAAAATTGGTCGGGGGTCACTAGATGAAACAGATTGAGAAATGAGGAAATGAAACAGAAAGTTGGAACAGTGCCACGCAGCATGGCATGTAAGCAAACTGACAGAATTATATGATTTCTTTGTCTTTCATCCTAAAAATGATGTTATGTCATAGTTTACAGTGAGGCTGCAATATCTGCATCTTTCAGCCGGACACGTCTGGTTGGAGCACAGCATTTTAGGGGCCAGGTTTGCCTTCTCTTTTCGATCAATATTTTCTTATCCAGGCTGTATAATTATCAAGGACCGTGAGGCATTCTATTCTCATCCTAGTGTCTATGACATGGACCAACAGGCACCCTGTTCCCATCCTAGTGTCCATGATATGTATCAAGGGGCATCCTGTTCCCAACTTAGTGTCTGTGACAAGGACCAAGGGGCAGTATATTCCCAACCTAGTATCCATGAAAATAACTAAGGGACAGTCTATTGCCAATCTATTGTCCATAGCAAAGATCAAGCGGCAATCCATTCTCAACTTAGTGTCTATGACAAGGACCAAGGGACAGTGTATTCTAGACATGTTGTCCATGATATAGACCAAGAGGCAGTCTATTACCAACCTAGTGTCCATGACAATGGACAATGTGTTCCAAACCTATTGTCCATGACATAGGAGAAGGAACAGTCTATTCCCAATCTAATGCCTATGACAAGGGCCAAGGGGCAGTGTATTCCAAACCTATTGTCTATGACATTAACACTTTCAGTCCCAAACAAAAAAGCAGGTTTGACCCAAGCAAAAATGGCTACCACTGAGTGTGTTGATAGTTAGCCTTTATAAATTAATGCTTGTGATGCTCATGTATATAAAGACATGTGTTGTTATATATGAAAATAAAGGTAAGTGGTTGTAGATTACAGGTATGCATAATGTAAACATGATTTCATAAAAAATATATAGTCATGCCAAGTAAAATGTAGGCAGAAAGAAGGATGTGATCAAATTTTGCTATATAAAATTACACTTTTTTTGTTCTGAAACTGCTTGCAATGTCAATATTCTTGTCAAAACTGCAAAAATGTCACAAACAACTATATTCTCATAACATATAATTAATTTGTTGCTATAAAATCAATGGAAAATAATAAATTTCTCAGAATACAAAAGTAGGTCATTAGGCGCAAAAAAAACCATGACATTTCATAACATATCAAGACAATAGAATAAACATATATTTGTGATGTTTGTGTGCAAAATCCATATCTTGTTAGATATGAAAATGATGACAAATGGATGTAGATAGCTGTTGTTTATAATGTATATTTGTTTTCAATTAAAAAAATGTTAGTTATGCTACATAACTTGATTATGTATAAATGATTTCAGTGAAAAATTAATTGTTTGGCATATAAAATTGACAGTGTAAACATGTTTTCATGTATGGTTATGTATTATAAAATTGGTACTCAAAGAAGATAATGATGAGACAGTAGTACAAAGTGTCTTACCTTGTTGTTGAACTGCTATATCCATTTCCAGAACAAATATCACAAAGCTGCATACAATGATGATCCAAGTAAAAGATGCACACAATAATAATCTAAAGTCCACAACTCAACTAGCTATCATGCTATTTCATTTAAACTAATCAGATCAAGCTAGCTGTTTTGCTTATGGAAAGCCAGAAAGCAATTTTTAGGGCAAAGGTGAGGTCTGCCTGTGCAGCCTGAACACACATAGCTAGATCTTTGACGCCCTTTACCGCGGCCTTGGCTGCAGTGAACACAATCTCTGTCCTTCCCAACAAATTCCACAAGATGTCAAGCGCCAACTGTCCTTTCCACTTCTGTTCCTTTCATGGAATGTTTGAAGTTTTTGATGGACAATTTATCAGTCCATCAGGTGTCAGCTTCGCAGCTTCAATGACCAGATCATTAATTAGCCGCTGTTTGAATTCTTGAAGTGAGAGCTTCTTTTTTCCATTACCTTCCTGGCACAGACTGTAAATAATGTGGGCATTGATCTGGGTTATCTCAATAACCCAATGGTAAATTTGTTTCCACCACTTTTGGCTTTTACGGTTGTGCATGCCATAATAGCCAACCATTTGATCCATCCGATCACAGCCATTCATGCTCATATTGTAGTTATCAACCACTTTCGGCTTTGTTATTTTATTCCAGGTACCCTTCTCAACTGTTGATACTGTGGCTTTTGTTGAAACAAGTATGCAGGGCTTCTTTGCCTTTTTACTCTTCCAGGCAACGCATAATGTTTTGTCCACTGAGTCCAAAAACCACTTCATCTCTTGGTGTCCAAGCTTCAATGTCTTTATTTCCGGGGGAAAGCCGACGCGGTTGACATTTAGTGTTCCTGTATAATTGTAATTGTGCGACAGCAGATAATCAATTACAGCCTTGGAAGAATAAAATCTGTCTGCAAAAATATGATGTCCAGGTCTCAACGGCTTCAAAAGAGTGCTGAAAACTTTCACAGCATGTGCAGAGCTGGGATCAACATCCGGATTATAGACAGTATTCTTACCAAAATAAATTTTTAAATTGAATACATAGCCCGTGGCGGAATCACAAAGTCCAAATGTCTTGATGTGGTACTTGTGTGGCTTACTGGCATTGTACTGCTTATACTTGAATCTCCCTTTCCATCCAATAACCATTTCATCAATGCACACATTCTCAAAAGGGTAGAAAGCACTTTGAAATCTTGTCAGTAACAGATCCACAAATGGCTCAATCTTGGCTTGATCTTGTGACTCTGGTTCACAAACATGCAGCATGCTGTGAAAAATACACTGGAAGCGGTTTCTTGAAAACATTTGATGGAACCATGGTGTATAATAATTTCCAACAGTACGCCAGTAGTCTTTCATTTTGGGTCTTGGATCAATGCCCATGGCGATCATCACAGCTGTGAACTTGAGCCATTCATAATGTGTTAGTGGTGTCCATGAAGCAAATGTAGAGTACTTCCTTGGTGGGTTATTGGCTTCAATAACCTTTGCAGCATAAGCATTTATGCTTGCTATTAAAATGCCAACAACAGCATTATCTAGAAAAAATTTTAAAAAATCCAAGGGTGTTTCCATTTGATAGAAAACTGGATTTATATTATTTCTAGTCTGGCGAAAAGTAAAATTTGAGTTGGTCTCACCAGTTTCTACTGATCGCCAAGCTGATATGTTATTATTACCCTCATGTCCATGGGTAACATTGTAATCATTGTTACTAACAACGTTACGATCCTTCCTCATTTTCTTCCTTCTTGGTTCAGACACAGTCGCTGATGTTGTGGCAATCTGACTTGGTTGTCCTGTGCTCATAGTCGAACTATCACTTTCTGTATCGTCGTTCGGTTCGTTTTCAGACTCCTCGTAATGATAATCTGACAATTGTCCATCGTCAGAGCTACTGTCATCCATATCAGAATTAGATTGTTGACTTCTCATCTCTTCAAACATCTTTATAGCTTGATCTACTGTAAAACGACGAGGCCTATTACTAGTATTACCTGAGGTGGGCGTTGCCATTTTAAATACTGTCGAATACACAATGAATATTTGTATAAATAACAGTAAAATTTACCAAACTTTCAACAGCAATGTGAATTTCTTACCTCGCTAGTTTCAAACTTAGTAAATGGAAGTGGGAAACGATGTCTGGTGTGTATAAAAGTGACAATATAGCGATAGAAACTAAACAAAATGTAAGCACCTAATAATCGGCCCAAAGAGAAAAAGTGACCGCACTTTTCGACTATTCGGCGCCCGGAGCTTATTGTGTTAATCAAGTGGCAGTGTCTTTATTGCGATGAAGAACTAATAAATGAACACCCCAAAAATTATTGGCTTTTAACAAATATGTTTAAATTTAATAAATGCAAACTTCTTTTTGCTGTGTAATAAATGCTTACATCTGTTATATATTTTCAATAAACATGTCTAAATATCTATAGTTTTGTTTTCTTCATAGTTAAGAAAAGGCTTTAATTTCAGTTCCATATTTGCAGGTCATAAATGATGAAAGACTTGACCAGTTGGAACACTTTTTGGTCGCTAGACTGTCTGAATCCCTTAACTCATCTCTCTATTGTGACAAGACTTTTTGTCACCTGGAGGTCCATGGTTCGATTCCAGGCTGCATATTACTTCACTTTCTTTTCTGTTGTTCGTTGTATGTACTTTTCGAGTGCAGAACAGTAAAACAAATTTCCTAGAGATCATTGTCACTATAAGCATAGTAAATTTCATTTAGTGAAAATAAAGATGTCATTCATTTCCTCACCAAGGTCATGGACCACTGAAATTTATCAAATGGTCTCTTTGAAGTCCCTCGACACCATGTAAAGAGCAATGGGCTTCTATGATTTTAATACCGGTATGTTAGTGTCTATAACTGAAATCTTGGTTTTTATGTAGGCAGGCCAGTACCTGATACCAGGTAGCCAAAAACGATGCTTTTGCACTCCAAATCAATTTGGTCGGTCATTATTAGAAGGTGCCTTCCCATGATTTTAATGGTTAGCCTTTCAGACTTTCATTTGGCTATTAGTATTTAGTTAATCGGTGATTTCCTTCCTGCGGCTACTAGGCCTGGGTAAGTAGGAAGCGCTGTAGGAATGTTCAAGCCTGGCCTGCTGATCATGAAAGAGATGGCCTATGCCAACCCCATAATCAACAGCCCAGACCCCTCCCGCCAGCATGACTGCGTGGGGGCCACTTCAGGGGACATGAACACTCCAATCACATGCTGGTCATCTTTCTGATGAAACTGCAGGACTGGAATAAGAAATTGGTTGTCTACAGACTCTGCAGAGGAACTCATCAGGGACGAAGAATGAATGAAAACAACTAACAAATCTCAGATAAAAATGTAAAATGAAGTTAGCAGCCACACCTTCAAGTCAAATGGGTATTTTCTACCATTACCTCTAGTAGGTATGACAAGATGGAAGGCGTTTATACTTATGATATTTTCACATTATATGTTTTTAATTATTTTTATTCTTTTTATGCAGGCTTGTGAGGTTGTCAATACTACCACGGGGCAGCTGGGTAATGACTCAAAAACATGTTCAACGCTTTCTCTCAAAGTGACCATATATGACATTAATGACAATGGACCAACATTCTCACAGAAGCAATATAATGCCAGTGTCTATGAGAACACAGTTACTGATGCCAATGTTCCAGGTCTTCAGATGACAGTCACTGACATTGATTCTGTAAGTCTGTGTGTGTTTTCTCATGCATGCTAAATCTACATTGTGTTATGCTATAAAAGAATAGACATCATGATGGTTTGGGTAGATTCTGAGGTGATCATTCTCTCACAGCAAATAGTTAAAAGAATGCATACTGATGGTTCGTATAGCTTGCTGGTTGTTCACATGGCTGCTCCTTCCTTTCAAGCTCCCCTCCTTGCCTGACCCACACTTTATGTAGTGACCCACTGGCCTGACCCATACTCTTGTATTCTATGAAATGTCAATACATTGACTCCACCCCACAAGTTTGTGTCATGTTGTCATGACATTTTTGCTGGTGTGCTACACTCATCAAATTTGTGTTTTGAGTCAAAAAGCACAGAACATGTTGAACAAAGAATTTGCACATTTTCATTTATTTGAAAATTAGAGTATTCATTGCAAATTATACAAAAACTGATCATAGATTAGTGAATTATGTTGCTTGTCTTTCTAGATAGTATGACTTACTCTGGGTGTGTGTGTGTGTGTGTTTGCTTGTGCTTTGTGTAAAGGAGGTAGGTAAGGATGTTTGCCTTTACCAATGATTAGGAGAAACATCAATGAAACTTGGTTGAACAGACTGGCCATTGGAAACACCAGGAGAGAGGTCTACAGATGAGCTTTGATACCATTGACATCATCAACCAGATAACATTGAGAATAAGAGCATCAATTTTCAAATCCAAACCCAGCATATTTCACTTAAGTCACCTGAACAGAGTCCAACCATCTTACACTTGAGAGTGCCAACTGTGTACACCAATACAAAAGTGATGACAACCACCTCGTTGTTAAAATAATGCTACTTCTGTTTAAGAAATGAAAGATTGTACAGACAAATACATGCCCTTATGGTAAGGCAGACACACAGAACATTGGTCTATTCATTGGAGAAGAGTGACAACATGACCCTCCCCAACCCTGCTAAAAGTGATGAGAGAAATCTGAGACAAACTGCCAAGTTTATGAGGGAGATCGATGTGATTATTTGAGAGCCAATGAAGAAGTGCTTCTTCTTTAGAGGCCAGATAAATTCAACACTGTATATAGAAATGGAAAATGGTTCACATAATTGACTTCATTCCACCTGAGCACCCCCATCAGTGTACAGTCCCTTTCATTGCTAAAAGCGCTGGCAACAGAGCATGAACTCCATAGCTATCATAGTGGCTCCAGAATTTTCACCCGACTTCATCAGGTATCAATATGCAACTAGGTTGACTGAGAGAAGTATTCACACCATGATAAAACGTTTGACATGCCCAGTCACAGATAGTCTAGCGTGATGTGATTTGAACTTGGTATGTTAGATTTGTAAACCAAGCTCACAATGCCTTTCACATATTCTCTCACACTCCTCATATGCTCCACACAACCTTCCTCTTTATATAAAATTACACAATAACTAGCATAAATATACAAATTGCACTACAAGATATTGCATAAGCTGGGTTCATTCCAGCAACAGCATCAAATAATACAGTTTTATTTGATTTATTATGTCATCTCATCTAATAGTATATATGTACATTTCATGTCTGTTCTCTTTTTGATACATTCATTTTCATAGGGAACCTACAATTCCTTTAACTTGGTGATCCTGAACAATACAGATGTGTTTGGAATCCTTCCTGCCACTGATTCAGCCTTATCCAGTGCTACTATTTATATAAAAAATGGAACAAAAATTGATTATGAAACTGGGCCCAGGCAGTATATTATTGATGTGAGTACCTATGAAATACTAGACAGTTTTGATTTAATATGTCTAGTTCATTTTCGACATTGGACTGTAACAGATACTCTCCACCTATTCATATTTTGGAATATCTTATTTGTGCACACAAGACTCCAGTTGCTCTGGCCTCTTCTTTCACTGTTCTTTGTCAGGTGTTCCTTGGCCTCCCCATTAGCCTCTTCGCAATCAATCGTCTCCAAACAATCACATGTCGGACCACATTGCTATTCTTCTTTCTGAGGATGTGTCTAACAGATCTTCACACATCCCCTCACAAATCTCATTGTGTTCTTGGCCACGGATCTGTATTTAGTTATTAGATCTGACCATCCAATACTAAGCGTGTCATAGAAACTTTAATTAGTGAAGGTCTGCAGTCTGCATGTAGAAGTCTTTGTTGCAAGCCATGTTTTTGAGCTATTTAGTAGGATTGTGGAGTTTGTAGCCTAGTCATTGGAGTTTCTGCAACATAATTTTTAAAGGGTTTAGGTTGTTGTGTCTAATCTAACCTCCACACCCCTCCCCATACCTGGAGAAAGGGTGTGTACTTCTGTCTGATCTCTCCCATAGTGAACTATTTGGCTTGGCTGGACCAGCCAGGATCATGAGAGTTTATTTCTCACAGAATCATCAGGGCACATCAATGTCCTCCATGTCAAGGTGGTGCACATGTCAAGGTGGTGCACATGTCAAGGTGGTGCACATGTCAAGGTGGTGCACATGGGACATGTAGATATTCTACCTGTTCCTATTATGAACTTTTGCTGAGGACTATGATCTAGCAGGCCTTTCCCTTTAGTTGTCTCTCAGCTTTCATATTCAATGCTATGGCAGTAATTCATAACCTGGGACCACAATCAACGGTGGTACTCAATGTATTCATAACCTGGAGACATAATCAAGTAGGTCTGCGATGTAATTCCTAAGCTGGTGTCAAGGGCAAAAGGATCTGCAGTGTTGTTCCCAACCTGGTATCCATGTCAAGGGCAAAGGGATCTGCAGTGTTATTCCCAACCTGGTATCCATGTCAAGGGCAAAGGGATCTGCAGTGTTATTCCCAACCTGGTATCCATGTCAAGGGAGAGGGATTTGCAGTGTTATTCCCAACCTGGTATCGATGTCAAGGGAGAGGGATTTGCAGTGTTATTCCCAACCTGGTATCCATGTCAAGGGCAAAGGGATCTGCAGTGTTATTCCCAAGCTGGTATCCATGTCAAGGGAGAGGGATCTGCAGTGTTATTCCCAACCTGGTATCCATGTCAAGGGAGAGGGATCTGCAGTGTTATTCCCAACCTGGTATCCATGTCAAGGGAGAGGGATTTGCAGTGTTATTCCCAACCTGGTATCGATGTCAAGGGAGAGGGATTTGCAGTGTTATTCTCAAACTGGTATCCATGTCAAGGGCAAAGGGATCTGCAGTGTTATTCTCAACCTGGTATCCATGTCAAGGGCAAAGGGATCTGCAGTGATATTCCCAAACTGGTATCCATGTCAAGGGCAAAGGGATCTGCAGTGTTATTCTCAACCTGGTATCCATGTCAAGGGCAAAGGGATCTGCAGTGTTATTCTCAACCTGGTATCCATGTCAAGGGCAAAGGGATCTGCAGTGATATTCCCAAACTGGTATCCATGTCAAGGGCAAAGGGATCTGCAGTGTTATTCTCAACCTGGTATCCATGTCGAGGCCAAAGGGATCTGCAGTGTTATTCCCAACCTGGTATCCATGTCAAGGGCAAAGGGATCTGCAGTGTTATTCCCAACCTGGTATCCATGTCAAGGGCAAAGTGATCTGCAGTGTTATTCTCAAACTGGTATCCATGTCAAGGGCAAAGGGATCTGCAGTGTTATTCTCAAACTGGTATCCATGTCAAGGGCAAAGGGATCTGCAGTGTTATTCTCAAACTGGTATCCATGTCAATGGCAAAGGGATTTGCACTGTTGTTCCCAACCTGGTATCCATGTCAAGGGCAAAGGGATCTGCAGTGTTATTCTCAACCTGGTATCCATGTCAAGGGCAAAGGGATCTGCAGTGTTATTCTCAACCTGGTATCCATGTCAAGGGCAAAGGGATCTGCAGTGATATTCCCAAACTGGTATCCATGTCAAGGGCAAAGGGATCTGCAGTGTTATTCTCAACCTGGTATCCATGTCAAGGGCAAAGGGATCTGCAGTGTTATTCTCAACCTGGTATCCATGTCGAGGCCAAAGGGATCTGCAGTGTTATTCCCAACCTGGTATCCATGTCAAGGGCAAAGGGATCTGCAGTGTTATTCCCAACCTGGTATCCATGTCAAGAGCAAAGGGATCTGCAGTGTTATTCCCAACCTGGTATCCATGTCAAGGGCAAAGGGATCTGCAGTGTTATTCCCAATCTGGTATCCATGTCAAGGGAAAAGGGATCTGCAGTGTTGTTCCCAACCTGGTATCCATGTCAAGGGCAAAGGGATCTGCAGTGTTATTCCCAACCTGGTATCCATGTCAAGGGCAAAGGGATCTGCAGTGTTATTCCCAACCTGGTATCCATGTCAAGGGAGAGGGATCTGCAGTGTTATTCCCAACCTGGTATCCATGTCAAGGGCAAAGGGATCTGCAGTGTTATTCCCAACCTGGTATCCATATCAAGGGCAAAGGGATCTGCAGTGTTATTCCCAACCTGGTATCCATGTCAAGGGAGAGGGATCTGCATTGTGGTAAAGAAATTAAAATTTATTTCCAAAAATAGATGGACAATAAAAACTTGCCTTTTTGTTGTTAATGTCCATATTTTTTGTTGTTGAAATTCTTGACTTCTTAAAATATGCACATTTCTGTTTGCTGTTTTATAAATTCTTAGATCTGTAATACAATACAATACAATATCCTCATCTTCAGTCCTGCGGGTGTGTTGTATTCGAGGTAGCCAACAATGTCCTGTATGTAGTCCAATCTTTTGCTCCTAGTTCTCTCTGCAGACCATCTCGCCATCGTATGGGTGGGCGGCCGCTTGGTCGTGTATAATCATATGGTCACCAAAATGTCATTCTGAGTGTGCATCTGTTATCTGGCATGCGCATGATGTAGCCAGTCTAGTGGTATTTGCAAGATAATGCAGCCTCCACGACGTCTCAAAATAAGAATGCGTTCTCTAATTTCAGTATTGTGGATTCGATCTCTGATCGAGATCCCAAGGACGCGTCTTTCCATCGCTCGCTGGGTAACTTGTAGTTTCTCTGCATTCCCCTTGTGTAGATTCCACACATCACATCTGTAGATCATGGCTGGTATGACTGCAGAGTTGAAAAGATGCGTCCTTGCCATGGTGTCTTTCAGCTGCAGGAGTATAGGCTTTATGGTATTGAAGCTAGACTATTCTGCAACTCTTCGTCTTGAGATTTCTCGTTCTAGGGTGTGGGTGGCATTTATTTCCTGCCCCAAGTATATGTAGGAGCTGACATCTTTGATGAGCTCATTTTCCAGCTTGATCTCAAATTTGCGGCAGTAAGGGTTTCGGAGATGTTGCGTTTTCTTTTTGTTCATCCGTAGTCTAACACCTCTGCCGACCGCATCTAGTTCGTTCAGGGGGTGTTGTGCCTCCTCGGTGGTGTGGCTGATGAGCACAATGTGATTTGCAAAGCATAGGTGGGTCCCATCACAGTCTGTCTGAAAGAAACTCGTTCTCTTCCCAAAACTCCAGCCTCCGCCACAGTCATACCAAGGCATTCCTGGATATCTTGGTGCCATCGTCTTCTTGGTCTACCCCTTCCTCTTTTACTTGGCACCATACCTTCCATCACTGTTTTCTCGAGACCGTTGTGGCTCTTGATGTGACCAAAGTATTTGCATTTTCTAGCCAAAATGGAATTGATAAACCAGTTCTCCTCTATGCTCAACTCTTGCCGAATGTCTACATTTTTCTTTTTCTCAGTCCAGGGTATTCTGAAGATCTTTCTGTAACATTTTGACACAAAGAATTTGATTCCTTGTCTGTGATTATTAACTGTCCTGGTCACAAGAATCAGTTTACATATACATCTGATAGAGCTAGGATTCCTTTCTGACTAGGTGTTAATCATTAAATACTTGACATTAAGACTTCAATCAATGAAAAAAACGCTAAAACTTATCTGAATAATAAAACAAGATATTCATTTATTACAGATCTATGGTTTACAACATGGTTAAAACTAAACTAACTCATTAATAACTAAATCTTTCTATCTCAGGAAATGTTAGCATGAGCTTGAATGGAATCCCTGGAATGCAGTCCTGTAGAGTAACCTAATATCTATGACAATCTATACAAATCTTGTTCTGCACTGATTAACTACTATGTAGTCACGTGTTCGAAGATGATCTCTGGCAGATGTCAGTCCTGTGCTGTGCAATAATAGCTTCTTGCTATGACTGTGGGGTGCTCCATGAGGATTCGGGTTATAACTCACTTTTTATCAGGGGGCTATGGCCGACTCACCTGACCTAAATTGTGGGTATAATCAATTTCTTCTCGACCTCAGCAAAATATCAAGAACTGATGTCTGTGAAACTGCTACTGAGTTTATCACCTCGGTTTGTTCTTGACCTCAGCAGAACATCAAGAACTGATGTCTGTGAAACTGGCACTGAGTTTATCACCTCAATTGACATTGACTGTCAAAAATTAAATAGCTCAGAAGCTCCAGTTAGCATCAACGATATCAGCATCCTTCTGCGAGTTTAATCTTCTTCTTCTTGTTCCTTTTGCTGCTAATGTTGCATGGGGACACAACTTCAGCTGGTCCCTTACATAAAACATGTTCCATGTGTTGTTGCATTGGTGGTTTTTGTACCAATTCATTTCACATAGTGATGCTGCTAGTTCCATCCATAACTCTATTTAATTGCCTGTTACAACCTGCTCAGTAGGCTGCAGTGGTCGTATTTTTGCTCCCCGAGATCCATATATGAGCACTTCTTTTATAAAAGAATTGTCTTTGCTCTGTTTGAAGAAAAGAAAGGTATTATAGGAAAGCTAATATCAGCTCTTGTTTTTGAACAGGTTCTGGCCATACAGAACTTTCAGGATAACAAAATGTACACTGGTTCAGCAACAGTAACAATAAATGTCGTCAATGTCAATGATGAGTCCCCAATGTTTGGCAGCCAATTTTACAACGCGTCAGTTATTGAAACGGCTACTCCTGGCACAGGTATCATTGTTATGAACGTAAGTGCTCTTTCTTTCTGTCACCTTCCACATTATTTCTTCTCATTTGCCAGAAAAGCATTTGAATTGCATGAATGTTTTATTTGATAGTTTTATCACAGGTTAAAGTCATACAAGCCAACCTTAACCTTTTGAACCCTGGTCACCTGGCCTGTAAAACCCCACTCCCCTGGGCTCCTGAAGATAAAAAGCCAAAAATGTACACCTGAACAAAACTAGTTACAATGACAAAACTAAGTGATCTGTTTCAATTATTTTATCTCAAATAGACTGACCTGATCATCTCCAATATTCCTGCTTATTATGCCAGTCCTCCCAGCATGTAGACCCATCCTTTAGGCACAGATAAGTTTCACAATGTTTACACCAAAATTTTGTCTTGACTTGTTTGAATGGTCTGTCTTTGTAGGCCATGTTAGGGAAGTCCTTGACATGCTTGTTAATTTAAATGAGCATACTACACACACATTATTTCCTGTAGCTTTTGGAGACATTTGTGGATGATGGGAACCAACATTTTGCAGTCTCTGTTGTGCCTCGACACGGTTGTGAAGTTTTGCAGTCGCTGTTCTATAATCCCCAATGAGGGATAAACAAACGTCGTTCATGAACATCCCAAATGTCCTGTAGCGTCTTCCTGTTGTATTGTGGGGACTATAATGATCCATAAGTATGTAGGCATTATTACATGCCCACATAAAGAATTTCACAATTAGCCTTCTAGGCCAGCGATAATGCCGTTGTGTCTTGTTGAGACGACAAATTTGGTCGTTGACATCTGTGCCCCACATGAAAGCATTATAGTCAATACAAAATTGAGGAGTTGAAACATCTACAGCTGTTCCATCCTTTCTTCTCCTTCTAACAGTTCCAATTTCTGTTGGGTTGTAGTAGTTGGATATAAAATTTACAGGTCTTTGGTCCATCCAGACAAGGCATACAATGTTGTTATGGCAAATAAATTCTGAATGACCCCTGTCCATTTTCTTCTTTCCTGCCAGTACTTTTGGATAAAATTTCCTATTTGTCATTGCTGTACCTACAGCAAGTGTACCATAATCAGTGTACAACTTGTCAAAGAGAGTTACACTGTTGTAGAATCTGTCCGTAACAACAATATGGTTTTTGTTGACCAAATTCCCAGAAGTTAAAATTCTAATAACGACGCTACCAACAACACCAAGATCTGGAATAATATTGTCTGCTCTTCCAGTGTAGATTTCCAGATTCAGAATATATCCAGAGCTTGCTTCACAAGCCATGTAAGCCTTTATTCCCCACTTTATGGGCTTTGACTTGATATACTGTTTGAAGGCAAGTCTGTTCTTCGAGGGGAGCATACCTTCATCTCAGCTCACGTTCTGTGAAGGCGAATAATAGTGCCGAAATTTTGGTAGCAACACATCCAACATAGGCCTTACTTTGTAAAGTTTATCTGCTTTATCCAAAGCCTGGTCCTCCTCATCAACAAGATGAAGAAAAGTCAGGAGAGCAAGGAAGCGATCACGGTCCATCACAGTGCGGAAACCAGGAGTATGAGACACGAAGTTAGCAGACGAGCTAGACCAGTACTCCTCGTAACGTGGTTTACTCACACTGTGTTCCATTTGAAGACGCAGTCCAAAGAATGCTTTCATCTCTGGCACTACTACACTTTAAAAATTGTTTGCATAGTAGCTAGTTGGTTTCTTGCTTCTCACCTGCTCAGCGCGTCGAGTTGTCTGCTCACACAAATTGGGCCAGAAATCATTATCCAGGAAAAGTTCCAAAACTTCACTGGCTTTACTTTCTGGATTAATAGATTCTGGAATGTTCTTAGGGCATATCTGCTCCATAAATGTTGTGTCTACTGCAGACACAGGTCTGAATATATTTATTGGAGACCAACCTGCATCAAATTTACTAGAGACACTACCTGGGAGACGCCCCCTTCTACGCCCCTGTAAAACAGCCTGATCGCCAGAAAAATCAGGAACAGGGTAAGATGTAGCTTTATCAGAGTCTAATGAACACGTTATCACTCAAATGATCATCTGATTCAACTTCTATATCAGTTTCAGAATAGTTGCTATCTAAATCTAATTCATCATCCTCTGAATCATTGAGAGCAATCTCGACAGCTTTTTCCATTGTAAGCCTTTTAGAACGCTCATTTACTGGTTTTTCTGCATGTCTTTTCATCGTGAAAATATTGTAAAAATTTGTCACAATGTGATCAGTTCATGGGCGCCACCATTTTGAAGTAACATTCCGGAAGTAGTATGCAAATTCTGCCGTGTCTATCCATACTATGCCCGTTCTTATAAGATACGTGTGCTCTACCGGCAAACCCGTGACTCGGGGCGCGGGTTATGTACACACACACCGGTTCATCGGGATCACGGGTTCAAAGGGTTAAAGGTTTGGGATGTTTTTAACAAGTATTTTGTCATTTCTACAAATACATAAATGGATTCAGTTATGATTGTTGGGCTAGTCTGCCGGGTCTAGTTTGTTTAAGTATTTGTTGAATCTGATATGCTCTGCCCTAAGCTACCACCAGAAAAAACAAAGTAAACAACTATTAATTCTGGCACAAAGTTGGTACAACATCATTCATGGAATATGTAGACGGAGAACTAAATGGTTTAGACATGACAAGAATGTCTCCAAACTTACTTGCAAGATAACATCGTACCATAGATCTGCAGACAAAGAGGAAGCCCAAGAAAGTAATGAACAAATGGTGTTTAAAATACATTACAGAGGCATGAATTGAAAATAAATCACTCAGATGGCACATGACAGAAAATAGCCCCACCTCAGATAATCTAAGAGCATTAAGTTGGCAGATGAGATAAGAGGATGAATCAAGTACAATTGTCTTGCAAGTTGTTCTAATATGATGGGGAGTCAGAAAGTAACCTTAATATTTGAATTACAAAATCTGTTTATTTATACCCACATAGAATTAATGCACACATACTCATATCATTATTTTTTATTGCTTCATTAAAGTTACTCCCCTCTTACAATGGAAAATAAATCTCTGTTTCATGTTTTTTTTTTCTTACATCACTTGTTCACACACTGAGGGGTTAGAGTGTGTTCTCTCACAGAATGTTGAGTTTGTGTCCTTGTCAGATTCATTGGCTCTTTTCATCTTGTCAGACGATAGTAATTGTGCTTTTATCACAAAGCCCTGACAGAAATATAGAGACCATGTGTTGCCCATGCAGTATGGTCCCTCTCTCGGTCTGCCTTGTTTGTTCCAAGGGAAAGGTGATACCAATAAATTAGGAACAAGGCAAGCTGCAGAAGCTGCCGGATCAGCAGAGCAATGCTCTATTTGTTCGCTCGTCGGGGCTTCACTACTAGATCAGCCGCCAACCAAGGCTAAGGGCCTGGTCTGCCCTGCCACAACACTCAGCTGAGGCTGCCTTTCCTTGCTCTAGGATAAGGCATTGTATCCTCTTGCGTGTGCTCCTTTGCACATTGTCGGTTGTCAGGTTTGGTAGGCGCTGACCAACTTTCAGAGTTATCAGAAAACAGGTTGCAAAATTGAACAAGATACGTCAGTATCTTATCTGCAAGGCTTCATATGGTTTGAAATCAGTTTTCCTTCTCCTAGATGAGCTGCCTTCCTAGGCTTTCGAGCCCCATCTGCCCGAAACTAGTGGTTTTAAGGCACCAGTAGCTCGCCTTCTGGCCCTTCTCCTGTTAGTCAAAACAGTTCTGCCACGCGAAGGCCAGGAGATAGACTTTGTTGTCAGAGGCTATATGAGACATGGAAACATTTAGTTGGTGTTGAGAGTTCATCCTCAACCTCACCCCCGGCTTTAACAACATTTAGAACCTTGTCAGATTACATTACATAGTACCCAGCTGTAAGGGGAACTGAGACACTAGTCCAGTCAGGCACTGACCAGGACATCGTATCAGGGTCAGGAACAATACACTGACCAAGACCACAATTTCTCTTCCATGCAGTGTTCCCTGGAAACAAGCTGTTTTCAAGGCAGCCTGGCTGATGAGATGTGGATCAATGTGATCCCTGTAGTAGCGAGCACCATGCAGATGAAGCCAAGCATAGCACAACCGCCTGGAGGACCACAGTCCACCTTCATCAGCATGCTCTGGATGTGAGGAAAGCTACTACAACACGCCACTTAACGTCCTTTTCAGGCCGCACAAATGGGTAAACTTACTCATTGTGGGCATTAAACAACAACAACCCAGCTGAAAATGGGTTCTTGGTTTAACAGTAAAGGCAAGGCAGTGAGATTGCTCCAATTCACAAAAGCTGATACCTTCTACAATGTCTGAAATTCAAACAAGATTAACAAACATTTCTGCATGAGAAAGCAACAGATAACCAACTATTTAACCCCAGTAGGTCTTATCAAGGACTGAACTAAAGAGAATAACACAAATGAAAACATGGATTGAAATTCAATGAGCGCATATCCTTGATGAAAGGTCACAGACTTTTGGTTTGCAACTACACCAGGCAAAGACACACATTTACAGAATCAATACTACTACCAGTGATCACATTGTGTTGGGTGACACTCTCTTACGAGATGTAGGCTTATTCATATATCTTTGTGGCAATGTTGACAAAGGGGATGGTACAGATATGGGTGCCAGGTTTAAGATACAATAGGTGAGAATTGCTTTCATTGAAATAACACGTGGAAATAAATTGAAATTAAATCCAACACAAAAATGTATATCTTAAACTGCAATGTAAAGCTACTTCTCTTGTGTGACTGAAACAAAACATGGAGTACCACAAAAAAAGATAACGACAAAGGTGCAGACTTTCATAAATGGTATGATCCACTAATGTGGGTCTGGTAGAGAGAACTGGTCAGATACTGGTGAAACAAGATGGGAAAATGTGTTGAATATGCCACATATTAATGAAACCAGTTGATAGTATTACCAGACACTATATATTCTGGAATCTCAAGGAAACAGATGTAGAAGCAGGTCTACACATTCATGGAGAAGAGAACTGGAGGCAAATATCAAGGAGACAGGATAGAGCTGGTACATATGATACAGGATAGGAAGACTTGATACATATTTGTTGAAAATATATGCTCCACAGGGGGGAGATCAAGGTTTTTATTGATTGAATGATATTTTTAAGAAAATACAGTAATTCTTGTCAGGTTTGGTTTTGTGCATTATCCTTAATTGGTAGTTAATAAATGACAAAAAAATCACACAGAGATACAAGAAGCAATAGCAGAAGATGCTATTATCTGTTAGTGTTCTCATTGAAAACTGTTCTGTAGCCTTCTTTGTATTGTTTGACTGCAATCAAACACACTTTCTATAGTACCTTGTAGAACCAAGTCCCTAACCTTTTATCCCCAGCTGTATCTGCTGTTGGACTAGCATTACTATGATTTGTTATTAAAAGGTTAAAGGCGAGGACTTGACTTCATCGCTGCGGGTTTCCCCATAGGGCTCAGTCTTTCTCAGCAGTCTTTCTCTGTCTGCTGAGAGCATCACACAAAGCACGAACACTGTAGCTCCATCGATGAACCCAGGGATCTCCAGAAAAATTAACATGAACCGACCATCGCAGCTCGAATTCGAACCCTGACCATCTGAACACAATGCAAACTGCTTGACCACTTGATTTCTACCAGTGCTCCTCTTACTCTAATTTGAGTGTGTGTGTTTACTATGTTGATATTGTCATATGTTGATATAACATAAATAAATGTAAATACGTTTATCCAAATACTTTGATAAAAAAAACTATTGTTGTATTCTTTCTACCGATGACTGTAACTATGGTACTCATAGAATGGCTGTTGAACTGGAATACTGAAATCCTGATATTCAATCAGGCAGATTAGTGCCTGATGCCAGGTAGCCTAAAACAGCAGCACCATTCCTGGACCAGCTTATAGAAATACCAACAACGTCAAGCTGACCATTGCTTTTTTTAAAATAGATATATTCAAGTTGGCATCTAAAATGTAATGAAGAAGAAGGTGTTTTAAACACACGCACGCACGCACACCTGCCCGCCCGCCGGCGAGCAGCAGAGACACTATATATGGCCATCATTTGTGCCATTCTTGAACAAGCTCTATGGAGGTACCAATAACCTTGAGTCAACCACTACTTTCGGTATATATTTTCAAGATAATGTTTAAAAATGTACACGAGGAAGACAAATAAGCATCTTTAAACTACTATTTGTTAAGGACGTGAACACTTCATTCTTCAAATGATTCATAACACTTTATAAACTTTGACGTATTTACTAGAAGTTTATTGCTGGGTTTCAAAGAAATGAAAGAGCTAGTATGCTGGCTTTAGAAGCACACATCCATATTGTGGATATTGGATATGAATAAGATGGACATTATTAAATCCCTTAATCACCACCTATTAGATAATGACACTACAATTGATGAATCAGCAAGCTAGATGGTAGGAATTTTGAATCAAACGGAGGTTCAGCGGATATTTATGGTGCTTGAGAGGATGCATCAGAAGTGTGCGCTACCAGCGAGCTACATAAATCACATTATCCAACCCTACATCATCTGATGAATAAGATTGAGCATCTTTGGACCATTCTGCGCAGAGTGCAGGGATATAGGTTCTGCTTAATATATCTTGTGGTTTTAATATAGCTTTCTTTCTAATGACAGGCGACAGACCGAGAAGAAGGACAGTTTGGGACCGCTGGGATACGTTACATACTCTATGGTGATAGCACACCACCACAGTACGTCCATTTTGTCATTACTTTATTTATAATACACATGCATTTGTTAGCGGTCTAGAAAAGGCTGCTGTAAAAAAGGCTCTGCCTAGCTAAAGGTAAATCACAAATAAATACAAATTTAAAAAAAAAACACTTTCATTTCAAAATGCACTAAAAAGTACATAATAATTAGGTTCTATTAACCTTTACCACACTTAATAAAAATATTACACAAATTTCCCTGCCACTGAATTATTTTTCACCTTTTCCAGTTTTTCTAGGTTGTTGACTTTGAGAGCCTGTATCTTTTTTGTTTGTTATTGTATAGTTATGATTTGTTTGTGTGTAGAGACATAAATGAATAAAGAACTTGTTGGTGTTGTCGTTATTGTTGTGTGTGTGTTAGTTTCTATGATAAAAGAAGGTGATAGTGTTGAAAATCAGCACAAACATATACTCACTCACTTTCGGCATCCCTTGGTTCAAAATTTTTTTTTTTATTTCAAGAAAACTGACTATCGATGTTTAACGTAATGGTCATATCTGTCATTTTCTACTTTAAACATGCATTTTAAAATTAAAATTTAATTATTGTATTTACATAAACAAACTAAATAGATCTACCTCAGAAAAATCTGTTGCAGAAACTTAACTTCTCAATTTTCAATAATGGGTGAATATTCAAATCCAAGCGAAAAACTTAAATCGTTTCCAAAAGTCTAACACAGATATCAAAATTGCCATTGTTTTTAAAGCAAACGTGATGGAAGTCAAACTCTGCAATCCAATGAGCAGTATGTTCAGACTATTTCTACTTAGTCGTTTTGATTATATTTGATTAGAATGGCCGTCGCTATGCAAAGACATAGTAAGTCAAGTTCCGGCGACCTTAGCGGTGTGATTTTAGTCGCTTAGCTGTGACACCTGTGTGGTAAAGGTTAACTTAGTTAGCTTTACTTTTACATCTTACACTAATCACCCATTATGTTTCATAAGTGCCCCAAGTTTTTATTTCATATTTGTGATGAAGAAATATAATAAATGATTGGTGCACGACATAGAAGTACAGCTAGCTAAGCTAATAAAATTGAACCATTTTATCATTTTGAAATAACACATTAACAAAATATTTTGTTGTTGTTGTGGAAATGTGAAATCTTTCTTTCTAAATGATAATATTATAATATGATTTGCTCAAGCGTTTATGTGCGTCTTTAAAATTATAAAACAAACACACATTCGCACGCACACTAAATGTTATACAATGGATCCCTGGTCACTCAAATACACCTGGCAATGACAAGACAGACAAAGAAGGGAAGTCAAGAACAAAAATACACCAACAACCCTACTGATATTCAAGCAACTACTGAAGACTGCGAACACAAAGAAGCTTGACCGAATATTTGGGCAATGGGAAATACTGGGAGAGAAATCTACAAATGTATAGCCATAAAATCTCAAAGACAACATCAACCTCCTGAAAAGGAGAGACCAAAGCACCATTTCTGACTTTGCACTCAACACATACTTCTTCTTCTTCTTCGTACGCAGTCAGACAGTAACCATTATTTTTTCGAAAAAAGCGGCGGTCATCCTGAGGCTGTCGACACTGCCGTAGAGCTTGTCTTGCAGTTCCACTGGTGATGGCCACATCTGCTCTCCCTGATCCTCGTATGTCGGGCAGTTCTGCAGCAGATGTTCAGCGGTCATTTTACCGGTACCGCATGGGCATTCGTCGGTACCACCTATCTTTAATTTGTTGAATAGGTGGTACCTCAGTCTATTGTGGCCAGTGCGAAGTCTGAAGACAACGACCTGCTCTCTTCTGTTTAACTGGTAATAGGCATCGTTTTTGGTGTAACCAGTATGTTCGGTTTCCCATTTGGTCATGTATCTGGCTTTGATAAGCCGTTTTGACTCTTCGTACGTTGTACTAGTATCTGTTTGTGATAGTCTTGCACCTTCTTTTGCCAGTCTGTCTGCCTCCCCGTTGCCTTGGATGTTGCAGTGTGATGGGACCCACTGTACCACTACCCTTTTTGGTGCGGACTGCTGGCACAGTTTGCAGAGTGCTGCTCTTAAGTCATTAAGCTCAGTGTTTTTCTGGCTTTTTAGCACTGTGACTACGGCGAGAGCATCTGTAAGCAGGACTATATGGCTTTCATTTTCTTTGTGTGTCACTCAACACATACAATGAAACTGTTGAACATCATCTTTTTGAATGTCAGGAGCTTGTCGGTGTTAAGAAAAAGCTTCTTCCTCTGAGGCCAGACAAATGGAATACTTTGTATGGAACTAAACAACAGCTTACAAACACTTGCAGATACCACTATATGTTATTGGGCCAAAGGGCAGGAGCCCATAGGCCGCTGGATTAATAACTAACCAACCAACGTTATCCTAAAATAACGTCATAATCAAATGGAATGTACTTATTAAAGTTTAAATCAAATGTTAAATAAACATAAATTTGAAGAAAAAAAATCATAGGCCTCGTATAGGATTTGAACCACTGACCTCTAGCACCCTAGGTGAAGATCACACCCCTAGACCACCATGCCAATTGAAAATAAGGTTTCACAAAGGAAGTATGCAGTGTTTATTTATTTTGACTATGCAGGCAGACAGAAACATGTTTATTTTCATACACAAATTTTCTTACTTTATTTATTGCAAATTGTCCCAATATTGTCCCCCAAATATTTTGAAAGTATATTGTCATTGGCTTTGTACCAGCCCTGAAAGTTTCAGCTCTCTAGCTTGGGGGAAGTGTCAAAATTTTCAAATTGAAGATTTGATTTTAAATAACTAACAAGTGAAGTTAAATAAAAAGTGTTTACAAAAAGGTAGTCCCTTAGCAGACACTGCGAGAGCAAAGAATAACATCAGGATCTAGTGAAACATACCGATCAAGACCACCTTGAACCACTGACTCATTCATGTACCTTGAAGGAAAGAGTGTGTCATAGCAGTTTGGTCAACAAGATGGGGATTGACACTTTAGTCCTTAGAGTGGTGAGCTTACTGAGGAGTCTCATATTGCACTACTGGTCAAAATAAACGAGGACAAAACCACATGTACAATATTCTCGCTATCAATCAAACCCCAAAACACCAAATTAAGTCTAAACGGCAAATACCTTCAGCCAAACGACAACCCAAACTATCTGGGAGTCACATTTGATCGGCGCATGACATGGAAAAGTCAGATCGAGAGAAACCGAAGGAGAGCCAGAGAAAGAATGGCAATCATGAGGAAACTTGCTGGCACAAGCTGGGGTGCAGACGAAAACATACTAAAGAAAATGTACACTGGAAGAGTGAGACCAGTTCTCGAGTATGGCATTGCGGCATGGACAACAGCAGCAAAGGCGAACTTCGATAAAGTTAGCAAACTCCAAAACCAAGCCATGAGAGTTATAACAGGAGGCATGAAGTCAACGCCAATTGTAGAACTTGAAAAGATTACAAAACTGCAATCCATGACCGACAGAAGAGACTGCAGAGCCCAGCTGCAATCAGAGAAACTCAGAAGACTGACTGACCATCCAATGCACCAGAGACTAAACAATTTCGGAAATGGGAAGCTAAAGCGAAGAAACTTTGCAAAAGCAAAGATGCACGAAGACCCTATGAACGCACTAACCACACCAAAGCCCATCCCTACTGTACGAAAACCTACCTGGAGGCAGCATATATTTCCAGAGGTGGTAGAAAATATACCAGGTATTAGAAACAAAAACTGCCAGTCGGAAAAAGAAAGAAGAGATACTACCCTGAGTTTCATTACGGAAAACTACCCAAGCATGGACTGGACCCATGCATACACCGACGGTTCTGTAACAAATACAACACAGAACGGAGGGGCAGGAGCATTCCTGAGCCTACCAAATGGCAGAAAAATAACACTGTCACTCGGTACTGGAAAATACACAAGCAATTTCAGAGCGGAGGCAGAGGCACTGAGGGCGGCAGTGGAAGAAATGGTGACAGGTAAAAGGAATGAAAGCCACATAGTCCTGCTTACAGATGCACTGGCCGTAGTCACAGCACTGAAAAGCCAGAAAAATACTGAACTTAATGAATTAAGAGCAGAACTCTGTCAACTATGCCAGCAGGCCGCACCAAAAAGAGTAGTGGTGCAGTGGGTTCCATCTCATTGCAACATCCAAGGCAACGAGGAGGCAGACAGACTGGCAAAAGAAGGTGCAAAACTACCACAACCTTATACTAGTATGACATACGAAGAGTCAAAACGGCTTATTAGAGCTAGATACATGACCAAATGGGAAACAGAACATACTGGCTACACCAAAAACGATCCTTATTACCAGTTAAACAGAAAGGAGCAGGTCGTGGTCTTCAGACTTCGCACTGGCCACAATAGACTCAGGTACCACCTATTCAACAAATTGAAGATAGGTGGCACCGACGAATGCCTGTGTGGTACCGGCAAAATGACCGCTGAGCATTTGCTACAAAACTGCCCGACATACGAGGATCAGAGAGAGCAGATGTGGCCATCACCAGTGGCAACACTAGACAAGCTCTATGGCAGTGTCGACAGCCTCAGGATGATGGCTGCTTTTTTCGAAAAAATAATGGTTCTTGTCTGACTGCGTACGATGAAGATATTGCACTATAGCCAGGATGACTCCAGTCCACCTTTTCAAGTGTGTTTCAGGGTCCGAGAAGAACCACTGTAACCTGTTACCAAAGAAAGATCAGGAGTTAACTCAGCACGAGTACCTTCATACAACAGCAGCAGCAGATATGTCAGAGAAGAAGTATTAAACAATGAATTTTTTTAGGTCTCACCTTTTATTAGGTATGGTGACCAGTTCCCTTTCTCTCCTCGATGCCTTTCCTTTCCTAACATCAAATCAGGTACCCTTTTACTTATGAGTACCCTAAAGTGTGTTGAGACAAATTTTAAGGATAAAGTTAATGTTTTTCATTTCTGAGTTTATGCAAATCAAAATAAGATTATCCCACATGTGGATCTCATGGCATTTTCTGGGGAAGAATTAACAGGACTACTGCACCCTGTTATGTTTGTTGTAAAACGTACAAAATAGGGCTGTGTATGGGAGACTGGCAACCTCATCATGTAAAACAAATTTCCATTAAAACCACTGCTGGAAGAACACATATTTGCTTGATGCAGGCTTCCTCAAAGGAGGCTAATTGTAGTAGTAGACCCATGATTCTACTTAAGTGCAAAAGAGCATGTTCAAGATAACAAATAAAATTATATGAAAAACATATTCAATCAATCAATCAGAATCATTCAGTTTCCTGTGGAGGATAGGTCATCAAATGATGACTTGTCCATATTTGTTGAAGTTTTTATAGATTAAAGTTTCTGCAGGATGGGGTAGCCAACCCCGATATGCATCCCACCTCAGTCATCTTCTATGATGTTCCTGGTAGGTCAGAGTGTTGCTATTCTTTGCTTCTCATTCACGCCTCATTCAAGAGAAAAAACATCTCATTCAAGTGAAATATTAGGCTGTGCATGGAAATAACACAAAAATTGCACTATAATGAAAAAGTGTTAATGATTGTAAATTAAAAAGATTCAGGAGCTGAAGATGCAGCAGTGAATAAGCTGACAGTAGCCAGTGACTCATAGCTGGCTGCTTGCGTCATGGTCGGTGAACCATAGGTGACCATGACCCTATTCAACCTCAAAGTGGCGGCCCTGGAAACAGGTTACATTCATATAGTCTGGTTAAGACAATAGGGTTCGCAGAGGAAAGACAAACTGGGTCCCAAAAATGCAGTGCAGAAACTGGATGTGTCAGGCTGAAAGACGTAGATATCGTAGCCTGGCTGTAAACTACGATACAATGTCAGAACGTAAATTTCAAGATGAACAAAGAGGAAGAAATAGATCCCAGTTTAAAATCTGTTTGTTTGAAGCTGCTAGCAAAGGGTGGATGCAGAAAATATGATAGGCGTAGCCAACTTGGCAACTTGACTTAATCGTTAGCTCTTCTCTCACTATGAAATGTAGAAGTTATTCATGTTTCTTGTGGCCTTTAGTTTCTACAGGATGGAGTAGCCAACTTGGCAACTTGACTTAGTCACTAGCTCTTCTACACACACAATCATCTATAGTCACTTTTTATGACAGCTTGGCAGGTTACAGTGTCATTACCCTTAGCTTCCTTTTCAGACCCATTAACACAAAGGTGAGTGCATGATGATGCAAATAATTATTTCATTACATCCATCATTCATCATCACAGGAACATATGGCCTCAACAGATGTCCTCCATTTTATCCTATTCTGATTCGTCTTCTTGAGCTTCACCCATGACCTTCTGCCTGCACCACTGGCCTCCTCTTTCAATATTCTTCATCAGGTGTTCTGTGGCCTTCCCACTCATCTCTTTCTTTGTAGAGCACAATCAATTGCATCTCTGGCAATATTGTCGAGCTTCTTTCTGAGGGAATATTCTATCCATCTCTACTGATTCCTAATTTATGCCATTTTCTTGAACTTCACTTTATCTTTCACTATTCTTGGTAATGTGATTTCTGGAGACTTAAATGAGGTGTTGCTTCTTGTCAGCAAATTTGGCATCTTTGCTGAGAGAAGCTAGCATTCTAATCATACAGCCACTTGAGACAAAGGTGGTGCCATAGCAGACACCTGTTATTGCAGATGAGGTGTTAGAGGCTTTAATGTGGTAAGTGTCAGCTTTTTCTAAAGTGTAATGACTATTCCCTTCTTCTTATTTTGTCTTCTTAATATACTGTTAGGTACCCATTTACTGCATGATACACTGAAGTGTGTCACTATCAGGGAGAAAACTTGGTGCATTTGTAATGAAAGCAAGATCCCTAACCACTCAGCCACTCTGAAGCTCATTATACCTGATTGACTGATTCATTGATTGTTTCTTTGATTAATTCACCTTTTAGCTACAAGTGAAGCATAGGTAGAATAACCACTACAGCTGCCCACCTTATAGGAAGCCTGTCTCTGATCATTTGACGGTTTTATAGCAATGGTTTTACGTGATGAGAGCGAAGAGTAACATCATGGTCATGTGAAACATACTGATCAAGACCCCCATCTCATTTCTCGTAGGACTGCTGCTAGCCCTATGCACAACCCTCTTTATTTGCCTTTTACGGCATGTTTGGTATGGTACAGTGATTCTAGTCTTTTCAACCCAGGCACATCTCAGGTGTCATTAGATAATATTTTTTGATTGCATACTTTTTTGTGTATAGTTTTCAGATTAACCCAATCACAGGCGCAATCTCAGTTGCACCTTGCAATGCACCTTACCGTCCTGGTTTGGCACCATGCATAGATTACGAGGGGAAAAAGGAGTATACCCTGACAGTGTCTGCTTCAGACAACTTTGGCAACGTTCCCAGCCGTAAAAATTCAGTACCAGTGACAATCAATATACTAGATGATAATGATAACCCACCTAAAGTGGACGCCTCCTACACCAGATATATCTATGAAGAGCAAATGGTACCCATCAATGGACTTTTAATTGAGGTAAGGCTGTTCAACTATTTTTTTAAGTTCATTTCATTTCATTTTTTTCGCCTTGTCACAAGGCTACAGCTACAACTAACCTTACAGAATACTTGTATCTGAGTAATGTCAATAGTTGTTTCTGTAGAGATGGTTTTATACAAGAGGTTTTACTAGTTCCACACGCAATCTTCTTTAGTCGATTTTTATGGTAACAGGGAAAACTATATTTAACTATCTCTGTCACTCTATTTGTTAAAGTCTAGGTCCATCATTGCATTTGGCTCTCCTAATCAGTTTTTAGGAAAGTCTAATTCCTGTCATTTGCACTTCCGTTTCATAACAATGGTTTCTATATGGTGAGCTTGCCAGCCCAATGTGTAGTACTTGTCCAAATCAGTTTCCAGGATGGCCCTGGGTATAAATGTAACAGAAATAAGAATAAGACCACTATTACACTGAGATCATGCCAAAAGAGTTGACAAACAGTCAAAGTAAAGTAACCCATAGCATTACTGCAGTAGAGATGTGAAGTGTTTTCACATTTAAAAGGCTCGGCTATATGAGGGTGGTAGCAATCTCCTCTACCTCGCCTCTTTAATTTCCCGAACTGAACCAGTACCCATTTAAGGCTGGGTCGACCCAGGAGCCGTTGCGGTCTGAAAAAACATTTCCGCCTCAACTGGGGAATGAATCCAGGACCAGTCAGATGCGAAGCCAGTTTGCTAATCACTGCGCTACGCGGCTCCCTAACAGTACAATCTAGATAATTCAAACTAATTGCCTCACATACCCCACTATTCACACATACAAAAACATGCTGAGTTGGGATTTGTCTTTTCATTTTGAAAGGAGGCTCTCAAAACAATACCACATATAAGATACATGAATAAAATAGAATCAGCATGTTGTCTTGAAGATATGAAAGATAAAAACATTTTATTGCATTAAAATTTTCATGCATTTGTTTACTTTTGATTTCATAAAAATATAGGGCTGCAGCAGTCAGCCTCTACCAATTCCTAGTATGAGCCACATTCATTAGTTACTTCCTCTTATAAGACTCAGTCTTCTAAGCTTCCTCTTCTGTTTCTCTTTCAATGCATATCATAGAAGACAAGTAAGGAGTGTAGTACTTGAGGCTAGTAACATTATTATGTAAAACATAATGCTACAGAAACAGTCATTGTTGAAACACCAAGTGTTCTTTTGCCTTCACAATTGTGTCTTGTTCTGTAAGTTCCTGTTCGGTTATATTGTTGGTGTCATTATCACAAAGTGTCCTACCCATCTTCACTTTGTCATTTTGTAGCTGTATTGATTGTTGCCATGTTTATTGTTTTAACATCTGACTACCTGATATGAATTATGCAGTGAAGACACCCGTTTCTGAATGCCTGTTGTCTGGATATAATATGACGTTTTTGGTCTACATTCAAGCATATTAATTACGCATGGAATTAATTATACATGTTTTGTATCAGCGTTGGCTATATTCAATGTGTATACTTCTTCTTCGTTCGCTCTCAATCTCCTGATACCAAACCCTGAAAAGGGCTTTGTAAGCAGCATAATGTAGTCAAGACAGCTTGACTGCGATATTTGCACCTTTCGGTCCGACATATCCGTCTTCAGCAGGCATTTTTGAGTACTGGGTTAGCCTTCCCTCTTCAATCCCTTCTACTTAGCCAGTCTGGTCAGTTTCAGCCTGTTATCCAGGATCACCACGTGGAGGTGTAGAAGGGTCTTGGCAGCTCTGGCCCTGATGCTAACTATCAGCTTTGGGTCGCTGACCACTGCAACACATGTGCTGCTCAGCGTCTTGATCCCTAGAGTAGCACTGATTATAAAGTAGTGTTGAACATTCTCATCTTTTTTTCCTGACTGAATGCTGCCAGATTTCATATTGGACAAGGATAGCTGACTTGGTTAATCCTGACATTAACATCTTGGATTTTTCCTCCATTGATCTTGAAAGATGTGTTCTAGTTTTTATTCTCCTCACTAAAAGACAGGACACACAAGTTGTGTTCTTCACAGGTGTACTGTCAGTGGTTGCAGCAGTGAGCAGTCAAATAATTAGATAACTGTAATTAAATAATAGTAATAATCAATAAACTGTCACTAGTTTGAGTACGTTGAGGATACAATGGATTCCATACCATTTCAAGATCCCTGTCAATGAAGATGCTGACAGATTGTCAAAGGGAAGTGGAAAGCTACCTCAATCTGCTCAAAGGCAAAGGCCGCCGTCCATCGGAGACGATGATGGCATAATTCATTTTGCTAGCGCTATTTTTAGTAAGGATTAACTGCGCTACTTTTTATCCTCACTCTCTCGTCTCGAGCCGCTCGACCCCAGTGGCAAGTCAAGGACAAGACGACTAAGGGGCGACTACGAGATGCAGGGGACTTCGCATCAAGCACCCGTGAAAAAGACGGTGGAGTCGAACCCACACCACCTGATCACGAGGCCGGTTGCTTAACCACTTCGCCACGGAATCCCCCTCAATCTGCTACAAGTATGGCATATGGAGTAACCAATAGATTGACCAGGCGTAGGTACAGGAACAACTAAAATGTAGTCCTTTAAAAAAAGTAATGCATATTAGCTCCACAAAAGTGAACACATGGCAATCTTCAGGCTTGGCACAGAACACAGCAGACTGAGATACTGTCTGTTCAACAAATTAACCAATTAACTACCAGGGAGTGTCACTGTAGCACTGATAATATTGTCTTCTGAACGTCTGATACAAAAACCCACAACATATGAGAAGCAGAAAGCATATGTGGCTAACACCATTATCATTGCTGGACAATCTGTGAGGAGGTAGAAACAATTTCAGGCGGGTGCGACTACGACTTTCTTGTCATATATTCAAGTTAATATTCCTTGAGCCTATAAAGAAGAAGTTTTCCCCACATGAGCCCATTTCTGTCTTTCACATTTAAAATCTGATGAATGTGATTGAGATTAGCGATAATTCATTTGATGCATTTTAACTGTCCTATGTCTTGTATTTATTACAGCCCATTGATCCAGACACGGTAGGAGGACCTATAACATGTACCATTGTAGGTGATGGTAGTGGGCTGTGGCAGGTCACTGAAATGACAAAAAGGATAGACAATACAGACAGACAGTATTGGAACATCACCGCCAATAGACGCATCATATATAGTGATGCACGGTTTCCAAGTGGAGAGTAAGACTCATTACTTTTGTTTATCCTTAAGTTGCTCTAAAGGTGAACTGATTTCCTGGGTGACATATTCACTCAGCCAAATTATGAGACGTGATCAAATGAAACCCATTTCAGTGATATTATTACAAATGTTTGAAAAGTACATCAGCAGGTGTGGGAGAATTAAACAAAGCAATTGTTAGGAAGCAAGCATACACTTCAGATCGTTAGAGGAGTCAACATAGGCATTAAGACACGCATCCCACTGCTCTGGTTGATCATTTAATCATTTGGTTACCACTACCATAATGTCTGCATTGGTGTGGGATCGTCCCTTTATAAATTTTTTTAAGGGTCCGAACAAATTAAAGTCACATGGTGACAGATCGGGGCTGTAGACTGTGTGTGGCAGAATTTCCCCCTTTTTCTGAGCTAATGCTTCATGCACAATGTTTGCGACATGTGGACGAGCATTGTCATGCAACAGAATCACACCATGTCAAAGCATGCCCGGTCGCTTATTCTTGATGGTTTAATTCAGCTTGTCTAGTGTGTGTCCCTGTAGTGTCCACCATCAAAAACCATTCTTGGTTTTTTAAATGCAGTCAGTATAACCTTACCAATGAAAATTTGTTTTAGTGACCCTGGATGATTCTATTATATACTCGCTTTTTTGCTGCACGACTCAACGTGGCACCACGATTCATCAATTCGTCACTTGTCACTATACACAACAGAAATGCATCACCCTCTGCTGTTCAAACTCCACCCCATGCCTTCTTCCTTATGGTGGTTGGTCAGCATTCGTAGCAACCCATTGTAAACACACCTTCTGACACATCAATTTCACCACAATTCCGAACCACAATTTGTTAGTTCAGTATTGTTGTCCCTGATGAAGGCCTATTGGTCGTAACGTAGGTTTTGTTTGTGTTCTCGTCTCGGTGCGGTATCTGACCATACCCATTAAAAAATTTTGATTAAACTCTCAATCTTAATCAACTTTTACAAGGTTTTTTTCCCGAACCACAATTTGAACTGTCCCAAACGACACAGCAAATTTCTCTGCTAGACGTTAACTCCAACAATGGTCAAACATATTTCTACATCAATCTTGGCGATGTCTTTTTCTGTCGCAACAAACAATCTGCTCCTAACCTGGGTGCGGAAGATCTTTCGTTAACTCTTGTCCTTCCCTAAACATTTTATGAAGTACTTCACTGTTGTCTTCAACAAATATTTCTGTTTTCCGGACTACATCCTGCTACTTCCACAAAGCCCTGTTCAGGGCTTGGTAGCGGGAGATTGAGAACGAATGCAGAAGAAGAAAAACACCAGCTCAGTAATTGCAAGAGGCACCACTCTTGACGATCAGTTACATTCACAATCATCTATTCTTTGAGCATAACAATTTCTGATGCTTTGTGTTTTACCCATCAGTTTGCTTTATATTGGTTTATATATGCAAGGAGTGTTCAAGTCAAACCGGAGTTTTTTTTAAGGAAAAACCCATTTTTTTAAAGTCAAAATTAACAGTTTATTTTTCGATGTAATCTCCAGCAATATTTATGCACTTATCCCAGCATTTAAGAAATGCTTGGAAAGCTTCAGTATAGAAAGATTTATCAGTATGTCTGAACCAATCCAGAACAGCCTGTTTCACATCGTCATTGATGTTGAAATGCTGACCTCCCAGGATATCTTTTAGAGGTCCAAACAGGTAGAAATCACTTGAAGCGAGGTCTTGGCTGTAAGATGGTTGTGACAATACCTCCCAGCCGAGTTGCTGCAGATGACACAGTGCGATGAGCTGTATGAGGTCGAGCGTTATCTTGCAGGAGCAGGACGCCCTTTATGATCAAACCAGGCGGTTTTTTTCCAGACAGTTATGCACATCACTCACAATGCATATGTACTGTTTACTGGGAATAGTGGCATCACTGGGTAGAAAATCAAAATGAATGATGCAAAGATTGTCTTAGAAAACATTTGCCATCACTTCACCTGCAGATGCAATTGTCCAACATTTTTTTGGGTGGTGGTAATTGCGTATGCTTCCACTGCTTGGATGCTCGTTTTGATTCAGAAGTATAATGATGTGCCCAGGTTTTGTTGTGATGAAGCGATTCAAAAAGCCCTCACATGTTAAAGCGTTTCTTCAATTCAGTGCAGGCTTGAACTCTTCTCTGTCAGTCAAAAGCAGAAAGCTGTCGTGGCATCCAACATGCAATAACCTTCCGAAAATGCAGATGTTCATGAATAATAGTGTTCACCGTACTAAGAGAAAGACTTGCCTCTTGTGCAATTTTGCGACAGGTTTTTCGTTGATTTTCCAGGATAAGGCGTTCCACTATCTGGATATTCACAGGAATGACTAGTGGGTTGAGAGCCATCATGACCGGGATCATCACTTACTGATGTACGGCCTTCTTTAAAACATTTACATCATTCAAATGTCATACTGTGGCTGAATGTCTCATCACCGTATTCTGATTACAGTCTTCTGTAAATTTCCGCATTGTTCGCACCTTCTTTCACAATAAACTTCATCACAACACGCTGTTCCATGCAAACACTAACAGTGTTGTCCGCCATTTTAATTTAACTGTCACGTGACTTACCCATGGCAAGTGGGCTACCTAGCAGTAATAGGACACAAGTGCCCCTAACTAGTGATAGTAGTTTCAGCACACTATAACCCATCCAGATATAACTAGAACAAAAAGTTCCAGTTTGATTTGAACACCCCTCGTAATACTGTTTCCTCTTCTTCTTGAGCCTTTTTTACTCCAGCTGTAGTATAGGGCAACTACTGCAGTTCACCTCCTTAGGGAGCCTCCACCAAAGCACTTTACATACTTTTGCAGTGAAAATTTTCTAGAAATTTGTTTTACACAGTGAGGTTGCAAGCGCCATGCACAATTCTCTGTAGTCACCTTTTATGACATGCATAAAGGCACAGTGGGCATATGCTTTCTTCCCCTGGATCCACTTTGGGAAATAATAATGAAGTTTGCTATTATGTTTTTGTTTTACCTATATTTTAATCTATTCAGAATAATAGAACAGAATGACATCTTATAAGACAGAGTTCAAGAACAAAGTGAATGACACGGACAACTCGAGGATTGATGAGATAGAGTTAGCAGACAGTATGAACTGAATTGAAGATTCTGAAGTCAACGAACAGAACTTTTGCAAACGGTTGGACCAAGAATGTTTAAAACATGGATAAGAATAGAAGGGGAAGTCCAGGAGTCAAGTTTAGTTCATGAATGAAGACTTCAGTGTAATTGTTTCAGGAAACAGCTACATGGCATATTAATCAGTTTCAGTTAGTAATAATAATACGTTATAGTTACCATACTGAGGATTAAGCCATGTTATCATTTCAGCTATTCTACCTGCTCCTCTGTGCTTATATTCTAAGCTAAAGGAGAGTTTGAAGAGAGAAAAAATGGTTCCAAATAGACTTAAAAGTAAATTCTAAAGAAAAAGTATGAAGGAAAATTTTGAGAGATAAGTTAAATGTTGTCAATATAAAGTGCTGGGCAGAGAAACACAGAAGTTACGAATGTAGGAAAAATAGGATGAACAGAATACTGTTACAATAAATATTTTGTATAAGCACATTATTAATAATCAAAATGTTGAATGGATTGTTCTTTATCATTTCTTTTGACAGGTTTAACTTTAATGTGTTGGTTCAGGACAAAAAATTCCCTGAAACGGCAACAGTGAAGATCATTGTCATTGTAAGTTATGTCTTGTGATTTTTTTTCTCTCAAGTATATTCTGTGAGGGGCTCAGTGGCTAGAGTTTTTGACTCTCACTGCAAAACTGGGTATATGGACTAGTGTTGTCGTGCTTCAAAAATGTATTCCCATAGCAGGCACTTTTGTCAGGGATGAAATGTTAGGTGCTTCATTATTTGAGGCATCAGCTTTTTATTACTTTAGATTGCCAGATCCCTTCCTTGATGTCTTTCCTTCCTTAATAGTAAGCCAGGTACCCATTTACAGCGGGATCAACTGGACATGCCGTTAACTTGGATCAAACCTGTTACTTTGCCATGTGAAACAATTACTCTACCACTATTTTACTTAGAAGCTCAATCTTGACTTACTTCCCCTTATATCTGTTAAACTCTTCTTGGTACATAGTGCTCCACCTATTTCTATTTAGGGCCACCTCCAGAGTCAGGCCAGTATTATCAGTAGTAGTTTCTGTAAGAGCTTTTGTTTTAAAAACAGTTTTTAATTGTTAGTCCTAACCCAACCCCTGAACCTGAAGGACTGGGCACACTTTACTGGTCTGACCTCCCTTCAGTATTACTCAGCGCAGACCAACCAACATGTAAATAGGATTTGTTTTATATCGATCCCCATCACAGCACTAGCTGTTTCCCCGGGGAAGCAAACTCTTAGAAAATGCAGGAGGAAACAGACCCTAACATAAAATGATGCTGAAGTAGGATGCACTGGGTGTTTGGCCATTCTGAGTGACGTAAGACCAGTCTTTGTCTAGGTTAGTGCATCAGTGACTGAGTCTGTGATTGGTCTGAATTGATAATGTAAGTCCGATAATATCAGTGGTAGAAGTCCAGAAGAGACATTCTTGGTCCAGAAGTTAGCGACGAGTAGTTAGTCACCCAGGAGCAGAGCAGATGTAGACATACAGATTGACAAGACTTAACCAAAGTAAGCTCTGAAGAGGAAAAAGACACAAGTAAATATTAAGAGTTCTTCGTGTGGTTCGATCGCAAAACAAGTAGAATTTAATAAACAATTTTCATTAGCTTGACGGATATTATTTGTCCAGGACAAGGAGTCAACAATTGTTTCTAAGTCAACAAGAAGAAGAGAGAATGTCTTTCACTCAGTTTAAAGTTCAACAAATAATCTCTCCTGGACAAGTCACAAACCAATTATTTTTAAGTCAACAAAAAAGGGGATGGCATGGGCTAGTGGGTAAGTGACACGGCCCACAATCCAAAGGTGCTGGGTATTCTCCCCATCACAGCACTGGCCATTACTTCGGGAAAGCAAACCCTTAGAAAATGCAGGAGGAAGCAGACCCTTACATAAAATGCATGCCGAAGCCGGATGCACTGGGCTGACAGGTGCAAAATAAAAACACAGTGCCTTGCGGAATAGAAAAATAAGGCAAACGCGAAAACAAAAAAAAGTCAATACGAGGAAGAGAGAGAGTCTTTCACTCTGATTAAAGTTCAACGAATAATTATGTCAGGACAAGTAGTCCATGAATAGAGAGCAAATTGTTACCATTGCCTCTTTCAGACCATCAGAAGCACCTTTGAAGATCGAATTCATCTGTAATTATTTTTCATCTGTCAATTAGACGAATCATGGTTAGTTTAAGTAGGAAAAATGATAGAAGCAGCATAAGTAAGTGTAGTGGGTTACTGATCAAGAGATAGGAATGTGGAAAATTTAATCCAAAATCAAATTTGTGCTAGTGCATGGGACAGAAAGTCTTAAGGACGGCTTTAGAACTACATTTATATGGTCGAGTTACGGTTTCATGAACATGAGAGTTTAAAGAACTAAATAAAAGTTTGTTCACATTTGTTCCAAATCAAGCAATTTTGGTGTATGTGTGATACAAGTTAAAATGTGTGCATGTGTTATAGCTAAGATGTAACAGTGAGATTTACGAGTATACAGTGTAGATTGTGTAAAGTCTGATATATAGTATATAATTAATGGTCCCAGTGACCAGGCAATATTTAAGAGAAGAATAATATTGTGCCGTGGATGTGCTATAAGCGTGTTCATGTGTTACCTGGACCTGAAAGAAGAGCAAAAAATTGTAACACTGTGACCTACAGGAAATGTCATAGCAGATGACTACAGAGGGTTGTGCACGGGGCTGGCACCCCATCCTGTAGAAATTATAATAGCACAAGAAAGGAAAATAAGACCTCGGCCTCATGATATTGTTTTGGGATATTGACATTTAATTTTCTTCTCAATAATCTGTCACAAATTTTAGTATTTCAGCACTTCAGATCTTTTTTTGTTTGTCCGTTCAGCAAGGTAAACCATCCGAAGTCTTTCTTCTCGCTCATCTGTAGGGACTTGCTCTCAATCTTTGCTGGTGTCTTTAAGTTTTCGATGCTTTCTTTTTTTTGAGAAGGTGCCACATTAATCGTCTGTCTTCTTTAAGTTTTAGTTAGCAGTAGTCTGTTTTCACTCACTATTTTCATGCAATATATATATATATACAAATAAAGGATTTCATTGCTATTCATGGTATGCATAACAATCTCTTCAGGAACCAGATTTCTGTTGTTGCAAATGATTTATTTTAAGGTTTAATCAATATCAAAGACTTACATCAATATAGTAATATTGGCTTTACATCTGTTTATGTACCATAAGCTTCCATTTTTTGAAGCAAAGGTCCACTACTTCATTTTTGTCTCCTAACCAGACTTTAAGAAAGCCTGATTCCAGTCATTTGTTGAAGCATAGGTCCACTACTGCATTTGTGTCTCCTAACCAGACTTTAAGAAATCCTGATTCCAGTCATTTGTTGAAGCATAGGCCCACTACTGCATTTGTGTCTCCTAACCAGACTTTAAGAAAGCCTGATTCCAGTCATTTGTTGAAGCATAGGTCCACTACTGCATTTGTGTCTCCTAACCAGACTTTAAGAAAACCTGATTCCAGTCATTTGTTGAAGCATAGGCCCACTACTGCATTTGTGTCTCCTAACCAGACTTTAAGAAAGCCTGATTCCAGTCATTTGTTGAAGCATAGGTCCACTACTGCATTTGTGTCTCCTAACCAGACTTTAAGAAAGCCTGATTCCAGTCATTTGTTGAAGCATAGGTCCACTACTGCATTTGTGTCTCCTAACCAGACTAAGAAAGCCTGATTCTAGTCATTTGTTGAAGCCTAGACTCACATTCTTTCAGAATAGAGAAGACTGTAAACCAGTATAAAGACATTAAGTTAAGATTATCTGTATCAGCGCATTTATGAAAAGTACAGGTAGTGATTACCAGTTGTACTTTCTTTAGTTCTCACATGTTGGACTACTTGTCCTTGCAATCTCTTAAGCTGATCTCTACTTTCTTCATCTAAATAAAACAGTGGCCAGCTTCAGGTTGTCTGTGTCAGTTGAGGCCTGAAAAAGTGCAAAGAAGATTAAAAATGATTAATTTAGTCTCATCATTCAACACTATAATGATGAAAGGCACAATAAATTAATTATTGTCATTTTTCTCATTTAATCTAGGATATCAATAACAATGATCCATATTTTACACCAAGACAGTTTAGTAAAGATATTCCAGAAACAACTCTAGGAGGTAAGATTTAAGAATACATGTGTGTGTAAAAATGTAAAGATTAAACTTAACATTTTTATACTGGTTTAAAAGACCCACTAGAGACTCTATACAACCAGTTACATTTGCATTACCTTGCTCTAAAAGCTATGCGCATCCAGTCTATTCTTAAATGCATTAACTGTCCCTGCCTCCACTACCTCCTGGGGCAATGTATTCCAAGCATTCACCACTCTCTGACTAAAAAAACATTTCCTAATATTAAATCTGGACCTTTCTTTAATTAATTTGTATCTGTGCCCTCTTGTTCTCATTGGGGGTTGTATTTTGAAAAACTTGTTATAGTTTAATTGAACTTTACTTGTGATTATCTCATAAGCCTGTATTAAGTCACCTCAAATTCTTCTCTTTTCTGGATATTGTAGGTCATTTTTTCATCATAACTGTAATTCTGGAATCCCACTATCAGTTTTGTCACTCTTCTTTGTATCCTTTTGAGCATGTTTATATCTCCTCTGCGATAAGGACTCCACATATTTACACAGTACTCCAATATAGTCCTAACCAATGCTTTATACAGTTTGACAATCACTTCCTTACTCCAATGTTTAATATTTCTTTTTATCATACCTAACATTGCATTTGCCTTATTCACTGATATCTAGACTTGCTCACTCACTTTACCTGTCTGATCTATTATAACCCCTAGATCCCTTTCCTTATCTATCATTCTAATATTGTTCTCGCCCATTCTGTAATTAAATTCCATATTGGATCTAGCCATGTGGATGACTACATTTATCTATATTAAAGTCCATTTGCCATCTCACAGACCAATATTGAACTTTATCTAGATACAACCTCAACATATCCACTTCTGTTACAGATGAGATACTCCTACATAGTTTTATGTCGTCTGCAAATTTTTCAATCATGAATCCTATATCAATGTTCAAATCGTTTATAATATGAAGAACAATATTTGTCCCAAAACCGAGCCCTGTGGCACTCCACTTTTTACTTCACACCACTCAGTGTACTCCTTATTTATGCCCACCCTCTGCCTTCTTTCCGTTAACTAACTTTCAATCCATTCAGCAACTTTCCCACCTATTCGATGAGGTACTCTATCAAAAGCCTTTGCAAAATCTAAATAAATAACATCCACTGGCTCCCCATTACCTATCATTTTAGTAACCTCCTCCATGAATTCCAATAGAATTGTTAAGCATGATCTCCCTCTAGTAAACCCACGCTGAATATTTCTGATTAGATTAAACCTGTCTAGATGCATTACAATGTTTTCTTTGATTATTGATTCTAACAATTTACAGACAATGCTCGTTAAACTCACCAGTCTATAATTTGCTGGATCTGATTTCTTTCACTGTTTGAATAAGGGGATCACTCCTGCATCTTCTCAATCTCTTGAAACAATCCCTTTTGCAAGGGATTGAGAACATAATATAGCCAATGATTTTGTTAGTTTGTCTCTAATTTTAAATAGTATTGTGATGAATACCATCTTGACCTGGACATTTATCCACTATTAATCCCTCCAATTTTTTTAAAACCATTTCCTACATAATACAGATTGATTTTAATCCCATTATATCCATTTCACATTTGAAAATATCTATAGGCTCTGTGATCTTGGAGCAGTCTTCTTTTGTGAAAACTGTGCCAAAGTATTGATTTAGTAGATTAGCTCCCTCCATATTTTATCTGTACTATCTTGTCTTTTGTTTTTTGTTTTTTTCAAACATAAGAAAAGAAGCTTTCGCTATCAGTTTTGATCTTATTAGCTAGTTTTTTTTTCTAAGTATTTTTGCTGCTTTTTTCACTTTCTGATCTATGTTCTGCTTTTCCAAATATTTTTAATGTTTCTTTTGATTTAGCTACCTCTATATATTTTGTCCATGCATAATTTTTAGCTCTTCTACATTTAAGTACAAATCTAGTTATCCACTTTTTATGCTTAGTGTTTACCTCCCTATATAGAACACATTCCACTTTTAGTTCTAAAACTGTTTTGAAACTCTCCCACTCTTGTTCAACATGTGTACCTCTGACAATATCTTACCAGATTATGTGGCTGGCTGTCTCTTTCATCTTCTGAACATCTGTCTTAGAGTATTCGTAGGCTCACGAGTTTATGCTTACTTCTCTCCTTGCTATAAATGTAATCATATTGCCAACACTGCTGTTGGGGATGAAGTTTTAGAGATTTCATTGAATGAAGTCACAGCTTCTTTATGAGGTGAAGTGGCCAGTTCCCTTCATTGCTTTATTTCTTTACCTAAAAGTAGGTCAGGTACTCATTTACAGCTTGTTTAACTGGAGCCTACCCATAGTAGAAGTTGAACTGCATGCCTTTGCTGTGAAAAGCTAGTGCTTTACCAGATGCATGTGTGTATTTGGTTTTAAAAAAAACATCACATGAACGTTAAAATATTGATTTGTTTAGTACAATTATCCCAGAAACATGAGATTATGAATTATTTGGTTTGATATAAACATCACATAAACATTAAAATATTCAAAGTGTTATACACTAAAGACAGTATTAAGAGACAGAGTTATAATATAAATTATTTCAGAGCAATTATTATTGACGCGACATCAGTCAGGAATACTTTGTTTTGTTGGTGGATATCTTTATCTTGGATTACAAGCTCAGCTGTGGCCTTCAGTGCCTCTACTTCTGCACGGAAGTTATTGGAATATGTTCCCATTGTTAATACTCAAGTTTTTTTCTTCTCCATTCCTTAGACCCCTACACCTCCATTAAATGTAGCTTTGTTAGATGAACCATCTGTATATATGTGTATCCACGTTTCTGGTGGGTATACGCTCCTAAAATATTCTTCTGTGATAAATTTCCTTTCTGAATATGTCTGAGTTCCCTTTTTCCCTATTCCCTCTATGGTTTCTACCATTTCAGGGGACTTGGCTTATTTCCATGGTGGGATTTGGAATGTTTGTTTTAGATCTCTAACCACTGCTTTGCTTATGATTAGGTCTGCACTTGCAAGTTCTTTTGTTTTTTATATGAAGGGGTTTCTGTTTAATCTCCCTCTTCCCATGCGATTTATGCTGTCACCAATTGGGTGATCAGGCATTTGTTTTGACTCCTGCTGGAGTGTTTTTTTTTGGTATCTGCACATCTCTATTATTTCGATTCATGTGATGTTCTCCATTGCATTTATTGGTGTTGTTCTCATAGCTATAGTGATGATACGTACACCTTGATTTTGGGTTGTATTTATTTTTTGGAAGTTATTCTTTGTTGTGGTGGACCATGCTGTTATCCCGTATTCTAGCACTGGTCTCACATAATCTGTGTACAGTTTCTTTAGGGTGCCCATGTCAGCTCCCCATATTGAGCCTGATATCTTTCTCATTATGGCCATTCTGTTCTTAGCTTTGTTGGTGACTTTTTTTTATCTGGTTTTCCCATGTCAACCTTGGGTCCATTGTTATTCCCAGATAAGTTGGACATGTCAAGGGAGAGAGTCTGGCCATTTACTTTTACTTTTAGGATCACTTCTTGGGGCTTGAGAGATAGTGTAGCAGACGGAACGGGGTTTTGCTCTCCCGGCTCACTGAGGCCACACCTTGATTATCCACCTTTGCAGTCTTCAATTCTATCGCATCAACTAACACTTCAATAAACTAAGGACACTATTTCAAAACAATCAAAACAAATTCTTTATTTCTACGTTACAACTCTTGCACTCTTCTATCATGCACAACTTCCTACACGATCCTGTCTAATGGTTACTTATGACTTAAAACTACAGCTAAACCTAAAACTATTGTCTACAGTCTACTTTCCGTACTTGGCCTGCTGTAATATGAATCCGAATTATGGCGTATTGACGTCGATTGTTAATTCGTGGTTTAAACAAACCCAGGTAAACGTCCTTGGCTCGGTTCCTTAGCGACAACTGTCGATCTGCGTGGTGGATGTCGATCGACTAGGCTACTGCTGTGAATCTACGATGACTACAAACTTAGTGAAGGCAGCCACGTGTTAAAACTTTTTGTGCATGTTAACCACGTGTTAAATTAGGCTGACCACATGGTAACCTGGCGCAGGTCGACCACGTGTAAAATGGTAAAGTTTTCTCTCAGCCGAATTAGATCTGACAGGAAGCCTGTTCTCTCCTATAGCGGGTAGCTATGACTGATCTAAGCTGCTTCTGTGAGATCTATGGAGACTCTGCGATGACTATAAACCTGAAAGGTCGTCCACGTATCTGACGCTGGTTAAAACTAATCTGGTGAAATTCTAATTACTCACAAATAAAAATCAGTAATACTTTACTTCTGTAAACTGAGTTTGAAACTCAGTCAATGCGACGTTCACTCTTCTCTGACTGCCTCTCTGAATCGTCTCTCTGAATGAGTCCCTCTCTAAATTTGTTGTCTCTGAATCGTCTCTCTGAATGACTCTTTGAAATGCGTCCCTCTCTAAATCTCTCTCTGAATTGTCTTTCTGAATGTGTCTCTCTCTGGATCTCTCTCTAAAATGTCTCTTTTCAAATCTATGTCCATGTGAATCGCTCTGAAAATGCTAGAGCTTCTGGTTTGCCTCGGTTTCTAATAACACCCCCGGACTATTTTTCTACCGGTCCTACTTTAAAAATGGCATCGTGGGGGTGCCGTTATTAATTTGCCACCTGCCCCGGTACTTGCTGACGTGAGTGGTCAGGTTCTGTGTAAAGTCCACCTCTAAATTTAAAGCTTGCGGCGTAATTGAAGAAAAAATAAGAGCTGTCAATACGGAAACAAGATTTGTCTAGTAAGACTAAATCTGTCACAATAGGGAGAAGATTATGTACGTGGTTTTGGCTTCATTTATAGCGATTTGCCATTTTTTTGGTCATGTCTCTATTTTATTTAGAGCCTTCTGCATTTGGTTTCTAGCTACAGGTGTAGACTATTCGTATGTCCATAGTGCCAAGTCATCTGCATATAGTACACTGTGTATTCTTTTAGGGATTTCTGTGATTATATCATTGATATATATGAGGAACAGCATGGGTGAGAGTATTCCACCTTGTGGAACTCCTTGTTTCATTTTCATCTTTTTGCTGAAGTGTCCTTGGAGTTGCACTCTTTCTGTCCTAATATCTAACTAATCACTGATCCACTTGTACTTGTTGTTGGTTACACCCATTTGCAGTAGTTTGGGTTTTAACCCGCTCTTCCATATTTTATCAAAGGCTTTTTCTAGGTCAATCCAGACTGCCAGTGTTTTCTTTTTTTTCTAGAAATGCATCTTCTATCTCCTGCGAGATATATGTCACCTGATCTTTGGTCAATCTGTTTCTACAAAAACCTGCTTGCTGGGGGATAAGTACATTTTAAAAAATTCCACACACCAGGTTATTCTAGTGTTAACTATTAGTTCCATTAGTTTCCCCACACAGCTAAATAGACTAATAGGTCTGTAACTGCCTGGCTTCATGTTGTCCTTCCCATGTTTATGGATGGTGATAGTCCTTATCTCCTTCCACACTGTAGGGACAGTTCCTTGTTTCCAGCTTGTGTTAAAGATGTGTAGCAGTTTGTTCTTTGCTACATCTCCCATGCTAGAGAGCATTTCATTAGTGATGCCATCTTTTCCTGGGGCTTTTCTCTTCTTGAGTTTACTAATGGCTGACTCCAGTTCTGTCTTAGTAATATTTACTATCAGATGTTGCTCAGGTACTCACATTGAGTGCTACATGTGGTTTATTTATTTCTTAATATACCTTTTTATGTCTGCTGGGATTTTATTTATACTAGTTTCTGCATAATTTTGGATTAGAACATCTGCTGCTTTTTTCCCAGTTAGTACCTCTCCTTTATTTTCAATTACAATTGTTGGCTTGTAGCTGTTTTCGTCATTCAAGGCCCATGTTAGCTTCCAGAGCTTCTTGCTGTCTATATCAAAGTTGAGAGTTTCTGTTTGCTTGTGCCAGCTTTTCCTACATGCTTGGTTGACTGTTTTCCTATATCTTGCAGCAGCTGCCTTGAGTGTGATGTTGCTTTCTTGATTTTGGCCAATTTCCACACTTTATCTTGTCTCTTTTGGGTTTAAGTTCCATCTGTTGCACTTGAGGTGACCAATATGGTTTGTCATTTCTTCTGGCGCCTCTTGGGATGTTCCCATTGCTGCCTTTAGTACAATGGAACAAAAAACATGAAAAAAAACTTGTAAAAGTTGATTAAGGTTGAGTTTAATCAAAATTTAAAAATGGGTATGGTCAGATACCGCACCGAGACGAGAACACAAACAAAACCTACGTTACGACCAATATGCCTTCATCAGGGACAACAATACTGAACTAACAAATCAACATATAAGAAAAAATGGTCAACTCATCTGTTTCTGGTAGTGGACCCAGTCTGTCTAAGCGACCGGTTGTGCCAGACGCTTGATTGAAACTGAATCGGAGCGGTCAAACACAAAGTGGGGGAATATGCCGGATAAGCCAATGGTGGCCAAATAGTGGTTCAGATGGGAGAACAAAGAGAAAGCAATATAGGCCGGGAGGGCGTAAGATTGATATAGGGGGGGGGGGGGGAGAACTGATAGAATAATGCGGGGGGGGGGGGGGAAGGAAGACAAATAGATGGGGGCCAGTGTGAGGGTTTAAGAAAAAGTATAGAAGATATTAATGACATGTGGTTGGAGACAGCCCATACTAGAGATAAGTCTATTCTCAAGGGCGAATCGATGACGATCGTCAGAGAAGCACGAAACTAGACCAGTGACACCAATGTCAGCCATACCCCGGTGCTCTGGACCATTGGAGTGGCTGGCAATTTAGTACACAACCACTGGTTGAATTTGCCCACCATCTTGCCTACTTTCTTGTGGTGGGTGTTGATGGACTGGCTGTAAAGATTTGTACTTGTGGCAAACTTCTGCCAAGTCTGCTCTCTTATAGTTCCACCTGGGCAATGACTGGTGGTCTGATGAAATGTTTCCCAGGTTAATTGTAAGTTTGATGGGTCTGTGGTCGCTTTCTGCAAGAGGTGCGAGTACTGTTCTTTTGGATTTTTGGCTTAGGTTGCCAGTGGTAAATGCAAGTCAGGGGATAATGTTGATGTCCATCGCCTTGAATAGAATGTTGGAGGGTTGTCTGGGAGGTTGGTCAGGTACAGGTTGCTGTCAATCTCCCATTCCTCTAGTTCATGTTCCCTTGCGTTAGTCTGTGCGTAACTTCACCTCTCAGACTGGTTGTTAAAGTCTTCTACCACTATGGTTGCCTGGTTCATAATATTCATGGCATCTAGGGCAACATTTTTTATTGGGGGGGGGGGGGGGGGGGGGCAGTATGTATTATAAATTCTAACTGTTTGATTCGGTAAGGTTATGTCCTCCTCTATTGTTTTTGCTTCTCCATTTGTTTCCACCGAGATCATCTTTGATGGGATTGATATTTTGGAGAGGATAAGCACACCCCCTCTTATGCCCATCCCTATCCAGTCTGTGGGTTTCATATCCTCTTATGCAAAATCTGTGATTTGGATTAAGGTGTGCTTCCTGGATGCAGGCAATGTGTATTTTTTCCTCAAATAGTCTTCTGGACAACGCTTCCTTTTTGTTGTATATACCTTCAGCATTCCATTGCAACACCTGCAGGGTTTAAGTGGCAGATGTATCAGTGTGTCTATGGTGGGAGAAACATGTCTTTGTCTGTGTGGGTACCTTATGGTGTCTCTCTGTATAGTCCGGATCCTTGATAACCCTTGGAGTAGTGTTGTGGTTTGCAGCATCGAGCTGTTTTATTTGCACTTTTCTTTTCAGCACTTTTGTTTTCAGCAAGCATTTTTTTCAGGTTCGCATCCCTAGTCTTTGGTTGTCCCCAACCGACCTGGTGGCCAAACCTGCAAGGCAGCAAATTATTTTTTTATACCATGTCTATATATGGTTTGATGGGGTAGTTATACAGTCACACTGACAGTTACCCCTTATCAGGGAAGATGCAGGGGATGTCCTATTTGGAGTCCATGAGCCTGGCACCGCCCCTCTTGCCCACCAGACTCCCACGTTCATTTTTGGACAGATGTTAAGGTCTAGGAATGGCTTTCCCTTTGGACTTTTCCTTGTTTGGACTCGCTAGATGATAGTCCTTAGTTGTCCTGCCTTCCTGGGTTGTGAGCTCTATTTGCCGGAGTTTCCTCTCCTAGGTGGTCTGTCTTCCTGGACTCTTGAACACAACTTGACTTCTACCATTCTTAGTCTGGCCCATCTCCAGTGACCTGTCCGGCATGAGTGGCCCTACCAGGAATTTATGTTCTCGCCGGCATAGCTCACTGGGTCACTGAAACACACAAGGGCATGACCCCCCCCCATCCCCCACCCCAACCTCAAAAAGATTATGGCATTGGGCGGGGGGGGGGGGGGGGGTTATAGTTACTATACATTATTTTTCTGTTACAGTTATAAATTACTTGATCTATATATTGTTATCTATTAGAGTTATAGTTGCTTAATCTATAAATTTTGTCACATTGTTCACCTTCAAACTCTTCCCCCCCCCTATGTCCTCCCCTTTAATAAAATGGTATATAACAATAAATTAAATAACAGAACTATTTATAATTGAAATATATAATTGAATAAAGAAGCAATTTATTCATTTTGTCTTTCTACTGTAACCCTCATAGGTGTCTACGTCATTACGGTTACAGCTAGTGATGCAGATACTCCAACTACAGGCAATGGAATTCTGGACTTTTCCATTCAGAGTGGAGCACAAGGCAAATTCACCATTGCCAATGTGACAAATGTTTATAACCAGTATGTTGCTGATATCTACACCACCAGGGATGCCAAATTCAACTATGAAACACAGAATGTCTATAACATGTATGTAAGTGATCATTGAGAGTTGCCTTGTCCAAATAAGAGTTGAAACCAAAATTAAATGTTTATTGAATCGACTATGTGGGATCAAGACGCTGAGCAGCGCATGAGCTGCAGTGGTCAGCAACCCATAGCTGGCTAAGGAAAAGGGATCAAAGAGGGAATGCTAACCCAGTACTCAAAAAATGCTTGCTGAAGTTGGATGTGTTGGGCCGAAAGGTGCAAATACCACAGTCAAGCTGTAAACTACGACACAACGTTCTCTGGACTACATTCTGCTACTTAAGCCCTTTCAGGGTTTCGTAGCGGGAGATTGAAAACGAACGAAGAAGAAGAATCGACTATGTAATTGTGGCATGATATTCTACACAAACAATACCTCTTCTTCAAAGTTTTAGTACTTGAAGGTAACGCAGCAGCTACTACATTGAAAGATATCAATTATTTACCTGTCACTCCTGTTGGTGGAGTATAGGTTCATCACTGCATTTGCAAACCAGCTTTTAAGGAATCAGGAATCCAGTGTAGTTTCAGAAGCAATGGTGAGATTACTAGTCCCATGCATAGCCTTCTGTATGACATGCCAGGAAGGAACTTTTGTTTAGCATTTTCACTCTGAGGTGAGTACGAATTAAGATTAAGCTACAGTAAAATAAAATCAAGCACCAGATCGGAATGCATTTCAATTAGATTTATCACTATACAACTCTTGGTGCTGGAAGTGACTCCATGTTGCGGAAGATAATAATATATGATGCTTAGAGTTACTTATGGTAGTTAATGTGTTCAATATCACAGATTTACAGTAAAATTGAATTGCAGATATAAAAACTCACGGAAACAAGTATAGGTAAGGTTTTACGCGGGCTTGTTGTTTAGAAGGGAGGGTATGGAAAATCTTGTGACAACAGGAAAATTAGAGGGCAAGAGAGGCAGAGGGAGGCAGTGAAAAACGAACTGAAATGGCATGGCAAACTGGATAAGGAAACAGAGAGCATTTGAAGGGCTGAAAACTAAATGGTTGTGAAAGAAATTGGTCGTCGGCGCCACTTGTCATCACACATGACGATATTGCTGTTTTGTACTTGTGCTGCATGAAAATGGGTCATACTTGTTTGTGTGCATATTTACATAATACTAACATTCTGTTTCAGGGTTAGGTACATTGAGTTGTATTTTATAATTGGACTGTGATATCTGTTCCATTCAATTAAGAAAATCTATCTTCAACAATTCCATTTTTGTTCAATCCAACTCTCTCTAGCCTACGCCTGAACCTAGCCTATCTTCAAGGCATCATGTCATTTCAAGTAGAGTTTTCTTCTTCCTAAATGAAGTACCACTTGTAGCTTATATTTTCATCTATCCTAAGCATTCTGGTTTTAGGGTGCCTGACTACATCTGCTTCCAACTATTATTTATTTTTATTTAGGCCAACTCTCTCTAACCTATGACTGACCCTAACCTATCTTTAAGGCATCATGTCATTTCAAGTCAGAGTTGAAAATCCACCTGTTTTATTTATCCTAAGCATTCTGGTTTTAGGGTGTCAGAGGATAAAAACTTGCCCCTTCTGTTAGTAAAAACAGCAGGTCCCTCAATGGAAAGGGGTTAGGATCTAAACTGTCAGAGGCTTTTTTCTGCTCAATGTCTGGATCATTTAGACACAGTTGAGAGCTCATCCTTCATTCCACCTTAGGCCTTATTAGCTTTAAGACATACCTCCAACCACTCCAATAGATGTGGTTATTTGAGAACAAACAAAGAAAACAGCGGTACTGAAAGACGTTTTATATAGGTTTTGATCACAAGCTTGTTTGTTCACAAGATTTTATTGGCTCCAAGTACAGAAGCGCTGGATTAGAATGAAAAATTCAAGTAATAGAAATGAGATGCTTCAGACAGATCTTTGGAACAGCATGCAAGGATCAAGTGTCAGCATACAAAATACTGTCCATAAAAATGTTGGACCATGTAAAGACCTACTGACTGCTGTAAAAACATGCAAACTGCAATGTTATTTGTCAAAACTATTGCAGCAAGTCTACACAAAGTTCATTGGCACATACTTATGTTAGGAGTCAACCGTAGAGATGACCCTATGCTTCATAATGCGCTAAATGGAGAAAATAAGGATTTTGAGAAAGAAGATGAAAAAAAACTCAACTAAATGAAAGTCATCTTGCTTGTTAATAGAAATTTCATATTAGTATTGTCAACTTAGCTGTCAATGAAAGATGTCAAGTTAGTATTGTCAATTGAGCAGTCAATGAAAGGTGTCAAGTTAGTATTTATTGTCAGTTGAACAGTCATTGAAAGGTGTCAAGTTAGGTTGTCAATTGAGCATTCTATGAAAGGTGTCAAGTTAGTGTTGCCAATTGAGCAGTCAATGAAAGGTGTCAAGCTAGTATTGTCAGTTGAGCAGTCAATGAAAGGTGTCAAGTTAGTGTTGTCAGTTAAGCAGTCAATAAAAGGTGTCAGTTGATGAAAGCTATGCTGATCAGTTACCTTCCTGGTCATTTTGTCTTCACTAACATTTAAATCTACCTATTTATTGCTGGGTAGACTGGCATATGTTGAGACTTGGAAATTGACGTGGTATCTTTGCTTTAAGAAGTGAACTATCTAACCACTGTGTTTCTGTTGCTTGTTTGAAGCTGCTCATGCCAAGTTGATGATGTTACTGTAACAAGTTACAGTGGCTATTTTTACATCCCAAAATGTTTTTAAGAAGGTGAACCAGTATCCTGCTGGCTGTAGTACAATATGATAATCCTCAGTAATCTCACCACTATGGAGATTACAGTGTCAATCCCCACCTCGTTGACTAGAATGCTGTGAGACAGTCTGTTTCCAGTAGCACAAATAAGGACCTGAGGTGGTGGTCTTGGTCAGTATATTTCACTTTACCCCAAATGTACTCTTCACTCACAATCACCATCCTACTAAATGCTGATTATATTGATATTTAATTTAGATTACATTGTACACAGTTTCAGAAGGGGATTTTGATTATACAACGAAGATTTTTTTTTCTACGTTTCACCAGCTGATTGTACAAGATCGAGGCACTCCAAACTCACGGTCTGGGGCAGCTGACCTCACAATTATAATTATTGATGAAAACAACAAGGACCCTCAAATAGTGCCGTCATTTCAGTCTGTCAACGTGTATGAAAGTAAGTTATTCCATAATCTTCAGCAGGTATCTCAAACTTACTTTTAGAGTTGGGGAACTGCGTGGGATAGTGGTTAAGTGACACTGCTCACAAGCCGAAGGTGCTGAGTTCGCTCCCCAATCACCCTTAGAAAATGCAGGAGGAAACAGACATTTACATAAAATGCATGATGAAGTCGGATGCACTGGGTCGACAGGTGCAAAAATAAAAACATCGTGCAATACACACCACCTTGGGGAATAGAGAAATAAGGCAAACGCAAAAACAAACAAAAACAAAAATTTATAGTTTGAGATTAAGTTAAGGAATCAAAGATTGCACAATGTTAACCTTAAGCACACTAAAGTCTGCATGGCCGGACAACTAAAACTGCTCCAAGTCCACCTGAAGTCTGTGTAAACGGACACACAATAAGAAAATTTGCAGATCGCCATCACAAAACTATTCTAGAGCATTGTCGTGCATTATCACCAGTTGAATACAGCCATTTTAAATCTAAATATAGGGATGCCGTCATTGCAGATGTAAACAACCAAAATGGCCGATATAGTTAGTTTTTAAAACGATTTTGAAACGCTGTGTTTTCTTTTTCGAGATGACTTGCGGATTATTCCATTATTGCGGATGATAAAGGTAAGTTGTTGCGACATATTTTTTGGAGCTCGATCTGTTTAATTTGTTTATCTAGCAGTATCAACTAAAATTGTAAGGGAAAATAGCAGATGTGACGATCTTGTAAGAAACACTATCGGTGTTCTGTGATAATTTTCACATTCCGACGGTCCCGATTCCCTGCGAAATGGGCAAAATCTAAATGTTGCCGTTTTAAAACATTTTCACATTCATCTTCTTGTATCTCATAAACTAACACACACACATCAAAAACAATAACACCAAGTAGTTCTTTATTCATTAATGTCTCTATACACAAACAAATCATATTTATACAACAACAATAACAAAAAATACAGATTTTCAAAGTGAACAACCTAGAATAACGTAACGTGCTGAAAAATAATTCAGTGGCTGTGGGCACTTCCGTACTTTCATAATTCAGGGCCCTAAAGCCCAAGTTAATAGATCAAAGGCTGCATGATGTTAATGTAATAGGTAAAGGGCTTATGATGCCAAGTTAACATTAGCCACCCTCCAGTAAAAATTGATGCAAATTTCATCTGCGACTGCATTATTTTTTAACACATTACATTTTACTATGGTTGTTGACTTTGAAAACCTGTAATATTTTTATTTGTTGCTGTATAGATATGATTTGATTGTGTGTAGAAGCATAAATTAATAAAGAACTTGTAGGTGTGATTGTTTTTGAGGTGTGTATGTTAGTTTCTGGGATACAAGAAAATGAAGGTGAAAATGTTGAATGTCTAGTAAAATTACCACAAAGCTCTGATGTGGTGGCGTAATGTGTTTCCACAGTAGTTAGCTATCTAGAATTGTTACCACATGCATCCACATCATTCACGACCACACACAGCAAATAACATAGCAAACAGCAGTTGGCAAATTTATTACATGAATATCAACAAAACAAACATTTAGGAAACCCATAATCAATATTACCATAGCACAATAAGAATTACTTTCACCTGTAACTAAATGATCATATATTAACACTTTCAGGACTTGATTCTTTTTAGGTTTGGACCAAATAAATTTTCAGCTGTAGCAAAATTTCACTGCATCCCTTTTACAACTGACTATTACACACCATAGCATAGACAAATATAGTACTCATTATATATCATTGTAAAGAAAAATGGGTACAGAAAATGAAAATATCTGTAAATTGCTGATATTTCATTATTTGAAAAAATAATTATGTTGTACAAAAAATTAATTTAAAGGGTAGATAATTTATAAGTCAAAATATTGTAAATAAGTCGAAATATTGTAACTCACCATCCTTTTTCATTGGATTGAATTGTTGATTTCAATTTGTCTGGTAATTTTGCAGAAAAGTATCCAAAGTCCCTCAAAACACTGTTTATTTGATACATTTATCTCCAAAAATGGTCTAGTAGAAGCAGTGGGCGTTGCCATTATTTTTTAGGAATCAACAACACAGTTTAGCTACTTCAAAATGCAAATATATCACTTATTCAGTACCAAAACATGTGTGGCTCGACTCAAATGTCACGAACGGAAGCTGTTCTAGTTCTGGTTGTAATTTTTAAGTAGTTTGGTTAACACAAAACCCGAATCACGACTCTACAAAACAAAATCTGATTTACTGGTTAATGGTCGTCTGGAGTTTAAATCAGAGTCCGATATATCGGTCATCGGTCCTGAAAGAGTTAATATAATTATTAATTACTTCAGAGGTTGTAAGCACAAGCTATTGAATTTTGCCCCCAACTAATACAACCCAGTTCTAGCCGCTACACTCCCCTCCCCTTATCTGCACACTGAACACACTCTCACAAACTCGTCTTCACGATTGTATTCTGTGCATTCCCTAGCAGTCAGATCCCTTCAGGCAAGTGATCTTTTCATTACACATTCAGATCCCTTCAGGCAGGGGATCTTGATATTACATTCAATCTGTTCAACGTATACTCACATGTGGTCACACACTCAATCAATCTGTGGATACACACACTCTGGAACATACATCGTTCCCTCTGTGTCCTTCACACGCCAGGATCAAGGGCTGTATGATGTCCAGTTAATGGACCAAGAACATTGAAGTCAATTATTGAATGAAGTTTATGATGAAGGAATATTTGATGGCCTAACAGTTGCACCATATTAAAACCTGCATACATACTTGATGAAAACTGTATGGCTAAAACATAGTTTTCATGTTGACCAATGTTAAACTGTTCTACAACTTAAGTTATATATTATAATTGGAATTGTTTAAACATCTTCATCTCATATAATCAGTGTTTACATTTTTATCATCATTGTTTCTCAATGAGAAACATTTAGATTGACTCCTTGATAGTTCAATGACCTTCTTGTCAAACCTGTATTATTATGTTGTATCCCACCTTCAGATGCCATATTGTGTTAAGGCTGCAAGATATGACAATGTAGACAGTTTCTTGTCTTGTCTTATCCACTTGTGCCGTGAGGCGTCATGGTGAGCCGTAGTTTTCTGTCCAGGGCCAGACGCATCGCTGAAATAGTCGTCATCCCATAACGATTTAGAATATCCGCAACATTTCCTATCCATCTAGTTCTTGGTCTGCCACGGTTGTGAAAACCCGAACGTTGTGCATTATAGGCGCACAGGGGTAGTTGGTCAGGATGCATTCTCATTAGGTGACCGAACTACTTGATTCTCTCTTCATTAATATATTCAGAGCAGGGTCTCGCTTCAACTATTCTTCTCACATCTTCATTCCTCATTCTGTCTCTCCTCACAGGCATCTCATCTCACATGTCATGATCTTTCTCTCTAGAGTTTTTGTTAAAGTCCATGTTTGGCACTGGTAGCAGAGAGTTGGCATGAATATACTGTTGATCAGCATTCTTGTTGTTGACATGTTTATGTTAGGGTGTTTGAATAATGGTGACAGCTGATATGCAATTGCATTTTCTTTTTGGCACCTGATCTCAATCTCTCTATCTAAACATTACCCAAGTACTTGAACTCCTGGACTTGTTTGATCTTGGTCTCATTTACCATAATGTTCATGTTTTCAGGCTATCTGCATGGTTCCTGGTTTGGATGTGTTAATTTTCATACTGTATCTTTCACATACAGAGTTGAGCGCAGTCAGATGTTGCTGCAGATCATCTTCAGCCTCGTAAAGTAGACATTGATCGTCTGCAAAAAGTAGTTCATTTAACTGATCAGCCTCTGTCCTTTCTTCCTCTGCATTTCTTGGCAGATGCTCCAATTTGGCATCCAGCGTTATTCTGTCCATATATGTGTTGAAAAGTAGTTTATTTCTGTCTGCTTTATCAAAAGCCTTTTCTTGATCTATGAAAGCCACATTGAGTTTCTGATCATATTCAATGTTTATTTCGCTTAGTTGTCTCAGGGTGAATAAAGCATCTGTGCAGCTCGTACCTTGTCGGAAGCCAAATTGATCCCCACTCAGCTGTGGTTCTAGGATCGGCCAAATTCTCTGCGCTAGGATTTTCACGAACAGTTTTCCTGTATGGCTTAGAAGCAATATCCACCAGTAGGTATTGCACTCTTTTTTGTTGCCTTTGTTTTTCCAGATTGGCAAAATGATAGCTTTTTGCTAGTCTTTGGGCACTCTACTTTGCTGTCAAGCTGCTGAGAATATTCTATGTAACCATTTTACTCCCAGCTATCCACACATGTTAATTGTCTTGCATGTTATTCCATCCTCACCTGCAGCTTTATGATTTGGGCTTTTTTTAAGGACTTCCTCAATCTCCTGGATTCATATTTTGAACTCTGTTTTTTCTGTGTTTAAACTCGTATGGGTGGAGTGCCTATCATTTGGGTTTAGGAGTTCTAGGAAATACTCTCTCCGTCATGCCTTACTTTTTTCTGCATCGAAAATCGGCGTCCTGTGTTTGTCGTTTATAATTGTGGTGGGGTTAAAGCTGTTGTCCCTAACTCTCATCTGACACTTTAAAAGGAATCTTTTGTATCCTTGGGACACATGAGCGCTAATTGTTCACCGTATTTATTCCATGAGTTAAGAAGAAATAGGGGTGAGGTCAATGAACACCTGGCATAAAAAGTGGTCAAGACAGTTGGTAGTCTCATAGGCAAAGATGCTAGAGAAGGTGGACGAATGAAGAGCATCTGTTGCAGCTCTTTGATCTAAGGGGGACCTGAGAATTCAGTCAAGTAACTTTATAACACATTTTCTGAAACATCAAAATTTATTTCAGATGAACTTGTCGGTATAACAGTCTACCAAGTGACAGCTAGTGACCCAGATGTAAATAATAAACTCACATACTACATGACAGCTGTGCAGGCCACAGATGGGGCTGGAGACAATGTTAATTCAAGTACCTATGACTTCACTGTAAGTATACATAGGTATAGATATCAACCATTATGGGTTTCCCAAAATTGTATTGGTTTGGGAGTTTTATTTACTTACAGTATATAGTCATACACCTGTTTTGTCCTGTTTTTCCCCAAAAAATTTGATTAAAATAAATTGTGTAAATATGCATTTTGTCAATTCTTATGTAACTGCAGGACGTTTGTCTTCTATTTAGGGTCCTTACAATAATCAATCAAATTAGTCTAAAGTGTGCTTATTGATAATCAATTTCCTACTCTGATCAGAATTGGTCTTATTTGTTTCACTATTAATATTTGAATTGAACCATCTTAATTTTGTATTAGTCTTTGATTTCTCTGGAATTCCATATATCATTTAGTAACAGAGTTAGATATTTATTTAGAGGCCAAAGATGCAGCAGTCAATAAGCTGACTGCTTGCATCACGGTCAGCGATCCACACCTGACCAAGATTTTATTCCGTCTCATAGCGGCAACACTGGAAGCAGGCTCCACTAGTGTAGTCTAGCTAAGAGAATAGGGGTCGCAGTGGGAAGGCAAACCAAGTACCAAAATAAGCCAGCTGAAATTGGGTGTGTCATGCTGAACAATGCAGATGTCACAGTCTTGCTGAAAACTACGACATGTATTTTTTAGGACAAATGCAGAAGGGGAAGAAGAAGAGGATGTTTAATTACTTACAAAGAATTTTAAATTTATGCCCACTTATTCAATCTCCTGATACACAAAAATAAAGCTTAGGCTATACATACAGGTACTCTTTCTTGTACAGTTTCTTCCCTTAAGCGCGGTTTATATTAGTCTGGTCTACAGTTGTCACCTGGAACCAGTTAGCATGTACATGAGGAAGGGGGAAATAGGGAAAGGGGGGGGGGGGGGGAATCTGGCATTTGACTGTTTAAAAACAAATATAACAGTCATTAAAATGAATGAGATAAAACAATTTACGTTGAGTTAGAGAAAAAAAAAATTGTAAATGTCTGAAAGCTGTTTTGCCAAAATATGATTCAAGCTGACTGCAGACTATCACCGAACCATTTGACTTGGATGAAATATTCCTTCCAAAAAACTATGCTAATCAAGAGACAAATGGGTTTCTCTTTCATTCAGGGTAGGAGCATCTAAGTTTGCCCTGGGATAATGGGTACTACATGATGAAATAACTAAATTGACAAATACTCAATATTTTGAAGCCTTGCATTTATTGTTGCTTTGTTCTAAAGATTATTTTTAAAAAAATGTAAATGTAAGTAAGAATTGAATGAGATTGGTGTGATTATTTCACATTTTTAGTTGTTCTTTTGTTGATTTGTTCCAAAGATTAATGTTAAGAAAAATGTTACTGTTAAGAATTGAAAGGATTAATGTGATTATTTCACATTTTTTATGTTGTTTTGTTGATTATTACACATTCAGTTGTAAAGATTTTTATATAATCTTTTAACTGGCCACTCCAAGATTTTATCAGTCATGGCTGAAAAGGACTACTACTACTACTACTATTAACTGGCCATGCAGTCACTATAGTAGCACAGATTAATGAAATACTATTTTTAATTTTAAAATGGTGTTTGGTCTTTAAAGTTACCCAATTTATTTTTTAATTATTTTTCACGTTTTTAAAAAGGAAGGATGGGGGACTTTGCATTGAGGGGAAGGATCTAGCTTTTTATTATGTGGGGCAATGGGAGGATGAAGGGTATGAAATTTACAAAAATGCATGATGTCATACGTGAATGACCTCTAACACTGACTCAGCTGGTCTTTAGGTGCAACAATTGTTCTTGTTTGAAAAGCCAGTTTGTTTAAGTAGCAATATTGTAAGTTATTCTTACCAAAGTAGCAAAATCAATTACACTCTGTAAACATAATTTTGGCTTCAGAAGGCTAGGCCACCGCCAACTGTAGATACAGACCTTCTAACTCTCAGAGAAATCCCTTTGAAACATTCTAGGGCTGACTAAATAACGGAACTAGAATGTGTCAACTATCAGTGCAACAATAATAGTGTGTTCGAGAAACAAAGATAGATATGCAGTTTGTTTCAGGGCTTGATTGTGTAAAAAGTTCACTCTTAATTTTGATTTGGTGTGTTTTGTACCGCAAATTTGTTTGATTTCTCTGTGTGTCCTGTTATTTAGTTGGCGGTGGAATATGACGTTTCAAAGGGATTTTCTTGGTGAGTCAGGACCTATCTAAAGTAGGCCATGGCTAGGCCAATGATAACCTTGTTTTGAGGTTTTAGTTGGCTTAGTCCCCTATATTTCTTGCAGTTAATGCTCATATCTCATTATGATGGTGGTTTTACTGCCTGAGTACTTATTATTATATTTTCTTTTTTGATTATTTAGTGTAAATGTTTTCCTAGTGCTACAAATGTATCTGTCTTTATGATCATTGCTGATACTTTGTTCACAAATTTCCTAGCCTCTCACTTTTCCCTTTATGTCAACACTTTCAAAATTATTCTTAATAATTCATGTTGACATGATTCATACTTTCTCTGTAAATTGGCATTTGAAATCTGAGAATGTAATTTTCTTTCTCTTCATGTCCTTTTCTCACTGCTTATAAAGCATATAGCTAACACCGCAGCAGGGCTGGCTCTTTACAGGAAGCCTGTACCAAACTTTTAATTTTTGTGCATTCATGCAGCAGTGGTTACAATTTATTTTATAATATGAAGCTCCTGACCCATTTCATAACCCTCTTTAGCAACATTTAACAACATTCATGGAAAACTTTACAGGGCCTATTCATTTATCTTCAGGATTCACACGTGGTGTTCTTAATATGAGATTAATTTAATTTTCATTATTTTTATATAAATTTGAAAATATTTGTTGATGTTTCTGTCAACAGAGATTGTTCAGAATGGAAGAGAGCACAGGAAACGTGATTGTGAATTACTCTCTTGACCGGGACAATACATCCCGCATCACCTATGATTTGATTGTCAAGGATATCAATGCTTCCCCACCACAAACAGGATATGGTACATCTTTTATATGTCTGAAATTGTTGTTTGTAGCTACTCATGGTGAGGTGTTTATTCCTGATGGAATTTTTCTGGTCTCTGGTAGCAGTTCTAGTGGCTCTTCTTATATCCCGGGGTGGGGGGCAGAAGACAAAGTAACAAGGTGACAGCAGTCAGTGACTCAATGCTGACCGCATGTGTCAGGGTCAGAAAACCAGATCTGCCCAAGACCCTATCCAACCTAATCCCAAACGGTGACCCCGGAAACAGGTTGCATTCGTGCTGAGAGAATAGGGATCAAAGAGGAAAGACAAACCCGGTCCTATAAACCGCACGTGTCGGGCTGAAAGATGCAGATATAGCTGCCTTGCTGTAAACTACAACACAGCATAACAAAGTGTCTTTTTTCAGAACGAACAACAAAGAAGAAGAATATATTAGAGCGTAATGAAGAAGGTTGGCCTGGTCCCTCCTGACTGTAGTGCAATCATTCTCAACAGGTTCATCACTATTAGGATCACAGTGTTGATCTCCATCCTATTTTTCCTCTTCCCGCCTAAGCAAGAGGTGCTGGGATCCACTTGGAGATTGTCTAGCATCAGGGTACCCTAAATCAATCTGATAATCAAATTAGTCAAAAGTACGCTACCCTTTAATGTATCTTACAGCAATAAGAAATTGTTGTGGTCATTTCACATAACCCACTCAGGCTTCACATCTCTGAAAATCAACTGTTAATCGCTGATGTTTTTAGATGTTTGCATGTTCTGTAGTTACACTTAGACAATATCACCAACGCACAAGTGTTGGAGAGAACAGGCACTTTCGCAATATTTTCCATGCTTAGTCTTTGAAGGCTCTGATGGCTGGGACACACTTGGAGGATGGATGATGGCAGAATACCAAAATATCTTCTCTATGGGGAAATTACAGTGGGGAAAAAGTCTCGTGGCCGGCCACTACCTCGGTACAAGGATGTATGGAAGCATGATATGAATGATGCAGGCAACGATATGGAATCATGGGGACAAGACGCCATGAATCGTGTTATATAGAGTGGCAGGATTAAGCATGGAATACAGACAAAGGAGATACTGATTGCAGATAGGCTAAGGACTCGGCGTTTGAAAAGGCACACCACACCCTGCAATGCCACAAATGGTCCTGACTTTCTTGCACACAGCACACCCTGTGGAAGACGCTTCTCTTCTCAGATTGGTCTTACGAGTCACATTCGCTATCGTCATGGATTTTAGTTGCATCCCTTTTTTTAAAGCACAATTACTATTGTCTGACAAGGTGGAAAGAGCCAATGAATAAGTTACACTTGTAACTACTTGATAAAATCTAGATATTTCTGTACTTTGGTTTACCTTTTATCCTATTCCTTCATTTCATTTGTCACTCCTCTTCTACCCAGGCAGTGTAGAAGTCTTTGAATTTAATTGCAATCGAGTATATAAATGTTGAATGGCCTGTTGTGTCTTAGCAAAGAGCCACCTAATTTTGGCCCTCATATAGACCTCTTTTGGGTAGGAATTTTATTACCTTTAGAACTTTTGCCTGAACAGAGGCCAACAGTCTACTCTTTTAGATTTCCAACTGCAATGGGTTAATTTATGTGCCAAGTGAGTACATGGAATCTCTAAGTTTATCAACCATCTCCAGTAAGACTAGGTGCTGATCTCATCTTGTTTAAGGCTCGGCGGTGCTTGAAACTTGCAGAATTCGAACACCTCACTGTTTCATGTTGTCATTTGTTTCTTAAGAGGAGAACGCCTAATCTCAGCTATAGCAACTCACACTCCCTTTCCTCGCAAGAAAAAAAACCCACATGGTCGTTGTTGTTCCTGTTTATTAATTTCCTCTTTAATACAGATTGTAATGTCTGGTGCACTAGTTTTCTGCTTATACAAGTCGACAAGAGCCCTACACTTGTGTATTACTGGAGCCTGAAATGGGACCAAATAATATTTACCCTCTAACCTTCTATGCATGTTATAAGAGGCAACAAAGAAGAGTTAGGCAAAGAGCTTGTTACTCCATCATATTAGAAACTATATTCCAGGAGAAAAAGAAAAGATCTCAGCATGCCATGTTAGAAGAGGAGAAATGAAATCAAGTTAAGTCACCAGTTGACATGTACATAACCAGTTATGACATAGAATGGGAGTCCTCTATATATCTGAAAAGGCCATCATCAATAATTATTGTTCTGATGTGTTCCCTTATTGTTGTTATGAGGATAGTGTCAGTCTTGAGAGATAATGGCTTTCAACTCCATAGAGAGGCCAATGCCATCAGTTTTTGTCTCACACATTTTGCTTTGTTTCCTCAGCCTGCAGGCCAGCATGCAAGACTTGCTTCTGGCCAGGTCTGTTTTTGGCATATTCCTCCCAGTTTGAGGTGTTCATGTCTTTCACTTTCAGGTCACGGCTGCACATATCCTTTGTTTTGGTTTCCAGAGACCAGCTCTTTCTTCAGGATGTCCCTTATAAACAACCTGTAATATTGCATTACCAAACACCTACTACTAGTCTCTTGCATGGTACATGAGTTTAAAGTAATAGAGCCACTATAAATTCCAAACGTATCATAAAAGGTGACTAAAAAGGGTTGTGCATGGGACTATCAATGTCTTAATAAAAGACCATTGCTATTGAAATGAAGAGCACTATGAGTAGCTGACTGAAAGAGTACTTGCTTCTAACGACAAGATACCAAATTAGATCCCTATTAGGGATCAAGATGCTGAGCAGCGCATGAGCTGCAGTGGTCAGTGTCCCATAGCTGACTGCTAGCGTCAGGGCCAGCGAACCAGAGCTGCCAAGACCCTTCTACACCTCCATGCGGTGATCCTGGATAACAGGCTGCAGCAGGGCAGACTGGCTAAGGAGAAGGGATCGAAGAGGGAATGCTAACCCGGTACTAAAAAAATGCTTGCTGAAGTCGGATGTGTTGGACTGAAAAGTACAAATATCGCAGTCAAGCTGTAAACTGCGACAACGCATTCCGTTCTCTGGACTACATTCTGCTACTTAAGCCCTTTCAGGGTTTGGTAGTGGGAGATTGAGAATGGACGAAGGCAAGGCAAGGGCAAGATCCTCATTATTGGCACACTTGAGTCAACTAAGCTGTAAATGGGTACATGGATGGCTGTCAGGGAAAACAGTGAGGATGGGATTTAACCACCAAAGCTGACAAAGCTGTGGCCTAGTACAATTAAGTCTCTAACACTCCATCTCTGACAACAATGTTTGTTAATAGACTACCTTTGCTTGTTGAAACCACCACAACAAATTCTCAGATACAGGCTTCCTGTAAAGGAGTCAGTTGAAGTGGTGACCCTATGTTAACTTGGAGCTAAAAGTAGAGTCATCATCACCACCACCACCACTACTGGTCTCACAACACAAACACATTGCCCTGTCTCATCCTAGGAACCTTCTTAATCCACATTTTGGAATACAATGATCAAGCTCCTCAGTTTGATTTACCTTTCTACAACATCACCATTGATGAGGAGATGAACATCAACTCATTTGTGGAAAACCTAAACTGCAGAGATGTAGATGACAAGATAAATGGGTATACAATAACTCAGACTAATCCTGGAACACCTGTATACTTTGCCCTTCTAACTGGTTCAGGTAAGTGAAAAGTGTCTACTTTTGTGTGTGTGTGTGTGCAATGAACTAAGCATTTTGGGGGGGGGGGGGGGGGAGACGACACACACCTTGAAAAATAGGACACCAGTCAGCGACTCATAGCTGGCTGCTTGTGTTAAGTTCAGCAAATCAAAGCTGACCAAGACCCTATACCATCTCTAAGTGGTGGTCCTAAAAACAGACTGCATCCATGCAGTCTGGCTGAGAGAATAGGTCTCGAAGAGGGAAGACAAACCCAAAGATGTGACACACTGAAATTGGAAATGTCGGGGGCAAAAGGTCCAGATATCCCAGCGTTGTGGTAAACAGTGAGACAGTAATAAAACATCCTTCTCAGGATGAAGGCTGAAGAATAATAAGAAGAACTCAGCGGATATCATCCCATTGTGGTGTACCAGAGAGTAAGAAGGCAGATAGGCTTGAAAAAAGGAGATCATTTTGTGGATACGAACATTGAAATCACATACTTTGAGAAAGAGAGCTATTCAGACTGTCAGAAGGGAGCACAACCAAACAAATCACAACTATTACACCCTTGACTGGCACAAATAGATCACCATTATGCACCTTAGATCAGGGCACAACAGACTGAACAGACACATGTACAAGATTCGCACTGTATACTTCACCACTGTGCAAATGTGGGCTAAAGAAACAAAAAATCTGTTGAGCATGTATTAAAGGACGTATCTCTTTTATGGCCAGTTGAGGAAAATACACTCGTCTAACGATTCATCACTAAACTCAAAATTGTATGGAGCTAAAGAGGAGTTTCAAGCAGTGCTTTACTTCATCATAGGAACTCGTCTGATCATGTAAACATCAAAGATGTGGACAGAAGAAGAAGGTGAAGAAGTGTGTGTTTGCCAGATTGTTACATAGTTTTCTTACAATGAGCGAGGTGTGTTCAAAAAGTATCCGACCTTTGGACCGTAAAAATACAATTACTCACCTGGAGGTTTGAAACTCCCCTTCAAAGTACTCTCCTTGGGACTCCACACACTTCTCCAGGCGGTCCTGCATACATTCCGCATTATGCCTTCTCATGATTCAAATTGGAAACTCAAGGCAATTTTCAGCTTGGGGGACAGCCAAAAATCACAAGGAGCCATGTTAGGAAAATAGGGAGCATGGCGAATCAGAAAAATGTGTTTGGCCAAGAAAGTCTTAATTAGATGCATGCGAATAATGAGCAGATGCATTGTCATGATGGAGCTGCGAAACTCCTATTGTCCACAGGTCCAGTCATTTGGGTCGAACAGCATCGTGAAGGTGATGGATGACCTCCAGGTAGTACTCTTTGGTAATGTTTTGACCTTGTGTTGCACACTCATGATGCACAACCCCATGGTATAAAATAAAATGGTCAACATGACTTTCACATTACTGTGCACCTGCATCGCTTTTTCTGGCCTTGGGGTTGATGAATATCTCAACTTTGATGACTGCAGCTCGGTTTCTTGGTTGTACCCATATAGCCACAACTCATCACCAGTGATTACAGTGTACAGGAAGTCTGGATTGCCATTTGCACAGTCCAGCTTGTCCTGTTAGACATCCAGACATAGTTTTTTCTGCTTCATCGTTAGCAGCTTTGGCATGCATAGCCAAATCCGCACTCAAAATTAAGTGTACCGAACCAATGCTTATCTCAACCTCACTCATCCGCAAATTCTCAGATGGTGACAAAACGGTTCTGTAAGAACAAGGTCTGTACCTGGTCAATGACTTCATCATTTTGGCTTGTTGAGGGCCTACTGGAGCGTGATATGCTCTTCACCGATGTGCGGCAATCTGTAAAGCAATTGTACCACTCTTTAATTTGTGCAATGCTAATGAAAGCCTGTTGAATCTTTCGAATGGTTTACACTTGGGTATCGCCTAGCTTTTGGCAAAATTTAATGCAACCGCTGCTCAGTTATTTCTGTCATTTCGTGGTGAATAAAAACCAAAAGTGTTCTCTCTACATTCAACACTGAAAGGCTGACTGCCAGTGACTGATGCTTCATTGTTTTCCACGAAACAGTTAAAGTTGGATACTTTTCTAACACAGCTTATATGTTAGAGACTACAGTTAAACTAACAAAAGTAGCAGTAAAATAAGAAAGACTTGAATGTGGTTTTACATGAGAACAATAGCAGATATGAAGAGCATTTTGTTAAGTAGTAGAGAGACTAGTCTCTTAGTCCGAAAAAAGCTTGAACTTCAGTAAGGTCTAGGTTTTTTTCTGTCAGTGGTGTGCAAATTTAGTCTACACACTTAGATGATTGCCTTTATTCTTCAGCCATTTAAATCTCTCCTGAATACTCAAGCACTGGGGAAAATGCTTTAATTAAACATATATTTTTAATAACAAGTGTACTCTGATGTTTTGAACTATATAAAGAGACTTTTATCAAGGACTGGACAAACCAGAAGAAACACATTATACAATGGTACAACAGAAAATAATGATTTAAGCCAGTGATTCTAAATCTGGGGTCTGTGAAGAGTCATGTGAGGATCCATAAACCAAATATAAATTTTAAATGATATTTTTTGCTAGAGTTTTTAATTTCACAATGTATGACTGGGTGGAGTAGGTGAATTATCTTTGGTTGCATGGGTCTGAAAGAGAGCATGTTATAAGAGGCGACATGAATTATCTTTGGCTGCATGGGTCTGAAAGAGAGCATGTTATAAGAGGCGACATGAATGATCTTTGGCTGCATGGGTCTGAAAGAGAGCATGTTATAAGAGGTGACATGAATTATCTTTGGTTGCATGGGTCTGAAAGAGAGCATGTTATAAGAGGCGACATGAATTATCTTTGGCTGCATGGGTCTGAAAGAGAGCATGTTATAAGAGGCGACATGAATTATCTTTGGTTGCATGGATCTGAAAGAGAGCATGTTATAAGAGGCGACATGAATTATCTTTAGTTGCATGGGTCTGAAAGAGAGCATGTTATAAGAGGCGACATGAATTATCTTTGGTTGCATGGATCTGAAAGAGAGCATGTTATGAGGCGACTAGCTGTGTGACATGGCATAACACCTGCCATGGTTAGGTGGTTTGTTAAGAGCAGCATAGATGGCGCCTTACAGGCTGCGGGTCTACTTTGCTTTAGTGTTTGAGTCTATTATGATGAACTCGTGCATCGGCTAACCACCCTTCAAGAAACTGGTTGAATACACTCTGAGTCTTCTAAACCAGTATAAAGACGTTGAGTTAATATAAATATTCACTGCCTTTCTAACTTGCAAAAGATATTAAATCTTATGACCTGTGGTATATCCATTTAGCTTAGATCATGTTTTTCTTTTGTGCTGTTTTCATTTGCTCGGTCTTTGATAATGATTTTCTTTGAATGAAATATTGATGCATACCTGTTGTTGCTGTTCTCCTAGTAAATTGGATTTGAACCATCTTCTGTTTGAGCAACCACTAATTTTACCATACATTATTTGTTAAATGCTTTCTTTAGCTGTTCAAATGTTATTTTCCGTATCTCTAATTTATGGAGAGAGGAGTAATCACGGTCAGGTGTAAACAAATTATCAATACATCACCTTACATCCTAGTTCATGCTTCATGAAACCGACAGTGTTACAGCAGTCTGGCCAATGAGGTGAGGATCAACATTGTAATCCCCATAGTGATGAACTTACCGAGGAGCATCTAATCGCACTACAGCCAGGAGGATCCAGGTCCACCTTTGGAAGTATACCTTGGGATGTATGAAAAGCCACTCTAACCCGCTACCAAAGAAATATCAAGAATTTACTCAGCATAAGTAGCTATGAACATCTCAGATCTATAGCTAAAAAACTACATTTGTTTGTACAGTAATTTCTCAAGTGACATGGTTAATTTGTTACAAATATACTCATACAAACTGAAAAACCATGTAAATCTGTTTTACATGTATTCAACTTATTTGTATTTACCAATGAGAGGAATTGGTGGCAAAGCAGTTTAGTAACCAGTCTCTTAGTCTGGAGGACATGTGTTCAAAGCCTAATTAGTAGTTTTTTTTTCTTTCACGTATATATCAGGAATGAAATAAAAACCAACATCCACACTATGCAGTGCGTGCTCGGAGGACAAGTGACTGTTAATATTTCCATAGCCCTATAAATCCAGCTGGTGGATAAAGGCAGTAGAGAAAATGTTGTAATGGTGATAGCTGTGATGGTGATAATGATAGTATTTTCCAATAAATGCTGATGTGTTTACCTTCAGGCACCATGATTGTGAGTGAACGTGTTGATTATGAGAAGATTGAGCGTATTACACTCACTGCCTCGTGTACAGATTCTGGGCAGCCTACTCTGACAAACACAACTCAAATAGTTGTATTCATTGTCAACATCAATGACAACACACCCATCTTCCAACAGGTACATTTTTATGTCAGTTATTGTTCATTCATGGATCCAGTGTTTTGGTAGTTTTTCATAAATATTTATTTATTCCATCTATCTCTACATGAAATATATAGTCATCCTTCACTCATTCACATCTGAACTTTGCATGAGACTTCAGTTTTCATTTCATAAGCTGTCATTTTCCACTTGATCTCCTCTTCTACTGTTTGCAACCAGGTGTTTTCTACCTCTCTTTCCCAATCCTAAACATGTCTATCATATAGGGTACAGTAAACCTATTCTTTCTTCCCCGGACATCACTCAAATATTAAATCATATAGGATTACACTTTTCCAAACCAGTCTTTTTTTTTTGGTCTGACACTAAGAATCCACTTTGATTATTTATGATTACCATTATATTTCCTACAGAATGTGTACCGAACTTCCATTCGTGAGAATACAGTTGGAGGTACACTGAATGTAACTTTAATTGCCACAGACTTGGACAAGGGGGATTATGGTGTTGTCAGGTATCGACTGGAGGATCCGTATGGGTTCTTTGAAATAAATGCGACTACAGTAAGTATACTGCAGACAATCGGTGCGTATGGGTGTGTGAAAATAACAAGTTTCTTTATGATAAATCGAGTGCCAGTCATTATAGTGCATTCCATGCAAGGCAAAACTAACCAGACATATAACCTAGTTGTATTATGCTTAGGACTAGACAGCTGTAAATGAGTATACGATGTTAACTTGACAACTTAACATTTTTATACTGGTTTAGAAGACTCTGCAGAGTCTGTAAACAACCAGTTTCTTTTACATTTACTTTCTTTAAAAGCTACATGCCTACAATCTATTTTTAAATGCATGAATTGTCCCTGCCTCCACTACTTCCTGTGGCGATGCATTCCAAGCATTCACCACTCTCTGACTACAACAATATTTCCTAATATCTAATCTGGACCTTTCTTTAAGTTAATTTGTAGCTATGCCCTCTTGTTCTTGTAGGGGGTTGTATTTTGACAAACTTGTTATAGTCTAATTTATCTAATTTAAGAGTTTTACCATTTTACTGCAGTTACCACCTGTAGTGTCGTTACTTCTACATCATTTTATTCAATCATTCGTTTTGTTGTGATTTGTTAGTTATTTACATTTGTTTTTTTTGTCCCTGACGAATACCTTGTGGCCCTTAACATGGGTTTCATTTTGTTTTTGTCTTGGTGCGGTTACTGAGCCATACATTTTTTATATCGATGTTGAGTGTTAGGAAAGGTGAGATAGTGAAAAAATGAACTGCTTAGCCCACTTTTCTAAACTGAGGCTTCACATAGCAAAACTTCAGCCCTGATAGTTGTATCTACTATAGTATGATAGAGCTAGGATTCCTGGTCCTATGGACCCTTTTTTTATATACATGTGATCAGGTTCTCTTCTATCTTTCTTTACACACAATAACGACATCAGAACATCAACATTG